>PVHT020001749.1:855080-871003 GCA_004024745.2 Catagonus wagneri | reverse complement strand
GAATTACCAACATTTATAGCAACATGGATGGACTTAGAAATTATCATGCGAAGTGAAACCAGTCAGACAATTAGACAGCAACACCCAATGCTACCGCTTACATGTGGAAACTAAAAAGACACACTGAACCTTTTTACAGAACAGACAATGACTCACAGACTTTGGAAAACCTTGGTTTTTCAAATAAGACAATCTGGGTGGTGGGGGGATGCACTGGGGGTTTGGGATACAAAAATCTATAAAACTGACTTGTGATAATTTATGTACACCTATAATTGAAATAAAATCCATTAAGGAAAAAAAAAAGAGTCAGTGAAGCCCATCAGCCCACACAATCTATGGGGCACTCAATGAAATCATTGAGAATAGTGGCTCTATCCTGTGAAATGAGAATTCTCTATCATTTTATATAGTTTAAAACTATTACAATCCTTTATAGTTCACAGTGAGGTTTTCATATTGATTTCTGTTTTTCTCATTAAAAACAGCAAAAACAACAGAAACCTATCAGCCAAGACTAGCTAGGAATGGTCTCTCCCCTGGAACCAGGCATGTTGCTCTCATCTGTTTCTGCAAATAGTCTCTGTTAGTCTTCTAGAATGCTCTTAAGACTGCTTGCAGCCCAGTGAGTGGACATTCCAGGTGACTTCTCCACCTACCCAACTTGGTGTTAGGCATGTCTTGTTTTTTTTCTGGATGCTTTCTGATAGAGGGGCTAAGTCCCAAGTTCCAGGTTGAGCTCCCATGGCTTTGCTTCATCAAGGATTCTAGGCTGTCCACAGTTTGGCTGCAGTGGAGAACTTAGCAAAAGGTCAGCAACCCAAAAAGAGACCTGTGTCCATGGGGCATCACATCATGAGGAACCCCATTTAGAGGAGCTGAAATGAGAAAGATCCCCAGAAATCTGAGTTGACCCAGCCTTCTTTTATGAGAGGTCCACAATCCCCTTGGCCCAAGCCACCTCTCTCCAAATCTCCCCTGCGCCACAAAGGATCCCTGTGCTTAGGTAAAGAAAAAGAAGTTCTCTGGAAAAGTAATACCCCTCTCAGCCATTAAGAAAGTAAGCTTTTGGGCAAAGACCCTCAACATCATGCTCAAATTTTCAGACACCTTCAGTGTGGGTTTTCAATACAGGTGCAGGGGGGCCCGGACATGTGAGGGAGAGGAGGGGGCCCGAGTATGGACATGCCCATGGGTTTCTCTTGGTCTTGCACTACCCCTCCCACGTGTAAATTATTGATAGCAAGTGAGTGCATCTTAATTTAAACTTTTGAGTCCTTTGGTCATATTTTGAGGGATATTGCCCAGGAGTGAAATGCTGAGATGATACATTTAAGGAAAAAAGTACTGGCTTTCACAGTAAAGTGACATCATTTTACAGCCTGAATTGTCTCCAAATCCTGAATTCTTGGGCAATGGTGTTAGAGATCCTGGCTCTGAATTAGTCCAATATCCAGATAACTTAAAGAACCAAACGCCTGAGAATGTGCCATCAGAACATGCAATAAAACAAAGTAATTCAAGCCAGAAAGTGGAAAACACCTAGCAATGCCCTGAGCGCTAACTCTAACCCTGAACCACAGGGTGGATTCCACAAAGTCCTGTATCTCTTGATGCAGAGAACTCCACAGACCCAGAGGCCTCTTTGTCTTATTCAGTAGAGGCGAGCTCAGCCAAGCAGACAACATTGGTCTTTAATCGGCAGCTGTCCCTCACTGCCTGTAATGGTCACTCTGTGATGAAGGATCTTGAGATCATTCCTGCCTTGCCATTTTATGCACATGTCTGCTTGTCAGTTGTGTGTTTAAATTCTTTGAAGGAAAGACTCAACACCTGACAGTCCTTTCTCACTGGTATTTAATGCAGTACCTTTTGTATGCTCTATTACTGTTTCTCCAATCTCTAGAGAGAGAGTTGAAACATAACTCTCCATGTATGGACGGCTTATTGTGTGACCGATATGAAGCCATTAAAATGCAGAGAACAGAGCTCCTGACTTTATGCTGTGACATTGCATATCTGCCTGTGGTCCTACCTGATCCTGAGAAAGACAATTAAAAATCACTTTTTGCCTTTTGAATCTTCCTTTGAAAAATAGAAAAGTAAGAAAGCAAATTCTTTCTTTCCGGCCTGATGGATCTGGCTGAAGGATAGTTTTATGACCAAAGAAATTTTATATTTAATGAGAATGTCCTGGACTTAATTTATTCTTTATTCAATGTTTCCTCTTTTTTGGGGGGCCTTTTATTAGGGCTGCACCTGAGGCATAAGTTAGTTCCCAGTCTAGGGGTCAGGTTGGAGCTGCAGCTGCCAGCCTATGTCATAGCCACAGCAATGCTAGATCTGAGTCCCGAGTTTGACCTACATCATAGCTCATGGCAAACTCAGATCCTTTATCCACTGAGTGAGGCCAGGGATCAAATCAATGTCCTCATGGATATTGGTCGTGTTCATTACCTCTGAGCCATCGTGGGAACTTCTCAGTGTTTCCTTTTTGTCCATATTCAGTATCATCACCCAGAGAGAAATGCTATGGGCCATTTGTCAAGATTGGATGCTGAAAGTTTTAGAAGCCTTTCTGAATCACTCAGCACTAAGACATTTGGTGATTTTTGCAGTCCTAACTCATCTGCCATTGTGACCTCCACTGTCTAAACAAACCTAAAATCTGAAGAAACCAGTCTGCATTCTTGAAATAAACAAGAATGCACTTCCTTGATGCACGCACTTCCTCCAACCTCAGAGTTACTAAGCTGCCTTGTCTTGTTCTCTTGAAAAGCCTCCTCAATATCAAACATTGTTTTAGCTCCTAACAACATCAATCAATCTTTAGGACACATTAGTAATGAGTGCCTCCAATACTCGCGTCCCCATGTACAGATGCCATAACTGGTCCCTAAATTCCTTCACTGAGTGTCCTGGAAGAAAGGCAAGGGTGCTGACAGAGGAGGGACTTGACCTTGTGCAGATTTGAAAGTAGAGGTAATCCTTATATTTTTTTCACAAGGTATCATGAAAGAAACCTCCTTCAGTGAATGTTCATATGCCCTTCTTTGGCTACTGTGATGTTTTAGACTTTTAGCAAAAGAAAGAGGAGGGTCAGGAATGTGGGCAAATGATCATATAGTGAGGATGGGACCAGGCTCAGGACTCCAGCTGGGACAGAGCCTGTCAAGGTTCATAAGCCAACAGACAGCCATGTGCTAGGTGGGGCCTCAGAACCACTCAGGTGATCCCTGCCTTCAGCATGACAGGTGGGTGCAGGTTTCTTTAGTAACTCTTTAGTGAGAAATGTTAAAGAAAAATGAACATCTGGTTCTACTTTTTCCTCTATCCTTAATTTGTGTAATGTTTTCCATGAAGAAATTGGCTAATACTCAAAGAGAAGAGCCTTATTGGCAAATGGACTAGAAATTGTGTGGATTAGATATAGTTGAAGAGGTTGACGCTACTTAAATAAAAGAGGATATTAAGAGGATACATCATAGCTGCCTTCAAATTTATTTTATTTTTTATTACATTTTTTTTCTGTTTTGACCACCCCACAGTACATATGGAATTGCCAGATCAGGGATCAGATCTGAGCTGCAGCCTTTGCTATAGCTGCAGCAATGCTGGATCCTTTAACCCACTATCCCCAGCCAGGAATCCAACCTGTGTCCTAGGGCTGCAGAGATGCCACTGATCTCATTGCACCACAGAGGGAACTCCTTCCTTCAAGTATTTTAAAGCCTGTGTGAAAAAAAAATCAATGAATAGATATATAAACAGAAGTCTTCAACACTCAAAAGTTTATAAACCATATTTGTATATATTAACTCGTTGAATTCACTGAACAGTCCTGTGAGATTCAAACAGTTACCACCTCATTTTACAGAAGAGAAAACTGAAATCTAGTCACTAGTCCAGTTACCCAGTCAATAGCTGCTGAAAATGAACTAAACAAATGTAGTCTAACACGAGAATCATCGCCTCTAACTAAAGATTAACAACAAGCACCACACTGAGAAAAGAGAAAAATTGTGTTTATTTTGTGTCAGCCAGATGCCAGCTGGAGAAAGAAGAGAGTTCCAGAAAGAAAGAGCCATCCAAGAGTTCCCTGGTGGCTCAGCAGCTTAAGGATTTGTCATTGTCACCACAACGACTCGGGTCACAGCTGTGGCATGAGTTCAGTCCTTCACCTGGGAACTTCCACGTGCTGCAGATTCAGGAGAAAAAAGGAAGGAAGGAAGGAAAAGAAGGAAGGAAGGAAGAAAGGAAGGAAGGAAGGAGGAGGAAAGAAAGAAGGAAAGAAAGAAAGGAAAAGAAAGCTACCCAACAATGGGAAGGATTGATTGCCTGGTGAAGAAATGAGCCCCAGCCTCCCGCCAGCCCCCTCCAACCCTGCAAATAATCCCACTTGGGGCTGATTAGAAGGTGTGTGAATTAGTTCCTGCAGCTGCTGTAATAAATAACTACAAATTTAGCAGCTTAAAATTACACAAATGTATTATCTGACAGTTTTGGAATTCAGAAGTCTGAAATGAGTTTTGATGAAGCATCAGCAAGGCTGCACACCTTCTGGAGACTCTAGGAAATCATCTTCCCTTTGCCTCTCCCAGCTTCCAGAAGATACCCTTGTTTCCTATCTCCTGGAAGCTTTTTCCTTCACCAAAGCCAAAAGCACCACCTCTCTGACCCCTCTTCTGTCATCACATCTCTCAGTGACCAACTGGGAAGGGTCTTCTGCTTCTCAGGGCCCTTGTGATTACACTGGGCCTGCCCAGATGACTCAGGACAGCCCCCATCTCAAAGTCCTTAACACAATTACACCTGCAAAGTCCCTTTTGCCGTGTAAGATCACATGTACCAGTTTCAGGGATTAGAACATGGGCACCTTTGGGTGGGCATGATTTTGCCTCCTATGGAAGGCATTTCTAAGCCTTGCTTTCCATGGTGAATCATCCTTAACCAGCAAATTCTTTTTCTTTTCATGGCTGAACCTACATCATATGCAAATTCACGGCTAACGGTCAAATATATATATAAATACAGTCACATCCGGAGGGATTTGGGGTTAGGGCTTCCACACATGGATTTGGAGGTGGGGGACACAAACCTACTCACAACACTAACACTTTCAGGCAATGAAAGACAAAGAGCTTTTCACTAACCACATACTTTATGATTAAGGGCACCTTCTGGCCTGACTCCTGAGTGAACACAGGCAGGTAACCTGCCCTCCACCGGGGCAAACACTCTTCCATGCTTCTCCTCTGTCTCTGCAGCAGCAAGGATATTTCTGCCCAGGGAGTACTGTTTCTGAAGGGTCCCCAGGTTCAGAGGCCCTGTGGTCCACCATACCAGCTCTGTACCCTTCCTTCCCACCCATGGTCTTGCTCTTGGAGGTACAGAGATCTGGGAGGATACTGGAAGAAAAATGACCCCTACCCTGTCTGCTCCCTGGGCAGAAGATATCTTTATCTCTTTCCCAGTAAACTCAAGTGAGTTTACCTCTTTCTTCATCCTTTGTCCTATTTCAAGTTCCATTTTTGGTCCTACCCTTCTCCTTGACTCTATCCAATATACAGAGAAAAGGCTGAAATTGATGAAATAAGATGCAGTATTAATGTCGCTCAGAGACTGTGTTTGGGAAAAGGAGTTCCTTGTATATTTCCAGTATCAGAGGATTATAAGACAACAGCTTTAACTCCCTTTCAGTGTGGTCAATGCTTATATAATTTGGGTTTTAGTGAGTGGATTAATTTGTTTCCAACGGCAAACTTTTTACGTTCATTACAGATCTCACTAACCAATATGATGTTTATATTTACATAAAATATAACTATCTGTTAACTCTCTTTGAATGCTGCTTTATTCTTTGGAAACCATTCATTGTCGGAAGCAGTAATTTATTTTAATTACTCTAATAGTGATATACGCTGTCTACTGACTTATGAAGTGCCAATTTACTCCCAAAGGACAATGAGAATATGACAAATCACTTACTGGTCTGACCAGAGACCCAGCTCTGCCCCTGCTAGGGTGTGAACAGGTGGGTTATGACAGACTGAGAGATTTTGGTTAGAATTCTCACTAATCGTGATCTCCGTAAATCTTAAGAAGTAGTACACAAAAATCAAGTCTGAAAGAATTTGTGTTTTATTAAGACAATGATTATATTTAAAACCTGTTCTAAAATAATTTTGTCTAAGCCCTGAAATAACGGTCCCATATAGTTCAGCTGAAAAGGAAGGGATGAGTTTGCTTTATAAAACAGATAGTTGAGCAGTGATGTTAGTCACAATACTAGTATTTACCTGTAATTCAGAAATTTTCAAAGTTCTGATAACCTTAAGCTGTGTTAAACTGGGCACCATGGAGTTCCCGTCGTGGTGCAGTGGAAACAGATCCGACCAGGAACCATGAGGTTGCCAGTTAGATCCCTGGCCTTGCTCAGTGGATTAAGGATCTGGTGTTGTTGTGAGCTGTGGTGTAGGTCACAGATGCAGCTCAGATCCTACATTGCTGTGGCTGTGGTATAGGCCAGCAGCTGTAGCTCCAATTCGACCCCTAGCCTGGGAACCTCCATATGCTAAAGGTGCGGCCCTAAAAAGCAAAGTAAATAAACAAACAAACAAACAAACAAACAAACAAACAAACAAACTGGGCACCAAAGTTCATGGACTAGCGACCCCTGACCTGAAATAATGGAAAGATTATTTGACGAGTTTATTTATTCTACTTTTGGATATTTCTATATTTTACTGCAGAAATATTAATTTGTTTTTTTGCATGGTAGCCTTTTAGATGCAGCTGGTCTTTTAATATACATGGTAATATGTACCATATTACTTTCTGAGTTTCAAAAAACTTTTAATTCACAAAAGTATCTGGCTGGAAAATTTTGTGTAAAGTGCTCTGGACCTAGAGTTGTCAGGAGAACTTTATATTACAAGACAGTTATCTGCAGGATTACCTTTGATTAATATCAAAGTATGCTACCAAAAGAAGTACTCAATATAATGAACAAATTCATAAAAAAGTAAAAGCAGTTGGGTGCTCTTTTCAGAAATGAGCACTGCCTAACTACACTTTTTCATTTTCAAACAATAGGGGAGAAACAACTTTAAGAGGCAGCATGGAAAATTCTCTTTGTTCAGTTAAAGGAGATGCATATTTTCATTTAATATGCATTGAGTATCCTCCCCTGCAAGGTTCTGTATTGGGCACTGTTGGTAAAGAAAATTATTGGTTATACAGACACTAGAAAAAATGATTACCTTTCCTGAAAAAGTTTACATTAAACTTAAAACTGAAACACTTCCACATATTTCTTGAATCAACTCAATTTTTCCTTGCCTCAGTTTCCTTTTATCATGAAATATGTCAGTTTTTCAAGATCATTAAGATTTTCCTACTTTTACTAATGTTATTACCATTGCTATTAACCTTATCTTTTATTCTCTTTCCTAAAGCTTTTGTTATAGTTATGTTAAAAACGTCTTCAGAAATTTAAGAATTTATCTTGAACTTGAAACTTATTGCCTCAATGTTTATCTGAATTTCTTTGATGTAACATCAGACTGAATTTGTAAAGAGAAGCCTACTGCTTCTCTTTACAAATATTGCTTCTGGGAAGATCAAAAGTTCAATGAAAATAGACTTTTCTCAAGGGCTTTGGAAAGGATATCTTCCTGGCTATGTTGGAAAACCATGTGAAATCAAAAGGAGGAGAAACATGTTACTTAAGCCACTTGGAACCTCTAAGGAGAATGGACTCAGCTAAAAAACCTAAGTCAAAGTTCTAGAAAGAAAAACGCAATTATTAATCTTCTTTTTTTAAATGTGGATATGGATGACAATCGGGAATATTTGTTTTAGTTTTTTAAATTTGAAGTAAATATTTGTGGGTGTTCCCTTTGTGTTTTAGCAAGTTAAAGACCCGAAGTTGCCTCTGTGAGATTGTGGGTGGTATCCGTGGCCTTGCTCAGTGGGTTAAGGATCTGGCATTGCCACAAACTGCAGCATAGGTCACAGGTGTAGCTTGGGATCCCATGTTACTGTGGCTGTGGCATAGGCCACCGCTTGCAGCTCTGTTTCAACCCCTAACCGGGGAACTTCCATATGCCACAGGGCAACCATAAAAAGAACAGAAAATGAGAAGAGAAGAGAAGAGAAGAAGAGAAGAGAAGAGAAAAAATAATTGTCTGCCATTTCAAAAGCTATATAATGCCTATATGAAGTTAAAAAAGAGAGTTCACAAAACTAAGAAAGTGACAGCGTTGTATTCTGCCATCCAGAAGTAACACTGTCTACCCTCGGTGGGTGCCTTCAGATCTTTTTCTTTGCCTTTCTTTTACATAAAGAGATCATACTGTAAATGATATGTTTAAACTGACAATGCACATTTTGTTATGTCAAAAATTTAATCCTATGCAGTATCAAATTTCTTTAACTGTGTGAGAAATGTCCTCTACTGTTTCATGCAAATCATGACCCAAATCTATGACTGTGTATTGAATTTGGTAGTGGTGACCCTTACAACACTTACATCTCTTCACTTTGGTAGAGCTCACCTCCTACCCCCTTTCTTTATTTGTGACACTAAGTTGTAGGATAAAAAAATTACAAGCTAGCTACGCTTGGGAAAATATTCAATCTTCTAAGTTTGTCTAGTTGATTCTCTATAGTCTCTCTAAGTTTAATACTATAGCTACTGCAGATTCTACACATTGGTAGTTAAATCTGGAAGCTTAACAAATTCATGCAAAACAGGATTGGTTGACATTTATTCTCTGTAATGTTGTGTACTTATTGCATCATATCAAAAGGCAGGACATCTGATTGACCAATGGTGATGGGAAATCGACACCTGAGCTAGGATGACAACAGCATGTGCTTTCCATGTACAGTGAGGTCCTCCTCATTTCTCAGAACTAGCTTATGTAGGATTGTATTAGCACTATGCTAGTACCCAGTTCCCCACGTGGTGCCATAATGATGATTATTTTTCTAAATCTATGATTTCTTTCATTCCTATCATTATTACTTGCTTTCTCATATAGTGCAGAGCTTTCTTCATCACACTGAGTTACTTGTTCACCTCACCAAAAAAGCAAAATCATGACACTAATTTTCAAGGCATTTAGCATGAGTTTTCATTATTTTTTGGCATTCTCTTTTCTGAGTTCTATGAACCTGTGTAGCACATTGATTAAATGTATTTCCATCTACTCCAACAGAATGTCTGCATTTTTTTTGATGTGATCTCATCAGTTTTTGAAACTATTTTGTTTTATGGCACAAGAACCCAAGTTCACTTTGAAGCTTCCTGTGTTCCTTGTACTACCATTTCTCCAAGGAGCCTGTGATTTACTCATCAGTAACTGAAGAATGTTAAAGTTAGACTCCCTAGAGCTTTGGGTAGATGGCAATTTTAATGCAAAATCAATAGAAAGTTAAAAGACATTTCTGTCCATTTCCACTGATTAAAGAGACCCCAGGTTTAAATGCCTAAACTACTATTAGAATAAAGAGTACAAAGTAAATATGTGAGGAGATGGATATGTTGATTAACCTGACAGTAGGAATCCTTTCACACATATGTCAAATCATCATGTCACACACTTGAAATATATAATAGTTTTATTTGCCAATTACATCTCAATAAAGCTGAAAATAAAGATATAAAAAAGAGTATATCCTTCAGAGTAAGTTCTCCATATTTATATACAGAAGATTTGGACAAAAATCATAGAAGTAAATTAAATTTTTTTCCAGAATTACAAAATATTGCTTCAGTAAATTTTAGACATGCAGCAAGCTCTGATTTAAATACAGATCTAGACTTCCTTTCACTGAGAAACTGATTCTAGACTCCCACAACTACGTGTTTGAGTCCATCTGTTACTAACAACATTCCTATAATATTTCAGCTGATTTAATGGGTGTAAACTCAGTGATGGTACAGCCAGCTGGACATGGGACATGCAAGAAGAGGAAGAGGCGTTGGCTATCAGGAGTGAATTAGATGAACAGTTCCTTCTGTGGCCAAATTCCTCAATGCTGGCAGCATTTTCCATGCAAATCTGGGACATACTTATACTAAAAAAATGTATTGTTCATTTGATATTCAAACAGAATTACACACACTATATCTGAACTGGCAACCATACCCTCAAACCAGTCCTTCTGTGGCTGATGGGGGTCAGGTCTTCTATGGCTGCTTCTTGCCTCCTTGCTGGAACCTTTGCTTGGATTTCCATTGCTCACAGCTATGGGCCCTCCTGGATCTCATGCTGAGTTGGAGTCTTAGGATATTGATCCCGGTACACTACTTTGCCTCTCTACTTTGAGCTGATCATTCAGTTTCAGATCCTACGTCCCTAAATGCCTGACCAAAAGGCAACCAAATCTTACTCATTCCTGGGTTCAGATAATCTATTTTTTCATGATCTTCATCTCTGCCCAGACATTTGGTTCTAACTTGCCAAAATTTGATGCATACTTCCAATGCCCAGACCCACAATTTGGTAGTTTAAATGGTCTTTACACATGAAAAGAATCCTAAACAGGCATCAGGAGGACTTTACTGTTACTGTTGATCCCAGGAATGGTAACACATTTCCATTGTATGTGCCTACTCTTCCTTGTTACAAGTGACTTTCATTGTTGACTGTGTTGTAAGAGTCACTTTTTTTTTTGTTAACAATGGAAAAGGTATTTAGTAGTTTAACAAACACATATAAAACACTTGCTATTCCAAGTGCTTTAAAATTATTTAACTTACTTTTATTTTTCAAAGCTTTATTGAAGTATAGTTGGTTTACAATGTTGCTATAATTTCTGCTGTACAACAAAGTGGTTCGGTTATACATATACACACATCCATTCTCTTTCGGATTCTTTTCCCATATAAACTATCAAAGAATATTCGGTAGAGTTGTCTGTGCTATACAGCAGGCCAGTTGGCCAGTCGTTCCACATATCACTGTGTATAGGCCAATCCCAAACCCGCTGTCCATCCCTCCTGCTCCACCTGTCCCCTTTGGTAACCATAACTTTGTTTTCAAGGTCCGTGAATCTACAAATAAGTAGACTTTTCTGTTCTACAAATAAGTTCATTTTTTTTCCTTTTTAAGATTCTGCATATAAGTGATATCATATGATATTTAACTTTCACTGTCTGACTACTTTCACTTATGTATGATAATTTCTAGGTCCAGGCATGTTGCTGTTTTTAAAGAGACAGTGGGTTAAATTGTTTCTATTCTAAGCTAAATGGACTACATGCTTGTCATCATTTGTCCTATTAACATTTTGACTGAAATATATTGACACTGGAAACAAATTATAATTACTCAGGGAGGTTATTAAGGTATGTTGTTCTTTTTAATATCATTACCTTGTCCCTACCTCTGAAAAATCTGATGCGTTTTATCCAGACAACTATATATTTTAAAGTCCCTGGAGTTCCCTGGTGATCTAATGGTTAAGGATTCAGAATCGTCATTGCTGTGGCTTGGGTTACTGCAGTGGCTCAAGTTCAGTCCCTTGCCTGGGAAGTTTTGCATGCCAGGGGCATGACCAAAAAAACCAAAATAAAACTAAGTAATAATAAATAAAATTTCCCTGTTATTATAACGTGCATCACAATTAAGAACCAATAACTTAAATTGAAACTCACATGGGACCAGAGCATCACAGCTAATAATTGCTTCACATTTACTACCAGCCTCTCAGAATGGATGAAACTCAGTCTGAGGGAGTGGGGAGTTTTCAGTAGATTTTTGGATAATAGCACTCTAAATACAAAGAAGGGAGTTCTAAGGGGATGAAAAAGCAAGCCAAGGACCATAGTCAAGAAATACAAAGAATGTTCCAGAAAAGAAGGGTAGATTGGTAACATGGATAAATGCTTTTGAGCATGATAGCCTGACATCAGCTCAGCTCTCCAAGAATCTTTAAAAAGTTGACAGAATCAACAATGAAGTGCTAAACACTGTGGGATGATCCTAGAATACATAACGTTCATTAGAGTGAAAAAGGCAATATAATAACCAGGTCCTCCATCAGCTAAAATCAAGAATGGTAACACAGAAGGCCTGGACCAGGATACTGACAAGCATTTAGGAAGCAGTACCAGAGGATATGGATGAATCATTGCAGGAAGAGAAGGAACACTAGCCTGCATGCAGGACTGGTTCCAAATGGATATGATACTCAAATTGGACGGCACAGGCAGTGCCAGCTTCCTGGATATTGTGACTTTATAATGGAAATGCTCTCCTGTCGTTGTGCTTGTGTGTTTTCACAGACACAGCCTGCCTTCTCAAGCTTATCTATCTCAGCCTCCTGCAAGTATTGACTCCACAGTTCACTCCAGCCCTCTCTACCTCTGCCTGCAGAATAATCCGGAGTATTTATCTCAGTATTTGATAGGAATCTAAGAACATAATGATAGATATTATTGTAATCACTTTTTTCTTTTAAAAATTTTTTATCGGAGTATAGTTGACTTACAATGTTGTGTGTTATGTTATACACATTCTTGAAGATAATTATAACATACATTTTCTGTAAATTATAATAATTTATTTTCTTGTATAATAAAGACAGGATAATGAATCCTTCTGGAAATTTCTTCCCAGGGAGAAATTACTTATCATGGCTGTATATTCTTCCTCTCTGTATCATCGCATCATCATTAGCGGTGACTGATTCACTTTGCTGTCCACCTGAAACCAACACATTATAAATCAACTATACTCTAACAAAATTAAACCTAAAAAAATAAGGAAAAAGCTGATGGTTGTGCTCCCACTTAAAGGTTCTTGTCTCATATCTGCAAGGCTAATTTTATAGTAATGAGGGCACACTCAGCAACAGGTTACATTCAGGTGCTGGAGATTCACGCTATTTGTACTTTGCTTTGTCTGTCTCCAAGACACTTATTACCCAAAACGTGTGGTTTCCTATCAGTCTGGAGATTCCTGCTTTTCTTTGTCTGCCCCTGGACCTACCATGCTGTTTATATGATGCATGGTTTCCTGCCACCTAGCCAATGCCCACACCCCCGTTTTCTCTGCGCACACCTATCTATCTGTCTTCTCCAACAGTTGTTACTTTCTGGAAGGTCCTAATGCCTTTATCCTATACTCATGAGGATGCCCCACAAAGCCTCTCTTCTTTCTTTCAGTAACCTGACAATGATTCTGGGTGACCAGTGGGCCCACAGATCTGTATAGGTCTGCGCAGGTGGGGACAGTGAGTATGGCTAAATTGCTGAATTCACGGAGGACAAGATGCTGACAAAATGGGAGAGATGTAGTCACTTAGCTTGCCTCCTTCCCTTCAGGCTCACTTCTGGGGCTGGGTCTCCCTCATCCCCTTGACCTCTGTCATCTGAGTACAATGCAGACCCCATGCACATCTAGGCGCTAAAGCAAACATTTTGGTTTTAGCAACACCTTGAGAGGTGAATTTAATTCCACCTTATCCTGGAAAGGTAAGTAGAGGCTTTTCTTATTGTATATTTTCTGTCTGTTATATTTTCGAGTTTATAAAATCCTTCTTCAACACTAATCGATCCCCGGTCACCGACCCTGATTGTAAAGGCATCCATAAGGGTAGAATGGGTCTGTCTCATTTATGACTAGAGCCCCAGTGCCAATTCCATGCCTGCACCAAGCAAGTGCTTGAGAAAAGTTTGCCAATAAATATATGAATGAAGGAACGAATGGAACTGAAAAGGAAAACTAATTTTATAAAAAAGAAAATGGTATTAATTACCCAATGTAAATATTCATCAAAACAATAGTGTAATGGGAATTTCTTCTGAATGGGAAATATGCTGTCTAATAAACCATTTGTTTTACATAGAAGCTTAGAAAAGAATCTTTATTCCAAGAAATTTAGAGTTCATCCATTTCCTAGATGCAAAGTTTGTTGTATGAAAAGAGAAAAATAAAAGCATCATCTTAGATGAATGTATTTGCTTTTCAAAAAAGTAACAGTAATAAATCCATCCAGTAAAAGGTAGGCACTCTTCACATAATCTGTGACTATAAAAAAATGAGGTAATGATAATAAAATTAACATATCGCTTGGATTTTAAAAAATTCCCCTTTTGTTGAATAAAATGTGACTCCCATTGCATGATAAAATTAAAATTATTCATAAAATGTAGGAGTAGAATTGCTATGAATTGAAACTAGACTTTCTTCCCTTGCATTATACATGAGCAATTTGCCAAATTGCCAACTAACTGTCCAGAGACCCATTTTTAAATACATGGATGAGCTAATGTAGCCACACAGATGATGGTAAAAGGAGTTCACCTTGCGTTAGCCTTGACTCATCACAATAAATTTAAAATGTTACCAGAAATAGTTGTCCTCTTTTTGTAAGTGACCTACATGCTTTGATTTAAACATTTGCATGTCCAAATGCTTTGATGGAGGGTATTCTGCTTGCCTAAAAAATATGTCTCTCAAGGAAAGAATGCTTAATAAGGACTGAGACCAAGTTGGAGCCTAGTGATGTCATGAGGAAGAAGCCACCTGAAAGTGGTGACCTTGGACTTTTTCCTGAAATGAGAGACCCGTTAATGATGAGTCAAATGATGAGGTAATTAGTTCGAATGGGAATAGTCTTTAAGTTCATTTTTAACCAAATAGTCTCTTCTCAAATCTTTATAGTAGAACAATGGCCTCCGGCCTTTTCCATGCTTCTCTCTGTATTGAAATACTTCTACCTTATTCATTCAACAAAATTGAATCATAAATGAATACATGATAAAGTGAAACATGCTTGACTCTTTGTTACGGTGTAAATCTGGACAAATGGACCAACTTCCGTTAGTCCAGGTTTCTATATTTATGATGTGGGGATATTAGTTCCTGCATCACCAGGTTGTGGAAAGGAGAAGTGATGATACATACACATTTCTGTTGCAAGGTTGGCAGCCTGTGATGTGTAAAGAATGTGCTACGTAATGCGGACACACAGGAGAGCAGGCGAGTAAGCACTTTCTCACCCCTCAGAGAACACAGTCTTGTGGGAAAGTTGCATATGAAATTATTTATAGCATGACCCATATGTCCAACAGTCTAGATTATGTGGGATATCTATGAGATGCAGTGGAGGAATTTTTCATATTTACTCTGTCATTTTCAAATACTTGTTTTGTTTCAATTTCTATCTGAAAGTTCCTCTGTAGGAAAGTGTTTGTGGTTTCCTTGGAAATACAGTTCCCCTATTCTTTTTTCTCTATGAGGATGATGCTTACATCTTTGGCTATTGAAGTTTTTGTTATGCACACTGTAGAAAATCCTGTCAAGCAACTTACACAATAATCAACAGGGCAAAGTATATAATGAATGTCAGCTAAAAAAGAACATTTTATGGGATCCATAACAAGTGAATGTCACAGACTACTAAATCCTGCAGGGGTAAATATCTGATACTGACATTTCGAATTTTAAGCTCTCTTCCTTGGGATTTAGCACATGCATTGACAAGTTACTGTCGATAACCTTATTGGGGTTCCCTTGTATGTCATTTGTTTCTTTTCCCTAGCTGCTTTCAAAATTTTCTCTTTTTCTTTAATTTTGGTCATTTTGATTAATATGTGTCTGGGGGTGTTCCTCCTTGGGTTTATTTTATATGGTACTCGTTACGCTTCCTGGATTTGAGTGAGTGGTTCCTTTCCCATATTAGGAAAGTTTTCGGCTATAATCTGCTCGAATATTTTTTCTGTCCCCTTCTCTCTCTCTTCTCCCTCTGGCACCCCTATAATACGGATGTTGGTGCGTTTAACATTATCCCAGAGTTCTCTGAGACTCTGCTCATTTCCTTTCAATCTTTTATCTCTTTTCTCTTCTGCATTAGTGATTTCCACTAATCTGTCCTCCACCTCACTGATTCATTCTTCTGCCTCC
>PVHT020001749.1:783540-854080 GCA_004024745.2 Catagonus wagneri | reverse complement strand
CTTCTTGTTTAATTTTTACAGCTTGTATTTCTTTGCTCAGTGTTTCCTGTAAATGATCAATCTTTGCCTCCAGTCTATTTCCAATGCCTTGCATCATCTTCAGCATCAACAGTCTAAAGTCTCTTTCTGGGAGGCTGATAATCTCCTCATCACTGAGCTGTTTTTCTGGGCTTTTCTCTTTCTCCCTTATCTGAGTTAGGGTTTTCTGTCTTTTCATTTTTGTAGGTTTTTGGTGCGGTGACCTTTGTGTCGACAATAGAGTTGTAGCCTCTCTTAGTTCAGGTGTTTGCCTCCCCTGTGGCTAAAGTTGGTATGGAGGGGGCTTGCTGTAGGTTTCCTGATGGGAGGGAGTGATACCTGCTCACTGGTAGGTGGGGTTGATTCCTCTCCATCTGATGGATGGGGCTTTGTCTCTGGATGAGATTAGAGGCTGGCTGTATGCCTGAGGGGTCTTTAGGCAGCCTGTTTACTGATGGGTGGGGCTGAGATCCCACCTGAATTGTTGTTTGGCCTGGGGCTTCTCAACGCTGATGGGAGGGACCAGATTTTTCCCAGAAATGGCCACCTCCAGAGAAATGCAGGCTGCTGAATGTCCCCGAGAGCTTCACCTCCAATGCCCTTCCCCCACAACAAGGCACAGTCTCCCCTGTTTTCCCAGGAGATCCTCCAGGAATTGCAGTCAGGTTCCACCCAGATTCCTCTGGAGACTGCTTTGCCCTGGGACCCAGTGCACGTGAAAGTCTGTGTGTGCTTTTCAAGAGTGGGGTCTCTGTTTCCCCCAGTCCTGTGGAGCTCCTGCACACTAGCCCCGCTGGCCTTCAATGCCAGATGCTCCACGGGCTCTTTCTCCCTGTGCCCGATTCCCAGGCGTGGGGTTTTGACGTGAGGCTCAGAACTCTCAGTCCTGTAGCTGAGTCTCTGTGATGCAGTTACTTTCCAGTCTGTGGGGCTTCCCACCCGGGAGGTATGGGGTTGCTTCTATCACGTAATCGCCCCTCCTACCTCTTGATGTGGTCTCCGCTGTGTCTTCTGGAGCAGGGTATCTTTTGGAAGTTTACAGTCCATTTGGTTGACGGTTGCTCGGCATTTGGTTGTATTTTTGCTGTTATTTGGGAGAGAAGTTGAGCTCCAGTCCTTCTATTCCGCCATCTTAATCCAATCAGCTGACAAGTTACTGTCAATGTATGAGTTATGTGTCAGTCAAGATGGGCGGTTACATCAAAGTAGGCAACAACTCAAAATCCTAATGGCTTAGAACAACATTATTTTTGGTCATTCACCGGAGGTCTCTGCTAATTTCAGTGATGTCACCTGGGTACCCATGGTAACAGAAATTCCACGGCTACCTCAACTCAGGATCTAGGGTATGCCATGGTTGGGGTAGAGAACATGGAAAATCAGACATCAGTTCTCACATACATCCACCTGGGAGGGATACTTCTCATCGGATCACATTTCATTGGTCAAAGCAAGCTCTAGGACCACCTCTAAGGTCAAGGTGGGGATGCCTGGGGGTAGAGGAGAATCAGGGGTAAATGGCTACCACAGTTCATTTTTTAGTTACTCTTCTTTCCACATGCAACTAATTGACAGTTATTCCCCTCTCCACAAAAGTACCCAAAGTTCCCTTCAATTTATCATCAGGCTCTCAAGGTGCCTGTGATGGCTTCACTGAGTATGAACACAGCTCTTCTTGATCCAGAGACCAATGAATTAAAAACTCCATTTTCTGTCCCAGAAAGCCCACACAGTGGTGGGGCAAGGACAGGCTCTCCACAGCACACACTCCACTTTGGAGAGGGAGAAATGTATAGATGTAATCTCTGGTTCAGAGCAACTCTGAGGCCTCACCAGACAGATGATGTGGACATCCTGAACCAGGAAGGGAGAGTGTATCTTAATTAGGAAGACTTCTCCAGTACACTTTACAAATAAAGACTCTTCATATTTCCACATATCCTGCTTTGAGTTTAGGAAGCCTTCCTCTTCCGTTTTCTCCCTCAACCACATGTAAAGAAGGTGCCAGAGATGGGCTCCCTTGTGGGGGGAGGGGGGCAGTGGTGGAAGGGGCTGTGAGAATTTCTACAGCCACTTCCTGGCTAGATAGGTGCCCGAGGGTCATCTTACATCTAGAACCATCTCAGCCTCTTGTTTCCCTCATCAAAAATTTAACCAGGTTCTTGCCAGCGAGTAGTGTATGCCAGCAGCCTTGTCTGCATTGTTCTCAAGATGGTCTCCAGATGGCTCTACTTTCTTGGTTTCTTGCCTCCATGGAGAGTTTCATTCAGTTTAGGGGGAGGGAACTTGAGCTTATCTAGCTTGTGCTGGGAGGGCCACCACGGTCATGATTTACCTTCGCCTCCGATCTGAATCCAACTGAAAAGCATACTAGTGCCATAGTCTATGTCTAATCCTTCCTCTGGAGCATTCTGAGTGATGGAAAAGTGGCATTTGAAGCAGGAAGACTTTCTTAATCTTATATTTTCTATTCAGATTCAGGAATATTATCCCTCCTTAACAGGCTCTGAGTTTTTGGGTGTTCTATATTCCTTTTCTGTTCTGCTTGCCCTAGTCAATTCTTTCCTAAATTCACCTTTGTCATATAATATCTTATCAAAGAAAGCTGTCAGCAATCAACAACACTACTGATGTTATGTGTTCTCGCTTCTAGAGTTATAAATTAGTTTCACAGTGTGCAACTTCCTCCTGAGTTATCACCAATAAGGATTTCCACAAAAGTTTTGCCACTGCATAATAAGGAGAACCCTCTTTTGACACTCTCAAAGCAGTGTCCTTACTGTCTGCCACCCATTGTTCATGCTAATGCCACAGACTTATGTTTGTGTTTTAGCTGTGCTCCTCTTCCATGTGACCATTCCTGTGCTCCTCAGGACATATTTGCTGCATAACAAACAAGACCCAAGTCGCAGAGGGTTTAAGCAGCAATAAGTTATCCCTGGGTAATGACTCATTTCCCAACAGAGGTTGTGAAGGGGAGGGGGTGGGGGAAGGAAGAGCTCGACTCATCAGGGACCTAGGCTGATAAGGGCTGCATCTGCTCAAAGTGCCTTGTGATCTGATAATGAGGTTGCTTGGTTTGCCTTTGAGGGGTAGAGAGAGGAGAATTGCATTCTGGAAAAAAAAAGTGCTTCCACCTAGTTCCACACATTTCCTTGGCTAAAATAAGGCACAGGGACACCTCTAACTCCAAGGGTGTCTGGGATAGCAGGAGGAAGATCTTGGAGATACTGGTGAGATATTCCAGGGCAGTGAAGGAGAAGGAATCATTTTATCTGAGGGATAAAAGAGGGAACTTAATTTTCAATCATCCTACTCCACTTTGCTTTTGAATCAACTGGTTTATGGATTTGCTTCTGAAGCACAGACCCAAGGTGTCATGCTGCTGAATTTGACCCCGCCTAATATCACTGACTGCCAGCATGAGTCCTGCCAGAACTGGGACCCAGGGTAAGAAACACCCAGATCTTGAGACTGTGTGCCTGAGGCATCAGGGATGGGAGCAGCCTAGACCTACTGAGAGGTTTACCCTGCTCAGCATAAGGTTATCCTAACCACTCCAGGACTGGAAAACTGCATGGAAATATTTTTTATGATGTTTCAAAATATGTGTATGTTGGTAGGTCCTACTTATAATGTGCCTGGTATTAGAGAAGAAACCCTGGAAATGCTTCTCACACATCATATCAATAAGCATCAGAGGCTGTTGACCATGTTAGCAATAGCAATTATTCTTTCATTTCAATCAATCACCGAATGAAAGGTTTCTGCCCCAACATTTCAAAACCGAGTAGACATTGTAAAAATGCAATCAAACAAAACAAATAAAAATAAAAACTTGAGTGAAACAGCCCAATAGAGGAGAGAAACAAACAACCACAAAACATATTGTTAAAGGCATGATGTCCACAGTTTATAAAATGATAATCACTCTTACTTTAACTAGAGCTTTGCATTGTCACATTTTTGGAAAGAACTTCT
This sequence comes from Catagonus wagneri, assembly GCA_004024745.2. Lineage (NCBI taxonomy): Eukaryota > Metazoa > Chordata > Mammalia > Artiodactyla > Tayassuidae > Catagonus > Catagonus wagneri. The sequence continues at coordinate 850,081 of PVHT020001749.1, read as the reverse complement.
ATTATTGTAGAAATGGACTCTGACTCACCACGAAGACCTTGCAACTCAAAAGCAAGCATCTTAAGAGCATCACCTAGAAAATGTTAAAAATGCAGTCATGCCCTATAGCAGAGAAGAACAAACCTGACTCCATATTAGATCTATTTCTTGAACTCTAACCCTTGTGCTCTGTCACCTGTGCACTGCATTTTTGTAAAAAAAAAATGTTTTATATAACCCTAAATGTACAGAAAAGCCCACTCTCAAGACTCTGACATTTAAAGGTATCTCTTTTTGGGAACCCTCCCACATTGTTGGTAGGAATGTAAGTTGGTACAACCACTATGGAAAACAATATGGAAGTTCCTCAGAAAACTAAAAATAGAACTACCATATGATTCAGCAATCCCATTCCTGGGAATATATCTGGACTATAATTCAAAAAATACACGTACCCCTATGTTAATAGCAGCACTATTTACAATAGCCAAGACATGGAAGTTGATTGACAGTTGAATTGATTAAGAACATGTGGTACATATGTATAACAGAATACTACTTAGCCAGAAAAAAGAACAAAATACTGCCATTTGCAGCAATATGGATGCAACTAGAGATTATCATAGTAAGTGAAGTCAGTCAGAAAGAGAAAAATGAAAAATAAATACCATATGATATTACTTAAATGTAGAATATAAAATATGACACAAATGAACAAAACAGAAACAGACACACAGGCATAAAGAACAGAGTTGTGGTTGTCAAGGGGGGAGGGGAAGAGAGTGGCATGGACAGGGAGTTTGGGGTTAGTATATGCAAACTATTACATTTAGAATGGGTAAGCAATGAGGTCCTACTTTATAGCACAGGAGACTATACACAGTCTCTTGGGATAAACCATGAGGGAAGATAATATAAAAAAGGGAATGCATATATATGTATGACTGGGTCATTCTGCTGTACAGCAGAAATTGGCACAACATTGTAAGTCAACTATAATTAAAAAAAGTAAAAAACCTCTTTTCATTCACATAGATATTTTAAAAAGTTGCAGAACAGAGAATAACACTTGTCCTGTTGAAGGTTAATAAACATCCCATGTGTTCAGCTGTAAGAAGAGGATTATCACATGCCTTTCTGGTCTAGGCAGCACCAAGACATTTGCAACAACCAGCCATCTCCTCCCCTTTCAGTGTAAAAGAAGCCTGAATTTTAATCTGGCTAAGACGGTTCTTTGGGACAATTGTCCATCATCTTCTTGGGCTGCTGGCTTCCCAAATAAAGTTTCTATTCCTTGCCCCAACATTTCATCTCTTTATTTATTAGCCTGTCATCCAGCAAATAATATGAGCTTGTACTGGGTAACAATGTGACTCCTCTGCTTCAAAACCTTCCCTCCAGAACTACCAGCAAAGCTCTTCCATTGAGGTTAAGACCAGCAGGACCTGGCCCTGGGTCCTCTCTGCCCACCTAACCTCATCTTTCCTCTTCACCTGATGTGTTTCAGATGCACGAGGAGCCAAGCTTATGCCCACCTCAGGCCCTGTGCATTACCACCACCTCTTTCTGGCATGCTTTCCCTTCAGGATACTTATGAGGATAGGTCCCTTGCCACTGCATTGAAGTCTCCGTAACCAGTACCATTTACCCTAGTTCTAGTGTGAATGCCCAGGGGACCCGGCACACACCCACCAGAGAATCAGGGGAAAGTCATGCTTGTCCCTTCAAGCTTTCAGTGGCTGCCAACATTCTTTGGCTTCTAGTTATATTGCTCCAACCCTCAAGGCCAGGATGTTCCACATACTCTCTGCCCTGTCTTCTCTTCACATTTTCCTCTGTGTGTGGATGTGTGTGTGTGTGTGTGTGTGTGTGTGAGAGAGAGAGAGAGAGAGAGAGAGAGAGAGAGAGAGAGAAATATCCCTCTTCCTCCTTTTATAAGGTTACATGTGATTTCCTTTAGGGACAATCCAGATGATCCAGGATATGTTCCCCATCACAAGATCCTAATTTATCACATCTGCAAAGACTTGTTTTTTCTTTTTAAGGGGAGCATTTTTCAGCCTACATACAATGGATTTTATAATTTCTACTAAAAACCAATTTATAAAATATTTTATCAACATTTTAAAGAAGAGAAAATTAAGAATCAAAAAATTAATTTTTAGTATTCATGTGTAAAGTTGTATCATTTTTCTTCTCTTTTTTTCCCTCAAACAGTATGTGCTTCTTGGAACTACTTTGGGTATGGTAGCATCCAACATGGAAAGATTAATTTTAACTGCCTCTGATGAAATAGAATATTGGCTTTTAAAAAATGCCAACTACAATTAAATTTTATTGCTGTAAAAATGAAATTTAACTATTTTTAGGGAGAAAAGATGTTCGGTGTTCTGGTTTTACAATGTGTGTGTGTGTTTTCCCATAACGGAAAAATGTGGCTGTGTAGTTTTTGACATGAAGCCTTCTTTTTATCTTTTATACGCAATTGGTATACAGAAATCACACTGTTTCATGCAAGTACAATATTTGAATAGTGATAAAATATATCTCATCATTATGCATTTTTATCTGTCTCACTTGAAAAAGTATTCCATTTGCATGTATTCATGAATTATAAGTGCATGAGAGACACTGTTTTTCTTAATATAGTACTTTTATGTTGGTGGAGAACAGAATCCTCTCGCTATTAACAGATTTAGTACTCTGGCAATATCCTAACGGAGGAAATTGAGGATGACATGAATGGTACTGAAGACTCACTCATAGACCCAGAAAATCTCCAACTCTCCTCGATTTTATTTTTTTAATTTTTTATTTTTGGTCTTTTTAGGGCCACACTCACAGCATGTGGAGGTTCCAAGTCTAGGGGTCTAATTAGAGCTGTAGCCACTGGCTTACGCCGCAGCCACAGCAACGCCAGATCCAAGCTGCGTCTGCGACCTACACCACAGCTCACAGTAATGCTGGATCCTTAACCCCTGAACAAGGCCAGGAATCAAACCTGGGTCTTCATGGATACTAGTCATATTCATTTCCTCTGAGCCATGATTTCAGAATCATTTCAAACCTAAAACATGCAATTATTTGAAATGCCATGCTGTGTCACTTTGGCTAAAAAGGCATTCACAAGAAGAGTTATGAAAAGCAAAGAAAGCAGTGTCAAGTCTATTTGGTTGAGATTATTTAAATTCCCTTTCATCTTTGAAGTCTTCAGGTTTTATTATTTTCTTCAGCCCGAGTAGTCTGAAAGTCTAATATTCATCCAATTCTAGGCAGCAGGTTTAAATTTTTATGTTTCAACCTTTCTAAAGCTGAGAAACATTATACTACTACAAAGAATAAGCTGTGATACCCCAGGACAAGTCCTTTTCTATCTAGGTGGAAACAGCCCTCCATGTAAGTCCCCATCATTTGATATCATCATGTTTGAGTTATCTTCCTTGGTAGTTCCATAAGGAGTTGATCTGGAGAGTTTCTATAACCCTTGTTCTTGATTTAAATGTCTTCCATGAGGTGACGTTCAATTTTCCATTGAGACAAAAAGCTGAGCATACATCATGTTCCCAGCAGTGCAACTCTGGAAGAATTGGTAGAAAATTCACAGTTAAGGTTGGTGTTTTCTATTTTTTAATTTTTTTTCTTTCTATGATTTTTATTTTTCTATTAGAGTTGGTTTACAGTGTTCTGTCAATTTCTGCTTACAGTAAAATGACCCAGGCATACACATATATAAATATTCTTTTTCTCACATTATCTTCCATTTTTCTAGTATCATCCTTCTAGCCTTGAAAACTCTGCCCCAAACACTGAGATTCAATATTGGAAGGCAATTCTCCATGACTTGAGCTGTGATTGTCTTGAACTCTAGAAGGCATTCAGCACAGCCTCAACTCACTGGCCACGGGCGTTACAGATAACGGAATTTCCCCCTACACTTCCTCTTTGTAGGGCCAAGGTGGTTATGTATTCTGTGTAATCGTGAATGCATCCTGCTCTGCCTGAGTTAATGCTTCTGCTGAATGGAGAGGTCAACCCAAAACCTTAAGGCAAAACCATAAGTTATGGCATTTATTCAACTCTTAACCCTGGGATCCCGGGAAGCTAAGATAAGACTGAACGTTAGCCTCAGCCTGTCACTTGGAGTCTTGATTAATTAAATGCTATATGACACAAACTGAATAGATTTACTCACAGCCCCTGTCAATCAGATTAATCACAGTGGCTGACATGGTGACTTACCCATGGGGAGACTTGCCAAAAGTCATGATGGTATAAAAATAATTGATGAATTTTTTGAAGTGACAGTTCCCCATGAGTTTCTTTTGCTTCTTCACATCTTGAGTGAGACATTGACTGCCCCAGTTTATATATATTATATATATGCAGCTTCGGGATATATAGAAATAGTCTCTCTGTCTCTCCCTCTCTCTCTCTCTCTCACACACACACACATACACACACACAGTGCAGGCATGATTACTACCTATTATAAGTAATTGGGTTTTTATTTTTAATTTTTTGGTCACAGCCATGGCATGTGGAAGTTTCACGGCCAGGGATCTAACTTGCACCATAGTATTAACCCAAGCCACAGCAGTGACAACACCAGATCCTTAACCCAATGAGCCATCAGGAAACTCCCTAAAAGTTGAGTTTTTAAAAGCATGGTTTCTCTCTTACAAAGTGGCCTGCTATATGTGCTGGTGTCATCTGGCTCTTTCGGTGCTGCTCTAAAGGATTTGGGCTCAAGGAACTGTCACAAAAATGTTTCTACTCTGACTCCTGTTATTGGTACGAGTAATAAACTGTTCTTCATCTCTGACCAAGGAGTCTTCTGCTAACATCCATGAAACCGGGAAAGGCTAACATGTTAGCTTGCAAGTATGGCGCAGATTTTGAGCCTTTACAATTCTCAACATAGAAGCCATTTAACTCTCAGCAATATTATTATTCAGTTTAAAAAATGAGGGAGTTCCCATTGTGACTCAGTTACTGTGAGTCTGCAGGTTTAATCCCTGGCCTTGATCAGTGGGTTAAGGATCAGGCACTGCTGCAAGCTGTGGCATAGGTCATAGAGGAGGCTTGGATCTTGCATTTCTGTGGCTATGGCATAGGCCAGCAGCTGCAGGTCCAATTCGATCCCTAGCCTGGGAATGTTCATATGACACAGGTGTGGCCATAAACAGAAAAAAAAGTTGGAACTGGGTATAGCTTGACAGAAATGTATACAGAATTTTCTCTGATGTTCTTTGATATCATTTTGAAAATTATAACTATCAATTCTAAAGGTAATTAGGAGACCAAAATTTCAAACACCAGGTATGGGGAGGGGGGAGGTGTACATGTTCATGACTGCTAATGACTAAAAGAGATTCAGAAACAGGAAAATAAATAAACACTATTTAGAATTAAACTAACTGCACAAGCAATCAAATTATAATCTTTGAGTACAGAAATGAGAAAAGTGAGAGGTAACAATGCAAAAATATATTATTGTTAAATTTTTTAAAGTATGTTTAATGTAAAATATGTTTTTTCTCCAAAAGTTTCATTACCTTGACCATACATCTAATAACTAATGAAAATTTATACTTGAAAGACATTAATTCTTTGTCTTAAAGACAATTTGTTACAACAACAGAATAATACTCATAACTTTAGACTATTCTAATTATCAAGGAGAAAGAAAAAAGAATGAGAGAGAGAGAAAGAGAGAGAGCCTATGGACATGCCTGTAAAAAAGTTAATAAAAGAGGACTGGTGTAGATCAGAGTGAAGTTTGGGAAATGAGAAAATCCTTAGTTTTCTTGTTGTTTGCATGTATCCAATTTTCTATTCTGTAACATCAAGTAATTTTTATGATTTGTTTTATAATTTTTGGGACCAGAATCATCCTTTATTTCCATTTCTTTTCTTACTGTGTACACATTGGAAATGATGACGGAGCAGCCCATTATTCTTAAACTATTTAGACAAGTTTTTCTTTTTTATTTTAATGATTTTTATTTTTTCCATTATAGCTGGTTTACGGTATTCTGTCAATTTTCTGCCATACAGCAAAGTGACCCATCACACACATGTGTATATAGTAGACAAGTTTTTCAAAACCTAAGTAGTGATTGGGCTTTCCTTGGTCATCCCGCAGTAAATAGTACTTTTATCAGTGAGAAAGCATTGCAACAATTTTCTGTCTTCCCTCCACAGGTAACTTGCCCAGGTCATTTCTTATAAATAAGCTTTAAATTAAGATCTTCCTATGTCAAACTGGAAATAGTGAAACTGTACCTCAGTAATATTGATATTGATACAAATTCCTGGCTATCTTTGTTATGGAAAGTAGTCATGAGCTCTTGCCTCTTTATTACTCTCAGGCACTCTCAATCCCTATGACATTGTATTTTTTACTAATTTTTGTTGTCACCGTTCAAAAGCAAGTCTACATTTTGTTCTTTTGCATATGTTTCACTTTTTAATATCCTGCCTGTTAGTGTTTATTTAGTTGATGATTGTGAACCCAAGAAATTACAGTCAGTTCTTATTTTCACAGTAGTGACATTTCTAAACTCACTGTAAATCCTCAGTTAGTGAATACTGAACCATCGCTTCCAGGGGGAAGACAGACTTAAATTCCCATGAGCCTCTGGTCACAAAAATTTTTAATTCTTGTTTCCAAAGAGTGTGTAACTATTTAAAGACACCTTATTTAATATATTGTTGATTCATTAACGTTGAGCTTATGGACAACAGTCTTATAACTCAGTCCTGGATCAAGTTTTCTAGCTTGATAGGCTTTCTCTGTAAGGCATATTGAGGCCTTCTTATTTTTAGGAACCCAAGACATTGGGTCAGCATTACACTTTGGGACCGTTTTAAACAGCAAAATTACCAACAAAAGGCACAAAAATGCCAGAAAAAGAGATAGAAACTAAAAGTTAAATAGGCCACGAAAAGGATACTTGCTTTCAGTGTGACGGCTGAAATTAGCAGGCTGAGCCAATTTCTTATTTGACCTTAGCTGTCAGTGGGCAAGTGGGGAGACTGAATTTTGTCACTGTGCACATGTCCGCAAATGACTATGAACCACCAAGGGTGTAGATTTGGTGGTGACAAATATATTTTAGTGAGTAGAGAAGTTTGCAGATATTGAACCTGCAAATGATAGCAACCAACTCTGCGTATATTAATTGCCCTTCTGTTCACACTTTGTTTCCCAAAGCAAAGTTGGAATTTAAATTACTTCTGAGACACAGATGTCAACATTAAGCACACTGAGTTCAGGATTTTGTTATCAAGTATACGTTTATTAAAATCCCAACATGTATTTTGCTGTGTTTCCTCTGTTTATCCAGCTCATAGAGTATGGCTGTGCCTTTCTCTATAGACAGCTTTGTTCTTCTTTGCCTTGGAGTAAATATTTGTCTAAAGCTTATTAGTTTCTCTCTACCTGCATAAACGGGGAAGGATGAACCATGAGCCAGCCAAATAAGTACCAAAAAAATATAGGAGATAGGAAGAGCTGATCAGCACTACTGATCATGCCTCATGGCTTGAGGGGAAGAGGAATGAGAAATGATGGATTAACCACAGGTCCTAAGAGGACAAGTATTTCTGTCCAGACATGTTTCAGAAAGCCTCTGAATTAGCAGTAGTTCAGACTCTGAAATAAGCTGTTTCTGGGTCAAAAATAGACAGCTTTATGTAGTTTGAGCTAATAATTAGAATGAGATATAATAGAGCATAACAAAGCAAACAATAAATCATATGAAGTTTCCAATGGCTGGCACTTGATGGCCAACTACCTATGGGAGGTGGCTTCCAGGGAGGTGTTGAGAGCAGAGAGAGTGAGAAGGAGGAGAGTCTTTATACAGAATACACACACTCACTACTCACAGACTCACTACTCTGTTTGAGTCTCTGAAGATGACAGCGAAATTTCTGCCTCAGTGACTGAATCATTCGTGGGGAAGATACCTGCAGGATATCTGAAAACAACTCTCGATAACTGTGATGTAATGGTGGTGTACATGCAGCTTTTAACAGATGCCTTGGCCCCAGGGGAGTGAGTTTGTAAGTTGGGAGATGGATAACAAAACATGTATCCAAATGCAGTCTCATTTACTTAAAAATATTCCCATCCCAAGTGGGAAATCCTCACCAAACTTGGACAAGTGCCTGTTATGGTTAAAGCATTATTTTAAGATCTGGGAAGGATATAGAGAGGTGTAAGACATAATTACAGCCCTCAGAGATCTTAGCGTTTGGTTGGAAACATGATATACATTACAGAAAGGAGAGAGATACACTCTGAAATAATTTTTAGAATAAGGTATAATTTTTTTTTTTTTTCGCTTTTTGGAGCTGCAACCACAGCATATGAAAGTTCCCAGGCTAGGGGTTGAATCATAGCTGCAGCTCCCGGCCTACACAACAGTCACAGCATAAAGAACTATTTATTGTTAATATTAAATATTACATTACATAAAATAACATTCAGTTTTTATTCCTGTAGAAGGTGGTTTCATGGCTCATTCCAGTCTTTACCACACTGTGGGGGCTGCTCTCCTGCTCCCATGAAGACAGTCTCCACTGCTGGCAGATTAGAGGAAAGAACTGGGTTTGGATCCAAGATGTCCTTCTTACCCATTCAGTACATGAACCAACTGAGAATTAAAACAGAAGACAAAAGATGGATAATAAACCCACCATCTTTTACAGAGCAGCACTGATGTATCTAAAAATGTGGCTTAAATCAGTGGGCATGGGAACTCTTCAAACTGTGCCCCTTGAATTTGACACAGATGCTTCCAGGCATCTCCATGGGGAACAAAGAAAGATAGAAGGTGCTCCTGCCTGGGGGAAGTCTGCTTTTCAGGGGAAAGGAGAGCACTAACAAACTTGGGCATTTTGGGTTCATTCTCCTGCAATTAGGAATCAGATAGGACCCTCCCCAATAGACTTAGTGAGGTTGGGGGCAGAGAGGAGCCCAGTGCTCCAGCCTGGGTACTGTCCATGGTGCACAAATGCCAGCACAGGGCAGAAGGGGGATTGAAGGGCTACAGTGCTTAAAACAGACATTAAAACAACTTTAATGTCTCTACACCGCAAAAGGTCATAGAGAATTCTGGATCAAATAGAATTCAGGATCAAAATCCGAGAGCAATAAACAGAATGTGGGTTTGGGCACAGCTGGCCAAACAGACCTCACAAGTGACTAAAATGACAATCCAGAGCTGAGCTTTCAGTGGTAAAATTCCACTCAGTCACTTGCCCTTTAATGAAATGCAGTTTCCAATTACTGTGAGGGTCCTGAGTTCCCTGTAAAGTAGCAGAACTTCATGTTAAAATGCTAATTACCCCACGTAAGTCATGGAAGTGGTGGCAGAAGAACCCTGAGCTCTGTAATCACTGCTTACAGGGTAATTAAGAGATTAATATTAGGAAAGTTAATTATAAAATTATATTCATTAATTTTAATAACCCAGTGATCTTTCTGAAATTGATGTCTGAGAAGAACACAGTCCCCAAAGAGGTCCACAGGGAGAAAGCAGAATCAGCCTGAAGTTTACAGACCCAGGGCAGAGCCCTCTTGGGTCTGAACTCTGAATTGGGAATGCAGAAAGGACATAAGGTGCATATCTAAATGTCATGGATTCTTGGGCTCCTCAGGTGCGGGGGAAGGTGGATGGGGGACAGTTTTTCCCAAAGGTGGGCTGGTCTTAAGAAAATGCTCTCAAGGGCCAAAAATTAAGCCGCAATGGCTACTTTACAAACTTCATCAGGCTCGTGTTATACAAGTGGTAATTTTTTTTAACACAATCATGATGATCTTTCCTAAGTGTGGGATTTATTGATGTAATCCTATCCACATTACTGTCATAATGACCTGTCTTATGGTCTGTTTCTAATGTAATTCAGAGGCCTATGGTTCAGAGAATCGGTTTAATACTGAAGCTCAATGCTCTGTCCCAGGCCACAAGCCCAGGTTTTGCCCAGGTGAGTCAAAGCATTTCTATTGTGATTTGATCAGTGTGTCTTCCTCTCCCAAAATCATAAATGATGGTTTTGTTTGAGATTTTTCTTCTAGATTAAGGGAGATGTTCTATTTTTCTCTCCCCCCCCCCTTTTTTTTATGAGTGCACCTGAGGCATATGGAAGTTCCCAGGCCAGGGGCTGAATTGGAGCTGCAGCTGCAGCCTATACCACAGCCATGGCAACATCAAATCTGAGCTGTGTATGCGACCTATGCTATAGCTTACAGCAGCGCTGGATTCTTAACCCACTGACCAAGGAAAGGATCAAAACTTTATCTTCACAGAGACAACTTAACCTGCTGAGTCACAAAAGGAACTCCAATTTTTTACTTCTCATTTGGAAAGAGTATCTGCCAGCAAGAATAATGAGAGTTTGAGATATTGCTGTGGAGAAAAAAAGGATATGTGTATATGAAGCAGTGATTTTGGCCTAGTGGACATATAAACACATCATCTGAGAGAAGCAATTTGCAGGACACAGTAATACAATGACTTAACTTGAGCCCATGTTGAAGTGAGTGTCTTGCGGGTGAGGCTCTGGACAAAGATGGACTTTTTTCCCACTTATAGGACCAGAGGTCGGTATACTGGTGGTCCCCAAGATCATTCTCACATTTGGTGATTTGCTCGAAGGACTCACAGATGTCTAAAGAATCTGTTATCCTCCTAGTCATGGTTTATTACTGAAAAAAAAAAAAGGGATACAGATTAAAATCAGCGAAGGGGAAGGGCACATAGAGTGAAATTCCAGTTGTCCTAGAAAGGGCTCAATTCCCCCTAAAATGATATGTGAGAACACATGCACAGTGTTACCCACAAGAGATGCTCACCTGAGTTTTGGTGTCCAGCACTTACACTGGGGTTGGTCACGTTGTCAGGTAGCAAACATCAGACTACCACAGCTACTCAGTCTCCAGAAACCCCAGAGGTCAAACTGCTACAACCTGGCCCAAAGTCTCAGGCATACATCCACAGGTGATCACCATACATCACATTGTTAGCATCATGCTTATGCAGCCTGGCCATTGCCTCAGCCATACACCACCCTTCTCTTAGGCCTGGTCATGTCCCAGGAGCCAGCCAGCGACCAGTCCTTTCTTGGGAATGTATAGAGTGTGAGCACCCAAGCCTGCTGAGCTAACCCCTTCTTTGCAGAATTACTCAGCCTTTTGGGACTTGGTTTCCTTCTTAAGAAAACTGGGCAAATAAAAAATATCCACTTCAAAAAGTTAGCATGAAGATGAAATATATTTAATGTGCTCAGAATAAGTCCTAGTCCCACAGCAAGAACTTTATGTTATCGTTTTAAAATTTTAAACTTAAAAAATTGCACAAGTTACTTCTACCTATAAGAAAATGGAATATACATACATTTTCCTTTTCCTCCCACTAAATACAATTAGAACCCTGGACATACATGCAAAACAATAAGAAGAAGACTCTGAAAGACAGAGAGGAAAAAGGCATACTGATTAGAGAACAGGTGACCAAAAGAACAATGTTATAGTAAGTTTTCCAGCCTTCGTTTTTACCTCATACATCCTAGATATGTAGCCAAAGAAGCTGGTGAGCCAGAAGTCGCAATTGGAGCAGACAAAAAAACAAACAAACAAAAAACAAAACAAAAAACAAAAAAAGGCTGTATCTCAAGCCAAAGGAGAAGGAAAGAGGCAGCCTAGAAAGACAGAAAACATTTAGACAATAACCACTCTGCTGCGGCCAAACACTGCAGAACCACATCCACCCAGGACAGCAAAAGCCAACTGGGGAGCCTAAACTTCCAAACTCACGAGGCTTTAATGAGGGGCCCAGCGCCACCCTCGGGTGGTGTCAGAGAAGGCTGATAGGGAGCTAGGACGTTCACCTCTGATAGCTAGTAATGAGTTCCCTTCCCACATAATGTCAATGGAGACTACATAAGGAGGGATGTTGGTATGAAGCACCCTTCCTCTTCCCACTGGGTTGGTATCAGAGGAAGCCTTGTGCACAGTCAGGACTTTCATAACTGCCCAGGGATGATGAGACCACACAACACATCTCATCCCCATGGAGGCCACCTGGATAGTAAAGGCACTCCTACTGGGGAGCTGAAACTCACACCAGACCCACTCATAAGGAGCAGGCACTTCTTCCCTCAAGTGTGGATGATGTCTGATGGGGGGAGGGAGGAGCTGAAAACAACACTCCAAAAAGGACTGAAAACATCCAAAATATTGCAAAATTTATAAGGTAGGGGAGATAACACAAGGCTGAACAAATCACAACTAGGGTAAACCCAAAATAATTCATATAAAGATCCATCATAGTCAAACTTCTGGAAACTAAAGATAAAGAAAAGATTCTTGAAAGGTGTGTGAAAAAAATAGCCCTTTACTTACAGAGGAAAGACAATTTGAATGACAGAAAAGTCCTCATGAGAAATTATGAAGGCCCGGAGAAGTGGTATGACATTGTTTTATGTGCTGAAAGAATTGTCAACCTGTGATTTTATATCCAGCAAAGGATGAGAGAGTCCTCCAATAATTCTGATCCCAAAGAGAATAAGAAATTTGGTTTTCTTCCTCCTCCCCTGAATCAAAGTCCCAATTTCTTGCCCCAGGCTTAATATCTTACTAGAATTAATGACATTAGGGGCATCTAGACACTTCAGAAGAAACCAGCTATTGGTTACAGGGCCACATTTATTCAAGCCATTTGGCCCCAACATGGAGGGCACAGAGAAGCTTGACACTGGTCTATTTACCAAAGTTGGAGATGACTTTCAACTCTGTTACTGTGTGAAAATGTGCTACATGTCATTTATATGATGTTAATTTTCTTTGGTAAAAAATCTCCTTTTAAAAACCTTTTATTTATACCACCTTTCACCTCACACCTTCTTAAATAAATACTTTCAAAATAGAGTATGTTAGTTAAGTTGAGAAAACCTTAACTATTTTGAACTAGTCTACATTGTAGAGCTGTACTGGCCAACACTAGCCATCTATGGCCATTTAAATTAAGTAAAATTAAAATTCAGTCCTGGAGTTACACTAGGTACATTTCAAGTGCTCATTGTGGCTAGTGAGTGGCTCTGGACACTAGTAGTCAAGATAGAGAACATTTCCATCTTCAAAGAAGTCCTGTTGACAGCACTGTTTACTTTTGACTGTTCCTTTTACTTTTGGCAAATATTTAATTTCTTGGAATATAGCTATTTTACATGAACAGTGGAATTACATAGTTGAAATGTGTGTTCAAGTTATCACATAGGACAAATCCTGTTTTGTTTATAGGTTCTCCACCTTTTCTTAATCTCTCAGTCTCTTTGTCAGAAAAGTTCCTCTGCGCTGGAAATATTAAATACCCAGAAGGTACAGATCATTTATACATTAAGGAAGAAACCAAAACAAAGCCCTAGAAAATTTATAATATAAAGTATCTATATTTGACAAAATAGCCCTCCCCCAACATACCCACACCCACCCACCCTACCACCTAGATACACAAGACACACACAGACACATACATGCTCATAACATCAATCAAAATTCAAGGTTCCCAAACTTATCAGGGGACTTTGTTTAAATGATAATATTTAATAGCAAGGTTTGCATGTTTCTCTTCTTGCTGCTAATGCCTTCATGTTGCCCTCTTGCAATTAAGACCTGGCTACTATATTTAGTACACATTCAATTATTTAATGGAATAATTATATATAACTCTTCAAATAAGTATAATTGGAAAGAAATTATCAAGATTACTTTCAATAATTAGTTGCAGTTATTTCTGCTATGTCAAAAAACCTTTTGCTCAAGTGACAAAATAAAATACCCATGTAAAGATGGTACTGGGTTACTGGCATCACGTATAGGCCCAGAAATAGAAAATAACCCCAAATACAAGAGACTCTCAGGCGGACAGTAGCGTTTGACTTGAAATTTTTAAAACTAGTGAAGCTATAGAATCAAATCTAAGAATGTACCACATCCTTAATAGTAAATGAAGTGGCTACATTGACTGGCCCTTCCCAGGGTACCAACACTCACTTCCAGTGTAAGGGATTCTCAGTGACTTCATTTTGGGTTAGGTCAGTGATTTCAAAATTTTTATATGCTTATGGAGAGTTTGTTTAAATGCAGATTTATGAGCTCTATCTTAGAGATTCTAATTTTTTTTTTGTCTTTTGTCATTTTAGGGCCGCACCCATGGCACGTGGAGGTTCCCAGGCTAGGGGTCTAATCGGAGCTGTAGCTGCCAGCCTACTCCAGAGCAACAGCAATGCCAGATCCGAGCCGCATCTGTGACCTGCACCACAGCTCATGGCAACGCCGGATCATTAACCCACTGAGCGATGCCAGGGATTGAACCCGCAACCTCATGGCTCCTAGTTGGATTCGTTAACTGCTGTGCCACGACGGGAACTCCCTTAGAGATTCTGATTAATTGGGTCAGGTTTGGAAAATATCTCATGTCATTGGATTGAGATATTCCATGGACCACTTTTTGAAAAGCATGAACCCAAATCTCCTCTCTTCATAGATACGCTAAGATAAATTTTAAGCTATTTCTTACAATGCATAAAAACATGAGTTAGAGAATCAGGCATCCTGAGTTAGAACCCTACACCTCTATTTAGTCTGAGTAATTGGAGGAATTACTGCTTTTAATATCGACTGTCTTTATGCTCAGTGTTGCTGTAATTGTTCTTGTCATTACCACCTATCTACAGCAGCCATGATCAGTCTGGTCTATGCTTTATCCCACAGTCCCTAAAATATTACATATATAGAATCTTTGGATTCAAAAGAGACATTTTATTTCTGAAGTTTTCCAAGTGACCATATTCTAACTATGGGTCCTTAAACTAGGGTTACTTTGTCAACACACAGTTTAAATCAGCAATGACCCTTCCGATTGTCCCACAAAAAGAAAGCCATCCCAAGTGCCTGATCATAGCTCACACTGTGTCTACACTATCACCTAAGGAAAACACCTACTAAATTTAAATTTTTTTTATTATTTTATTTTATTGTTTACTTGTTAGGGCTGCACCTGTGGCTTATGGAAGTTGCCTGGTTGGAGGTCGAATCAGAGATGCAGCTGCAGGCCTACGCCACACCACAGTAATGTGGGATCTGAGCTGTGTCTGTAGACTACACCACAGCTTGCAGCAACGCTGGATCCTTAACCCACTGAGCAAAGCCAAGGAGCAAACCTGCATCCTCATGAATACTATCTAGATTTGTAAGCCATTGAGCCACAATGGGAACTCCCCTCCTAGTGTATTTTTAAGCACTGTATCCATACTGTCAGTTTTTATTCAAGTTGCATGCTATAAAATTGGTATTTTTTATTTATTGAAAAAGTCTTCACTTTATTTTTTATTTATTGAAAATGTCTTCACCTCTTACAATTAAATGTTTTCCATTTGTCTATGGTTGATGTGCCAGAATATTGAGTTATTCATTTAAACCTCATTCTAGATAATTGATTCACTAGAGAATATGGAAGATGCAGATCCTTGGATTGGATTCTAACTAAAAGAGAAGTTCTAGGCCAGGTACCCCATAATTTGATATTCTATTTTGTGCAAAAGCATGGGAAAACCAAGAGCTGAACTCCATGTGTGAGGCATTCAAGATCCTTTTTTTTTTTTTATATGCTAAATAACCGGCTTGATAAGAAAAAAAACCTAGAACCCTGTGACCTAATCTAAAGAAGCGAATTGAAAGATCGACTTGAAATCAGCAGTTCTTTATTTTTGGGGAGTTCCCGTTGAGACACAGTGGAAACGAATCCAACTAGTATTCATAAGGATGAGGATTTTATCCCTGGCCTTGCTCAGTGGGTTGGGGATCAGGCATCACTGTGAGCTGTGGCGCAGTTCACAGACTCGGCTTGGCATTGTCCTTGCTACGGCTGTGGCATAGGCTGGCAGCTACAGCTCCGATTCTATCCCTAGCTTGGGAACTTCCATATGCTGCAAGTGCAGCCCTAAAAAGCAAAAAAAAAATATATATATATATTTTTTTTTTCATGAATTGTATTGGCATTCACTTATTAATTGTTTCTTTAGACAACAAATTTGAATACATTTTAGGTACCATTCAAAGATAATTGAACCAAAGCCCTTCTCCCTGGAGGTCCACAGTCCAGTCCAAGAGACGAGGTATTGGGCTTAAAGTGCATGTAAAGGGACAGAGAACGAAGCCTGAGGATAATGAGGACTCCAGATGACCAGATACTCCATTTCTTTCACCAGGCATCTTGCACCACTGGGCCTTTGCTCAGCCTGAACTCAGCTCCCGCAGCCCTCTTTCTGGACTCATGGAATAGATGGATTTAAACTGTTCTTTTTAAAATTTAATCTTAATTTTACTTTGGACTATAATTGATATACAATGTTGTGTTAGTTTCAGGTGTACAGCAAAGTGATCATTATACATCTACATTCTTTTTCAGATTCTTTTCTCATATAGCTTATTACCGAATATTGAGTAGAGTTTTCTGTGCTATACAGCAGGTCCCTGTTTATATGCAGTAGTGTGTATATGTTACTTCCAAACTCCTAATTTATCCCTCCCCCTACCCCACCACCTTTCCTCTTTGGTAACCATAAGTTTGTTTTCAAAATCTGTGAGTCTGTTTCTGTTTTGTAATTTAGTCCATTTGCATCAATTTGTTAGATTCCACATATAAGCGATATCATATGGTATTTGTCTTTCTCTGTCTGGCTTACTTCACTTCAGTACGACCATCTCTGTACTTTGACAACCAGTGAACAAATGTCCCTTTCTCTGGGGCCTCACCAGCTTCTTCTGCCTTTATCAGATTTCCCACACTACCTGCAACTTTCCTCCAGACAAAAACGATCATTCTCTTCCCTGAGCTCCCCAAACATTCAGGACACACCTCTTCATAGCTGCCACCCCATTTTATTACTGTTGTGACTTATGGCTTATTCCTGATTAAAAGGTAATCCAGAAAGAAGAGGCCAGCCACCCTACATCAGCCACGTTTGGTCCCTTTGGGCCCTCACAGTGCATCCTGGCCTCTACTGACTTCAGTGGGAGGAGAGCTGTTCACCACGGCTGCTGTACACCCTCTCTGTCAGCCTGGGCACCACCTGCCTCCCTGTCTTCCCCAAGTGCTGCAGGGAGATTCTGCAATAAGAGATAACAACCGGTAGCCCTCTTGTGGATGAGCATGAGATGAACTGGTTGCTATTTTTGTGAGAAATAAGTAAGCCTTCTTGATGAGACACACATATGGCATTCCTCCTGCTAGCATCCCAGGGCTGTCCCATCGTCATGTTTCAGCACTGACCTCTTCCCCTCGAAAGTGCACTGAAGCTTTACCCGTGGGGCCTGTGTCTGTTAGCCTGGTGGCTGCCTGAGCTTTTAGGCAAATGGAATGTGTGACTGCAAAGGGCATTCTCCTGTGCTTTGGCCAGGAAACCCTCCATGGCTGTGTTGCTGGCAAAGCAGGAACCGGGGTAATCATTAATATTTTTGTTTGTTTGTTTTTTTCTTTGGTGAATGACCTATACTAAGTGATTAACCGCCCCACACGTTCTCAAACGTGGCCTCACAGAGCTTTGTGTTATAAACCATCTAAGATTAAATCGAAGTAAACACCAGATTTAGACAGAGAACCCACTCCACTGCAACAGACTGTCCCGAAAATACAACATGAAAGGGTTCTGATGTCCCACGTCAGGCTCATCACTTTCTCTTTAAGGTTATTTATATCACAATTCAAAAAACACTGTGTTGTTTCTTTAAGGCCTCCCTTGTTTTTCTTTAAGCCCTTTGGAATATCTTATCTTTTTATGCCATGGAGAGGTGGGAATGGTTAGAAAAAATTAAAGTTTAACTTATGAATTCTGAGCATGTTTCAGTGTGAAAAGGAAATCACATTCAGGGCAGTAAAATGAATCTGAAGTCTGTCATACATGTGATTGTCTCCTAGGAGACCCAAGCATAAATCGTCACCATGGAGACCACTTGGTCCCTCACTGCTCAAAATCATGAACATGGGTAATCAGCTGGGGTTTGCTTGTAGGGAGAAAAGACTATAAGTCCAGGGCCAAGCCTTGAAAACGGCTACAGATTTGTGTGCCAGAGGTGGGTAGGGGGCTTCAGCTACTTTAGATCCCCTCTGGCAGTGTTGGCAGAAAAGGTCATGGGTCTTAAAACATCTCTTGCACCTGAGAGAAATTGGGCACAGTCTCAGACTCACAGCAGCACCCAGGAAAGAGGAGGCAGCCAGCCAACCCGCGGGGAGAGACCCCTCACTCAGAAAGTGGGCTTCAGGAAGAGGCTCACCCAGAAGCAACCCTTCTTCTGTTGGCCTCATCTGACCTACCCCCTCCTCTGAGTGCTTCCAAAGGGGGCTGGGAGTTCGGGAGGGGAGCACCATGATGAGGCAACACTCTGGGACTGGCTTAGAAGGAAAGAATATGTGATGTTTTGTTCTTCATCAAGATTTCCTGAAACTCATTGTTTACATAATAACAACAGAAATCAATTATAGTAATCATATTAATTGCAACAACTGTTTCCTGAAACGATCCTTTATCAGAGCTCGGCACAGTGCTGGATGTTAGATGTTCTCTTGCCAAACTGGGCAGCTTGGGAAGTGGGCCTGGCTCCAGACTTCCCTCCTCCTTCATCTAAGTGAGCATGGTGCTTGCTGCACACTGGCTGTAGTGACAGAATGAGAACAATGTCAAGTAGACATTTTGAAGATGTCTCTTGTGGGAATAGCTAGTTGCACAGCAACAGTGTTGCCTGATGACCATACCTGGGGCTTTGTTTCCTAAAAGCTGGAAGATGACCAGGAAAGTGAAGGAATGGTTTGAAAAGATACATGCCAAGCTATTGGTCATTCTGTAGCAGGCAGGTACATGATAGCTGCTTTAGATTTGGAATGGGATGTGGAAATGTGTTTTCTTATCTGTTTTTATTCATGTGATTTTGGATGCTGATGGCATTTAAACATCTTATTTCTAACCCTTTTATAGCATATTTATTCAGCAAAGACTTAACATCTTTCTCTTCTCCTGAACCCCTAAGACCACTTTTTTCTGGATGGTGCTCTTTGAGAATTCAGATGTAAAGCTGAACTGGAGAAAAAGATGGCGCTTTTCTTTATTTTGAAGATCATGCAGGGATCATAGTAAATAGTAAAGGCAAAATGAAGGTGCAGACTGTGTAGCCCAGGATTGCAACCAATGCTAGTAGCATTGCGTGATTCCTTGGTGTATTTCTTTAAAAAAGAAAAAAGAAGCCATTTTAGGAGATAACTGGAATGTCACCTCCGCTTCTGTAAAGCTTTCCAGACTTCACAGCCACCCTTGCCCCTGGTCATCCCTTGCACACACCAGCCACCTGTGCTTCTGCAGGGTTTCCTTTGCACCACTCCTACTTACTCAGACCTGACTTCTCCTGGGTTTAGTGGTGCATGCAACTGCTGGCTTACATGGAAAGCTGTTGTAGGAAATGTGTTCATGATTTATCTTCATGTACCCCTTTCATGCATTCAACCATTCATAAGTAAGTTTATCAAGCACCTGAGTGTCAGGCATTGAGGACACAGTGCTGAAGGAGACTGCCAGGCTCCTGAGAGAGGCAGCCCAGTGGGTGAGTGAAGGGTCGACTGTGTGAAGGAGGCATGTGCTCTGAGGGAGGAGGGACATTAGGGGGAGGGGGAGGATGCTGCTCTAGCCCACAGCGGGGCAGACCCGTCCCCTGTAAAGGGGCAAGAAGAAAAAGCAGCAGAGCTAGTCTAAGGGAAGAGTGAGGGCAAGAGCCTAGGCTGAAAAATGGATGAAAATTGTTCTAGAAACTGGGGACTGGTATGGGCACGTGTGGGTGTATCCAGATCCTGAGACAGGCAGGGAGATGTGACTTCACTCTGGGTGAGGTATAGGCCAGCAAAGACCCTCCGCTGGTCCATCGGTCATCAGGGCACTCATATTTAGGATAGGGTCACTTCTAAAGTTGTTTGAAGAGATTGGAGGGAAGTGGAAATAGAGCCCATTCTGAACAGACTGTCGTGGTTTGACTGTAGTTGTGCCAGGCTGCAAGGTTTCCTTGTCTCAGATGACTATAAGAAGGCCCCCAGGGACCAGGAGAGGATGGTTAGAACTCAGGAGAAAAATCACATTACAGCACCAACTGCCTAAGTTTCTGGCTTCAGGGCTATATCTGAAATGGGGAAAGAAAAGGACAGGGGAGGCGCCCTGCAAGTGTGCCCTTGAACATGGCCCCCATGGCCCCTGAGGAAGTGGGAGGGAACAGAGGGCTGCTGTGCCATCCGTCACAGCTCCTCTGCCATCCCTCACACCTCCTCTGCCATCCCTCCCGCTGGACCGACAGTGTCTCCTCCTGCCCTCCCGGTGATGCAGAGGGGTCAGGAGACACAACAGAGCTGTACTTCCGAAGGGGTTCCTTAGGGGTCTGTGCCTGGAAGCAACCTCAGAGGAGTAGGGGGCTTCCAACAGCCAGGAAGCTCAAGAGCATTTGGTAGAATTCTACACACTGTGTCTGATTGCTCCATTATTACTATTATTTTTTTTTTTTTCTGCATCCCTGGTATGTGGAAGTTTCTGGGCCAGGGATGAACACACACCCACAGCAGTGACAATATCAGATCCTTAGCCCACTGAGTTACAGGGGAGCTCCTGATCCCATCTTTTGGAGATGTACAAAGCACTAACATACCAGAGACTGAGCCCTCCACCAAAGGTCCTTCTTTTATTCAGGATTACTTTACTCAGAATTTCTCAGAAGTATTTGACCACGAGGTCATTTTTATTATGGGGCTACTTCCACTTTTTCATTCTGGAATTGATGGCAAAAATCTCAGTTTTAAAATGATAAGAACCCAGGAGGAGTTCCCTAGTAGCTTAGTGTTTAATGACTTGGTGTTACTGCTGTTCCCAGTTCCAGGTTTGATTTTGGCACAGCCAAAAAGAAAAAAGTGACCCAGGGAATACCTCACCTTACTCTCTATCCCTCCTGCCGTCATCACTGGAGTTTCCTACATAACAGCAGCAGCAATTATTTATTGAATGTTAACATATGCCAGGAACAATGGCAAGTCTTTATTATTACTTTTTAATGGCTGCATTGCATTGGAAGCATACGCAAGTTCCCAGGCCAGGGACTGACTCTCAGCCCAAACTGTGGCAACACTGTGTCATTTAACCCAGTGCACAGGGCCACTGGATTGAACGCGCCCCTCTGCAGCAACCCGAGCAGCTGCAGTCTGATTCTTAACCCACTGTAGGATCTCTAGCATTGTCCTATTTTATCTTCAGAATGACCACGAGATGGGCATGATACTTCCTATTTCCCAATGAGGAAACCAAAGGACCCAGGTCTGTGTGGGTTCAAACTGCTGGGCCAGGGTAAATCGATGTCCTATGTTTCAGGTTCCCTTGGCCTCTGCTCTAGAGTAACATGGCACAGTGGAACGCTGATGAGGGAAAAACCCATGGCCTGCAACACCCCTAAATCTGCCATTGAGTAACACTGAGGCCATTTTCATCTGTAAATGGGGGGTATAATAATATCTTCCTAGTTGAATACATTGCAACAAGGCTGAAATGAAATATTGTTTGGAAAACACTGGTCCCCACTGACCCTGGCTTAGCCAAGGCTCTTTTCCTCCAGGTGTGATAACAGTCTCCTGGTCATGGAACCTTGTCCCCAATTCAGGTAACATACTCTGAAAATCCTTCTCTGGCCCTAGGTGATGCTCACCTGACATTTCCTGTCTCACTCTCCTGGCAAGAGACTCCATCCTGCAGGACTGTGTCCTGCGCTCCTTGACCTGACTTCATGGGCTTTGACCCTACACACGGCCCCCTTCCAATCAACCCAACAGAGCATGCTCTTTTAGCATGGGCTGCATGTGAGGTTTTGCCTCTGTGCCGTGGGCACCTCTCGAACTAAAATGTGGCAGTGCTTCTCAGGAGTGCAGGCACCTTCAGAATTCCCTGGAGTGCAGGTTAAAAATGCAGCGCGCAGAGCCCAAGCCCAGACATATATCGCAGATCTTTGGATGTAGGTCCCAGAACCTGAATTTTGACAAGGTTCCCCAAATAAGTCTTAGGTTCATAAAAGTATGGAAAAAAGCCACATGGACGCTGAAATCAAGAAACTTGAATTCTGTTCCTAGGGTCAGATGGTGAAGAAGTTAACAGAAATTTCTAGAGAGTGTATTGGGTTTTTATGCAGATGTTCCACTGTGATATTCAGTATCATAATTATTACAATGCCAACTGTATGAACAAATAATTATAGTGATGATTTTATTCTACTGGAGAGAAAATAAACAGCAGGCTGGATATGGAAATTACCAGGTAACAGGGCCAGCTGAAAAGAAATTTAATCAAATGTTCCCCAAGACTCTCCTCCAGAGAGAAAGAGAGAGGAGAAAGAGAGAATTCAATAAATTTCTATCTCCCAAGAAGTCAAAGGTGGTGTATTAGAGTCTAAGACAGATGTGTAGTCAGTTACCTCACAAGATACAGAAAACTTTATATTCAAACAGACCCCCGAGAATATGAACAGTAAGACTTCAGACCCACCTAACAAGGAGAATTCTTCTCCACACAAGATGGGATTGTTGACCCCTTCAGGATTTAGCTGTTATTTCTTCTGATTTTATAATAAAAGTGTTTGAATACACAAAAGAGGTGGGAGAAGAATAAAGCGAACTCCAAAACACGCTTCATATTTACCATGTTGATATTGGTGATATTTGCTTTACCCTAAAAACATGTGCATTTGCTGTGTGTGTTTTGAATCACTTGAAATAGTAGTGTAGGTATTACAAAACTTGAGATCCAAATATGTCTTCATGTGTAAAAATAAGGTGATTCTCTAAAATCATGTAAAATTAATTTCCTATTCAAATTTTCTAAATTATATCCAACATTGATGTTAAGGTTATTTTTTCTCCTAGTTCCCAGAAAGGGACCAATCAAAGGTTATGCAATGTGTCAGACTCATAAGCCTCTTTAGTCTTTTAAGAACCTAGAACCTAGAACAGCACCCCACTTAAAGTCTCACAATGACTTTCAGAAGAGTCCAGGGTGGGCTCCACACTCTGGATTACCTGACTAAAGTATTCCACATGGTGTCATTTTATGTGTTCCTTTCTCCCTTATTTTTCCTGTAAATTCTAAGCTATGCCTAGAGACATGGTATTTCTGGATTACATATTTCAGAAAAAGTGCTACACAAATCACCTGGGGTACCTCCTACAGCAATAAATCAGGAAGTGCATAGTGTTAAGTCTCCCCCCATAGGCAAAGCTAATTTTGATCATTTGGTTAAGGTGGTGATGTCTTGATCTATCAACATTAACAGTATATTTTCCCCTTTGGAATCTATAAGGGTCTGGGGGGGCTGACACTTGGTCATCATTAGATAC
The DNA here is from genome assembly GCA_004024745.2 of Catagonus wagneri. Lineage (NCBI taxonomy): Eukaryota > Metazoa > Chordata > Mammalia > Artiodactyla > Tayassuidae > Catagonus > Catagonus wagneri. The sequence goes on along the minus strand of PVHT020001749.1, from coordinate 826,640 downwards.
CTTGATCCCCCCAAATCTTTCATATAATGATTTTTACACCCATTAACAATTCATTACATTTGGATTTGCAAAATGGTTATTTTAAACATTCTATTATTCTTTTTGCATGTATTAGGTGACATTTTCTATAAAGAAGAGCTTTCCTTTTTTTTTGGAATATTCTTTCTGACTCCCTGAATTTCTGTATAGTTAGTGTGTATTTTAATTGTTATGGCTGTGCTATTATCTCAATGGATAACCTATATCTATGCCTATCTATCTATATCTATGTATGTGCACAATGGAATATTTTTTAGCTATAAAAAGGGAATTCTGACATGTGCTACAACATGGAGGAAAGTTGAAGACATTATGCCAAGGGAAGTAAGCCAGTCACAACAGGACAAATAGTGTATGATTCCACTTATATGAGGTACCACACACAGTCAAATTCATAGAGTCAAAAGCAGGACTGTGGCTGCAGAAGCTGGAGTGGAGTTTCTAAGTCTGCTTCTGTTCTGTAAGTTCTTTTGTATCATTTTAACTTAGATTACACAAGCTTTACATGAATTTAGCATTCAACTTGTGTTGCACTCTGCTAGCAAGTTTTAGAGTTTGATACAGCAGCAGGTTCCTCCCAGCCCCACCCCTTTTCAATTCCCAGTACCAACAAAGTTACATTGTAGGAACATTTCATCACACAGTCCTTAGTACATCTTCTGCTCCAAAGTACTCACTCACATGGTTAAATCCTTCACTCTTTCTTTTCTAGACTATTGAACTTGCTTCCTAACAAGACTTGATTCCTATTCTTCTACGTAATGACAAAACCTAGACAGTACCTCTATTTCCCCAAACATAAGGACAGTGAGGAGTTTTCTTCCTCCCTAGTGGCATTGGTGTGGTCTTACTCCTTACCACTATCTGCCACTCCAAAGTCTTGCCATCCACCTATCCGCCTGTCGCTTTCACTTATTCACTGAACAGATTAGTCCTTGGTCCACCACCTTCTTTTCCATCCATGGCGATGGTGATGGCATTGTTATCCTGGATGGCTTCACTATTCTTATTGATGACCTCTCCAAAACCTAGCCTCTTTCTACCTTGACCTCCACATCCTAATGACTTCTATTGTCCCTCCATTATTCATTTCCTTATTAGGAAGCACTGAAAATCATGATTTTGTATATATAGATTTTTTTTTCATATTGTCTTTTATCATGGTCTATCTGAAGGGACTGGATCTATTTCTCTGTGCTGTATAGTAGGACCTCACTGCTTACCCATTATAAAGTAATAGTGTGCATCCAGTGATCTCTGTCTTTTTATTTTTTTTAATTACATTGGGATTGTTAGATACAATAAAGATTTTTTAAAAAGACAAACAAAAATCACTGGAAAGGAATTCCCAAAGCAAACATGTTAAATATTCATGCAGATTTTTGAAGAGTTGAGGAATTACAATTACTTTTTATTCTTTTTGTCTTATTTTCCTAAACTCTCTTTAATGAGCATGAGCTTTTAATGAAACTTCTTGGTTTAAAAAAAAAAGTGGTTAATTAATTAAGGAAGCTTGAAAGAACAGCAAATCACCAGCCAGCCATGGGACACACACCTGTCTAGAGGATGCTGCCACCTGCCTTACCCAGAAACCACTGGAATCTCTTTCGTAGAAAACAACTTCCAAATACGGTAGACAGTTGTAACTTCTCTTATTAGCTCTTGATGGCATGTGATACTGTAGCTCACATCTTCATTTGAGGTAGTCTTTTCTCCAAGCTTCCTTAAATTTCCTTGATCAGTCCCAGTTTTAAACCAAAAAACAGAAATTCCAGGTCTTTCTAAAGAAAGAAAAATATTTTAATCCAGGGGAATTCTTTGTTTACAAAAAGAAAAATCAAAGGATGAACCGGAAGATCAGAAGTCAGTGGGCAGGAATTCCCATTGTGGCTCAGCAGGTTAAGGATCTGTGAGGATGCGGGTTTGATCCCTGGCCTCACTCAGTGGATTAAAGATCTCGAGTTGCCGCAGCTCAGATCTGGTGTGGCCATGGCTGTGGCTTAGGCTACAACTGCAGCTCCGATTCAACCCTTGGTCGAGGAATTTCCATATGCTGCAGGTGTGGCCATAATCAAAAGGAAAAAAAAAAAGGTCAGTGGGCTTCCCCTGGGATGCGGAGCTGAAGGAGCATCACTGAGGCAATGAACTAGAGGTTGGGGGGTTGTTGGTTTGCAGCAGCCACACCTGGATCCCCACACCTGTGCCCTCCAGGCCTCCTCTCAGCATACATGGAGCCAGTAACCATGCTCGTTGGTTGAGTCCAGCACTTGGAACTGCCCCCTACACTCAGGGCCTCCCAGGCTGTTTGACAGCAGTGCCAGCAGGAGGAAGGTTGCTCCTGCCTCCCTGCATCCATCCATTTCCTGTGTCGGTGCGTCTACCTGGTAAAACTGACTGTCCTCTGAAGCCTCAGTGGCAAGTGCATCTGGAAAGTGTTTTGTTTTCATTTTAACTTTTTCAACTTCTCACACTGGAAGGAAGGTAAAGCAGAGGTAGAGAGTGTTAGTACGCTGCATCTGCCCAAGTCCTGCTCTTCAGTTTTCTCCTGATTCCTCAAGCCTTGGTCCCTCACAGGCTCCCTGAGCTTGTGTCCTTCCAAATGAGTATGTCTCACATACTCATTGGTAAGACCTTGGTCCTTTCTTGTTTACACCTTCCATCTGTGCTGATGAATCTCAAGCCAGTATTGCCAGCCCAGTTCTCTCCCCTGAACATCTCACGTGAAATCCTCACTGAATGTCCCAGGAACAGGTGGAGAATGAACACGTCACATGCCCTCACCAACACCTTTTCTCGCTTTCATGCTCCATTTCCCCTACTTCACCCAGCTTTTTGTTGACATCCTTGGGTGTCAGTTTAGCTGTCCCCAAGCTGGCAAACCTGAGTAGGGGGTGCCGCTGTATTCTCCCAGTTGTCCCTCTGATCCGGGGTCCTGAAGCTTATGGAGAGTAGGCACAATGCTGTTTTGGGCCCACAAGAAACATCCCTTCCAATGAATCTGTTAAAGACTCCAAGTTCTGCTCCAAACGAACCTCCTCATCAACTCAGTGGGATTTTGCCTCACTGTCTTTGAACCCCTCTGCACTCTGACTTACCTCTTCTGGAAGACTAGCTGGGCCCTACCCTCTTACCTTCCTTTGGACTGGAAGACAACAGTGGGCAGGATATGTCTGACAAATCCCTATGTTTCACAGAGAAAATGGTCTGAAAATACCGTAAAAGGCAAGAAAGGAGTTCCCACTGTGGCACCCCAGGATCAGTGGCATCCCTGCAGCACAAGGACACAGGTTGAATCCCTGGTCCAGCACAGTGGGTTAAGGGATCCTGTGTTGCTGCAGCTGCAGCTGCAACTGCAGCATAGGTTGCAGCTGTGGCTTAGATCTGATCCCTGGCCCAGGAACCTCCGTATTCTGCAGAGCAGCCAAAAAAGAAAAAGAAAAAAGAAAAGAAAAAGGCAGGAAAACTCCTGAGAATCAAAGAACAAAAGACATGCAGATAAAGGCACAAAACTCCTACAGCCTTCTTAAAACCAGACTAATCCATGGAATGCCATGGGAGCCATTCCCCTGCACCAGTCAGAGAACTGAGAAAATGCAGAATCAGAGAAGTTAGAAAATGCAGAAAGAAAGGAAAACAGTCAAAGAAGACAAAATAATAATACATTAGCCATTAGACAAAGTCAAGGACCTTTTGTTCCTCCACAAGAATTTTAGATCATATTCTAAGCATGACCTTTGAGCTGTTTCAAAGAAACTAAATCCCCCACCATGTGGAAGAAGTTAACTGTATGCTGCCCATCAGCACGTAGACCCCAAACTGGTTAAAACCAGAAAGTTGATGACCCTGATTCCCAGTTAGCTCACGACCGATCACCCCTGCTCCTTGAACACTGTAAGACTCCTTACTCCCCACTCCAAGGCAGGACACAGTTTTTAGGGCACTACCCTGCTCTGGCCCCCCTTGCCTGGCAAAGCAATAAAACTACTCTTTTCTACTTCACCAGAAACTCTGTCTCCACATTTCTATTCTGCACCAGTGAACAGAGGCCAAGTTTTGGCAACAGTGTCACCATTTTCCGGTTCAGGTAGCTGTGGTGGAATGCCAAAGGATTCCTGCACAGCACTGGACCCTTCTAGTCTAAGAAATCTGTACTAACAGTTCAAGGAACAAGAGAAGAAAAAATTTTTGCTATATTTATGTTTATTGGAAGGGAAAGACTTGGGATGAGTGAAAAATGCAAGTTAGTTAAATGCAAGAACACCGACCAGCAATTTTTACTGCACACTCACCAATAGCCCTGTCAGTGGAATTGGCTGTCATTTCTTCTTTACAGCCTTCAAACCTGGGAAGGATATGATTATCCCCATCTTGCAGGCAAAGAAGATGGGTCTGTCAGAGGCTAAGTGACTGGTTTGAAATTAATAGTAATCAGAATTTGGATTTCTAACCCAGGTTTATCTCATTCTTTACCATTCTGCTGTACTTTAAGAACAGCCCTGTAATTAGTACAGAATTAAAAGGATGGGGAAATTCCTTGGAGGAGTTACTCTAATGAGTAGGTAAGAGTGATTTGTAATTAGCATATCAAAGATCTCTAAGTAAATTAGTGCTTCCCTCTGCAGAGGGGGCTTTAGAAATGAGTTGGGTTAGGTAGGTCTCAGCACCCAGCCTTCCTGTGAAGAGAGTCTTCCTATAATTCTGCACCTCACTATCGGAGTCATCTACTACTGCTAAAGTGAAGATTACTCAGGTTTCACTATGTACATTTCATCAAACCTGAAGGATAAAAAGCATTAAGGAGTCCTGCTGTGGCACAGTGTTAAAAATCGGAATGCAGTGGTGTGGGTTCAATCCCTAGACCTGCATAGTGGGTTAAAGGATCCAGCTTTGATGCAGCTATGGCGTGGGTCACAGCTGTGGCTCAGATTCAATCCCTGGCCCAGGAACTTCCATACACCACAGGTACATCCATAAAAAAAAATAATAATAAAGAGTTCCCATTGTGGCGCAGTAGATTAAGAACCTGGGGGTTTGATATCTGGACTCACTCAGTGGTTTAAGGATCTGGCATTGTGGCAAGCTATGGAGTAGGGATGCAGCTCTAGTTTTGACTTGACTCCTAGCCTGGGAACTTCCATATGCCACAGGCGTGGTGGCAAAAGGATAAACAAACAAACAAAAAAAAGCATTAAGCACCACCATTTTTTATTCTATCAATTTAATTAATTTGGGGCTGGTTTCCCAATGATTGGTGAAGCTTTGTGATATCAGACTTGTAGTCTCCACCTAGCTCCACTGGGGTGAGAGGCCCTCCTGACAGGTCTGTTCACACAGATTGTTGCCCTCACTGCATCCTGGCATGGGAGGAGGTCACTGGGGAGGCTGCAGATCCCCTGCACTGGAACCCAGCCCCTTAAAACTCAGAAAGCTACTTATCCCATCCCCATGGCAATTTTTAAATCTGAAAAGCAGGGATGATAGACTCCCTACTTCTTGGGGAATGGGAAAGGGGTTGATACTTGCACATAGTACAGTCTTTGTAAATGTTACCCACCACTCATTGCTAGTAAACATGTACAGGTTTTTAATAGATGTTTTGAATTTAAGGGTTGTGACTCTCAAATTCATGTGTTGAAATTCTAGTACCCAATGTGATAATATTTAGGTCATGAAAGTGGAAGTCTCATAATGCAATTAGTGTCCCGATAACAAGAGACAGAAAGGAGCTCCCATTGTGCCACCATGGGTTAAGAATCTGCCTGCAGAGGCTCAGTTCTCTGCTGAGGCACTGGTTTCATCTCTGGCCCAATGCAGAGGGTTAAAGTGTCTGGCGTTATCGCAGCTGTGGCTTGGATTCAATCCTTAGCCTGGGTGCTGCCATTAAAACAAACAAAAAAAAAAGTCAGGGAGTTCCCATTGTGGTGCAGTGCAAAGGAATCTGACTAGGAACCATGAGGTTGCTGGTTCGATCCCTGGCTTCCCTCAGTGGGTTAAGGATCCAGCATTGCTGTGAATTGTGGTGTAGGTCGCAGATGTGGCTCAGATCTGGTATTGCTGGGCTGTGGCAGCTATAGCTCTGACTCGACTTCTAGCCTGGGAACCTCCATATGCCTCTGGTGTGGCCCTAAAAAAGCACAAAAAAAGGAAAGGTCCAGAAAGAAAGCATGCTTCTCTCTCCCTCCCTCCCTCCTTCTCGCTCTCTCTCCTCCACCCCTCCACAACTCCACCACAAAAGGACACCATGAAAAGATAGCCAGCAGCATGCCAGGAAATCAGCCCTCACCTTGCACCAGAACTGCTGCACCTTGATCTTGAACTTCCCAGACTCCAAAACTGGGAGAAATAAATGTTTACTGTTGAAGCCACCCGGTCTGAACACAAACTGAGAATACAGAGATGAAGGTAAGAAGGCAGGGAGGATGGGGAATGGAAGAACAAGGCATCTAAAAGTCATTCCTTCCTGGGAAGATTTTAATTTCACCTGCAAAACTCTATTCTGTAGACCTGGAATGGCTGACTCTGCTGGGTCCCCTCAAAGAACCCTTTTGATTCCAGGATGTTATCAGGGCAACTCAAGTTTCCCAGGGCCATGCCAGGCTCCACAATGAGGTTCAGCCCAGCAGCCACTGGAGAAATCTTGAAAATAGACTTGTGATGACCCCTAATGCATTTTTAAGACTGCCGGCACCACTCCTGTATTGTTGGCAGGCATCATACTGGCACCACAGCAGTGTAATCTGGGTAACGATAACACTAAAAAAAAAAAAAAAAAAAAAAAAAATCCTGGGGACGATGCCAGTGATCAGGGCACTGCAATTGCTCTAATTAAAAGCAAATCAAACCCTGCAGCAAAAGTAGGTCAGCCATCCACTCGGTGCAATCTTGATGAGAATGGAAGGCAAAAAAAATTTTTTTAATTGAAGGTAAACAAGTTTCTATTACACTTGAGCAAGGAATTGGTTGGGATGCAGCAAGGGTGTGTCTCAGTGTGCTGCTGGATGTTAAAAGTTAACATCATCAGAGCAACTATAGTTCAGATAATTTCTGGAACCCTGAGCATAAGGGATCTTTCATTCAAAGTTTTTACTCCATGCTGTATTTAAGTAAAAACACATTGATTCAAAGACAAGCTCACTCTTTCTTTGTTTTGTTTTGGTTTTTTATTTTGGGGGCTTTTGGGTCCTTTTTTTTTTTTTTAAAGGGCTGCAATAGCAGCATATGGAAGTTCCCAAACTAGGGTTTGAATCAGAGCTGCAGCCACAGAAACACTGGATCCAAAGCACGTCTGAGAACTATGCCACAGCTTGCTGAAACACCAGATCCTTAATCCACTGAGTAAGGCCAGGGATAGAACTCACATCCTCATGGATACTAGTTGGGGTCTTAAGCTACTGAACCACAGTGGGAATTCCCTCATTCTTTCTTTGCATGGAGACAATTCCTTTTAAATCCAGAACACACAGAATGATTACCTTTTTTCTCTATGTGTTTTGTATGCAGAAGTCTCATACCCTTGAAAGCCTTATATTTTTTCTGATATCTTGTGCTATAAGGGGTACATGCTATGTGGTCATGGAAATCCTGACAGTGCATACACCAAGGATTTTTTTTCCCCCACAAGGTTTATACACAACCAGTCAATCATGGAAAATGCACTTGCACCCACATGTATCACCAGACACAAACATGTGGCCAGCCAACAGGCCCTCCACCTACTTGTTCTGTGAAAATATTTTTATTGCAAAGTGAATTCATTCTGGAGGAGTAAGTTACTTTTCAGTGAGTATTGGATGCCCCCTTTCCCTTTTTTTATTTTTTAAAAATAATTGATTTGAAATGTTCTGTCAATTTCTGCCTTACAGCAAAGAAACCCAGTTATACTTGGAAGAATTAATGTTGTTAAAGTGGCCATACTACCCAATGCAATCTATGGATTTAATGCAATTCTATCAAATTACCCATGACATTTTTCACAGAACTAGAACAAACAATCCAAAAATTTATATGGACACAAAAAAGACCCAGAATTGCCAAAACAATCCTGAGGGCAAAAAACAAACAAACAGACAAGTAGGAGGCGTAACTCTTCCAGACATCAGACAGCATTACAAAGCTAGAGTAATCAAGACAGTGTGGTACTGGTACCAAAACAGACATAGAGACCAATGGAACAGAATAGAGAACCCAGAAATAAACCCAGACACCTATAGTCAATTAATCTTCAACAAAGGAAGCAAGATTAGAAAAATGCGAAAAAGACAGTCTCTTCAGCACATGGTGCTGGGAAAACAGGACAGATGCGTGTAAATCAGTGAAACTAGAACACACCATCACACCATGCACAAAAATAAACTCGGAATGGCTTAAAGACTTAAACACAAGACAAGACATCATAAAACTCTTAGAGGAGAACAGAAGCCAAACATTCTCTGAGCTCAACTGTACAAATGTTTTCTTAGGTCAATTTCCCTTTCCCATTCTAATGAAGCTTCTCAGCTTTGATTTTCTATCTGACCCCAGAAATTTACAATAAAGGGAGCCTCAGTTCCTTGGTAACTGCCTGAAGTTGAAAGGGGGTGAGGGTGAGTGTAAGGGACAGATTCAAGCCTCCTGAACTCAACTGATGATGAGAGGTGGGAAACAACCAGCAGCATGTCAAAATATCCCAAGAGGAGATAATTTTACAAAGATAATTACTAGATGGGGAGCTTTGGCCCTTCCATGAACCTACATCTGCGAAGTTCTGATGGCATACTTCAAGTTGGAGGCTGCGATAAATTTAGAGGTCCCTGGAAGAGGGAACAAGTCCCCAGTTAGAGCCCACAAGGGCATCTGGCTGCACTGTCTGTTGGGGTAGAACTTGGCAGGGATGAAGGGCCAGACTCTGCTCCTCAACAGACCCACATTTGAGGCTCTTTCTTGGCTTTTCCCTTGAATATCTTTGAATATCAAAAAGACTTTCCTTTTGTAGACAAACACTGTAGGGTTTTCAAGTTTTACTCTAAGACTTATCTACTAATAATCCAACTTTTTTCATTTTTTAAAGTTTTTGAAGTATAAATGATTTACAATGTGGTAATCATGTCTGCTGTACAATGAAGTGATTCAGTTATACATACATATATCCATTCTTTTTCAGATTTTTTTTCCCATATAGATTATCACAGAGTCGTGAGTAAAGTTTCCTGTGCTATAGAGCAGGTCCCCATTGACTCAGACAATAACTTGAGGAAAGAATTTCCAGTTTGTGTCTACTTGGACCCTATTTCTTTCTTTAGGGACTGATTCCTCAGGACCAAATCTATATTCTCACCTTTTGTTTCAGGACTGTCTCACGCTAGGCCAGAAGTGGATTCTGTCATGGGATTCATGTGCGTATGATTAATTAAGGGATTTCTACCATGGAAAACCTGTAAGGAAGTGGAGGAAGCAGGACGGGGAAGGCGAACTGCAAGGTCAGACAGAGCCCAGCCCTAGCCTGATCCCACGGGGAGCTCTGGAGCGTGAGAGCCACCTCAGATTTTTCCCCACCTGAAGCAAGAAAGCAGGGCGGTCAGCTGTGTCCACCACACTGTGCTGGTGGGCTGAACTTCGGGGAGGGGTTGGAGGGAACTTCCAACATCCCCAGATCTCTGTACTTGAGGATCAAGAGCTTCCAGGAACCCTCTGCCCTTGTCCAAAGGGCTCCAAGCAGTGGCTCTGAAAGCAGAGAGCAGAGGGATACCCTGAGCTAGAGCTGCCAGATGACCAAGTGCAATTACAAGACAAAGATCCCATGGGGCTGATGTGCACTAAAACATTACTTGCTCTTGATCCAAGTGAGATCTACTTGCCTCCTTTGTTATATCTGGCAGCCCTAAGCGGGAGTCCAGGTTGCTGCCAGCATGTGCCCACCACACACTGGACCCACAGCACCATGCTGTCGTTGGGAACCTGCTGGTCTTCCACATCCTTATGCACTCCAGTCTTTGAAAAATGCAGTCCTTCTCTCATGCAGAAATGTGCAACGGCAGCCCTATTTTTTGTTTTTTTAAGGACCCTCCATACTGTTCTCCACAGTAGCTGCACCAATTTACATTCCCACCAACAGTGTAGAAAGTTTCCCTTTTCTCCACACCCGCTCCAGCATTTATTGCTGGTAGAGTTTTTGAGGATGGCCATTCTGACTGGTGTGAGATGATACCTCATTGCAGTTTTGGCTTGCACTTCTCTAGTGATTAGAAATGTTGAGCATCTTTTCATGTGCCTTGTGGCCATCTGTGTATCTTCCTCAACCACTCCTGGACATATATGCTGAGAAAACCGTAATTCGAAAACATATGTGCACCCTAGTGGTCACTGCAGCACTATTTACAATAGCCAAGGCATGGAGTCAAAGTAATTGTCCATCGACAGGACTAGATAAAGATGTGGTATATGCATACAATGGAATACTACTCAGCCATAGAAAGAATGAAATAATGCTATTTACAGCAACATGGGTGGACCTAGAGATTATCATACTAAGTGGAATAAGTCAGACAGAGAAAGAAAATACCATATGCTATCACTTATATGTGGAGTCTAACAAAATGATGCAAAAGAACTTATTTACATAGCAGAAACAGACTCACAGATTTCTAAAACAAACCGGTTTATGAGGAAACATGGAGGGGGAGGGATAAATTAGGAGTTTGGGAATAACATACATATTATTATATATAAAGTCAATAAACAAGGACCTACTGTATAGCATAGGGAAATATACTTCATAATATTTTGTAATAATGTATATAGGAAAGAAATCTGAAAAAGAATATATGTATAAATATATATAAATGAATTACTGTTCTGTACCCCTGAAACTAACACAACATTGTAAATCAATTATACTTCAATAAAAAGAAAAAGGAAAAAAATGTGTAATGAGAGAGCGCTGAACACTTCTTAAAGCCTGTTCTTTAGGAACAATTCTCCTGATTAGAAAACTTGCTTGCCATTTTCTGTAGTTCGAATGAAGAAAGGCAAGTCTAATTCGCCGTCTACATTATAGCCTTCTTGGCTAATTGTGGGCTGTTATATTTTGTTCTGCTGCAGGCTAGAAACCCTGAACCCCATCTAACATCATTACAGTGCAGTACCTTTCTCCTAGAAGACTCCAGACAGCACCCTACATGTGAGAATTTGCCAGATCCGTGGGAAACAGGAAACTTCTCTACCTTGCAAGCTGATGTGCTCCACCTTGGAGAACTGAGGAAGGGCACGGTAAACGCTGCCTGGAAGTCAAAAACATATGTGCACCCCAGTGTTCACTGCATCCCTCTCAGCAATCACTGTTCTTACCTAAATTTCGTACCGAATTACATTGAAGTGAATATTTAAAGAAAGGGACACGTTATCACTTTTCATTGACTTGAGTGGTATTTTATTGTAAAAGTGGTCCCCTGGCTTCCTATCTTGGACCCTGTTTATCTTTATCTTTTGGGTGCTTTTGTTCATGACCACAGAACAACCAAAGTATCCTCTGGATCTTCAACTTAAAAGTAAACTTTCATATTTGTGCATTTTCATCTATGCACAAATTTATAGATGGAAACACACAAATTCCAGTGTATAACTCAATAAATTGTCACAAAATAACACATCTTTGTAACCACATCCCAAGAAAGTAAATGGAACATTAAAACACCATCAAAGACTCATAACTGCCAATACCATATTGAACATCAGAGATTAATATTGTCTGTTAACTTTCTATGAATGGAATCACCCAGAGCATCCGGTTTCTTTGCTTCATACTCTATTTTTGAGATTATCCCCTGTGACATTTTCGTTGCAGCAAAGTATTAATTTTCTTGCTCTATAATGTTACATTGTGTGACTACAGTACAATCTACCTATCCGTTTTATTCTTGGCGAATATCTAATTTATTGTAGAATTTGGCCATTACAATTGATTTCCCTATGAAAAAAAAATGAGCCTGCTTTGTTCATTTAGTTTTTGCTTTTTGTTTGCATTTTAGATCCCACATATGAGTGAGATCATACGGTATTTGTCTTTCTCCATCTCACTTAGCATGTTGTAGGGTATACAGAAGTAGAAAAGAATATTGTAGACATGAAGATTACAAAAGGTTATAAACCGATGTTATCTAAACTAAAAAAAATTGAAAAAAATGACTTGTCCGGTTCTAAATGGCATTCATTCCAAACTTACCAGGGACGTTGTACCAGAGTTAAATAGGCAAGCAACTGCTCCTTCTGATTGTTTTGCTATGAAACACTGAATGCAGTCAATGCACACCAAAGTGACCACAGAGCACTCAGATAAAAAAGAAAAAATATCATCCAACATTCTTTTAATTTAACTTTTCGTTTTGAAAGAATAGATTCACAGGGAGTTGCAAACCTAGCACAGAGAGGTGCTGTGTATACTTCACCCTGTTTGTAACATTCTCCAGGACAACAGTGCAACATTAAAATGGAAGGGTTACTGGGGAGGACAGGGGCACTTCATGACTGCTGGGCAGGGGTGGGGACAGGCTCCCCACAAGGGAGCTGGGCCTGGGCAGGGGGTGTCATGTTTGGCTGGAGTTTTGTATAAAATTCTCCATTCTGTTAGGCTGCCTCTTTCCTAGCCCTTAGACTTGAGGGAGCAGCTTCTCTTGAGGCTTTTCTGATCTGCACTCACTAGCATGTCTGGGTTCCTGGCTCCTCTGGGATGCAGTCCAGGATGTATGAGGGACAAAGAAAAGCAAAGGAACTCAATGACGTGACATTCCCTGGTCCTGAGGCTCCTAATAGGTTGCATTTTTCTCTCCACCTTCCTGAGTCTTATGTTTGTTGTCACAAAAGGGATGGTATTTCAGCTGTTTTCTAGGAGGACGAATAGGGTGAAGAAATGTGTCTACTTCTGAAAACAAGAGTGTCCTTTCCTGGAGACAGAGTGTCTCACACTGGCTTTTTCTACACGTAGATTCTTGGTTTCTCCAAGGAGATAAATCTCTTTCTTTTGTGTATGCATTCCATCAAATTGAGAATAAGAACAGATAAAGCCATAAAAAAGAGTGCTTTTAAAATAAAAAAGCATTAGCTATTACAACAAATAATCACCTTATTTTAAATAAAGAAAAAAAAAAAATGATGGGTCCATTCTCAGTGAAACATAGTCCACAGCACCCGCCTTGACACTCTGCCCCTTCTCCAGGCCTGCGGACATTTATGTTTATTCTGAATATAATAAACATCAAGGACTTTCCTCTCAGTGGAGCAAGGAGCATAAGCATAGCAAGCCCTGATGAAATGGGAAGGTTCTAGTCAGGCTCATTCATGTTGCCATGGTGACGGGAGAAAAAAGGTAGAGAGTGTTTACAAATGCCTTGAATCTTTTATAAAATCAGTCCACGAGGCTGGCTTCTCATTCTTCTACTTTCAACCACCTTGACTCCCTGCACAAATAGCCATAGTAGGCAAGACCAAAACAACTGTCCCACATGAACCTACCTTGGAAAATTTCTACCAAGTAGTGGTGATTCCTACAAGTTCCTTTGAAATAAATGTATCCTTCAACTTATGGAGCCACTGAAAAATAACAATTTTGCAACATAAAGGTTGATTCTGAAGAGAAATAATGAATGCCCAAGCCATTAGAGGGATGGTGATTGGGAAACAGCAGATCTGCAAGATGCTAGAGAATCCCTGCAAAGAGTGCTGGCTGATTGCAAAAGACAATGTAGCTTCATGAGGAAGAATCTGTGAGTAACAACCTTGGGCAGCCAGGTGCTTCCTGATGAGATGAAATGGGAGGCACACAGCTTCACCTACAGAATATTCTTGCCAAAGATTTACCCTGAATCTAAAAAAAAAAATCTAACTTTCAGTTCACGGAAAATGTGAGGAATAGAGGGACAAGTTAAATATACAATAATGAAAAGCAGAGTACAAATCCAGAATGTTGGACACTATCAAGGCAACTAGTACAAACTTTTCAAAACTAAAGACCATGGAGGGGGGGAAAGCCTGGAATATTTTAGATTCAAAGAGGCTCATAAATGTCCAATGTGGAGTTCCTGCTGTGGTGCAGTAGGTTAAGAATCTGACTGCAGCAGCTCAGGTTGTTGCAGATGTATGGATTCAATCCCCGGCCCAGCACACTGGGTTAAAGGATCCAGCATTGCTGCAGCTGTGGTGTGGGTTGCAGCTACAGTTCAGATTCAATCCCTGGACCAGGAATTTCCATAAGACATGGTGCACTAATTTAAAAAAAAAGGTCCAATATAAGGAATAAACTTTGAATGGACACTGACTGGGGGAAAAGCACTCTAAAAGACATTTTGGGGACAACAATTAAAGTGTAATATGGCCCAGAAATTAGATAATATTCAAAAATTATTAATTTCCATAGATACGATAACAGTACTGCAGTTAGGTAGGAGGATGCCCTTATTCTTAGGACATATGTGCTGAAAGAGGTAGAGGTAAGGAGATAGCATGTCTTATGTTCAAATGGTTTACATATAAAATACGTCAAAACTACTAACAGCTGTTAAGCCTGTTTAGAGTAGGGGTTTAGTAAGCTATGGCCAGTGGGTCAGTTCTGTCAACAGCCTATTTTTATCCGTGATCTAAGAACTGATTTTACCTTTTTCAGTGACTGAAAAAATGGAAAGGAGAAAATTTTCTGGCATGTGAAAATTACATGGAATTCAAATTTCCATGTCCATACATTTTTATTGGAATACAGCTATGTTCATTCACTTACATACTGTCTCTGGCTGCTTTCCTGTAAGCGCAGAGCTGGGTAGTTGAGATACTGTAGGACTGACAAGTCCTAAAAAATTTGCTTTTTAGTCTTTTCCTGAAAAAGTTTGCTAATATGTGACTTGGAAGACATGCTGACGTTTATTGTTCAGTTATTTCAACTTTCCTGTATGTTGGAAGTCTTTCATAATTAAAAAAAAATCATCTTTACAACCAGAAGGTAAGGTTATCAGGGAACATTTTCTTTTTCTTGTAGTGTATTGTTTTCTACCAATACATTAAAAGTAACGAAATTGAAGTTCAGAGAACATAGGGTGAGTGACTTGCCCAGTGTTCCTCTACACTTGGTGCTGGAGGTGAATCTAGTCTGTAAACTCCTGTCCTCATGTTCAGTAGCTCTGGGAGTAACAGTTTTTAAAATGTGTGTTTTTCTCAGTTGAGATCTTCTAAAATGGCCATAAAAATTTCTGTTTAAAACAAAATAAAACAGGGAGTTCCCTTGTGGCACATCAGGTTAAGGTTCTAGCGTTGTAACTACTGTGGCTTGGGTCACTGCTATGGTGCAGGTTGGACACCTGGCCCAGGAACTTTGGCAGCACCCCCTCCCGCCAAAAAAAAATAAGTTAATGGAGGGGGAGAGAGAGACATGAACAGGTAAAGCACAGAGAATTGCTGGGGTAATGAAACAACTCTATGATACTATAATATTGGTACATAGCATCATGCATTTGTCTAAACCCATAGATGTACAACACCAAGAGTAAGGCACATAGGGTTCCCGTTGTGGCTCAGCAGGTCACAAATCCAGCTAGTATCCATGAAGATTTGGCCTTGATCCCTGGCCTCACTCAGTGGGTTAAGGATCTGGCATTGCCATGAGCTGTGGTGTAGGTTGCAGATGTGGCCTGGATCTGGTGTTACTGTGGCTGTGGTGTAAGCCAGCAGCTGCAGCTCCAATTCGACCCCTAGCCTGGGAGCTTCCATATGCCATGGGTGCCCTAAAAAAGAAAAAAAAAGAGTAATACAAATACACACACACACACACACATATAAACACACATGCATATATATATATACATACACACACACGTATACATATTACCATAGAATATTATGCACCCATTAAAAGAGGGAGATTTATAAAAATATGGGTGGACATTGAGAGCATTGCTGTAGGTAAAGTGGGTGATTCAGAGAAAAACAAACACTATATAAACTCATTATATGTAGAATCAAAAAGAGAGAGAGAAAAGAAATTGAAAAAAGCAGAGAGCAGAGAATAGACTGTTGGCTCTCAGGGGTGGAGGTGTTGGGAAAATGGGGAGATGTCGGTCAAAAGGCACAGATTTTCAGTTATAAGATGATTAGGTTCTGGGGTGCCCATCATGTTTCAGCAGAAATGAATCTGACTAGTATCCATGAGGATGCAGGTTTGATCCCTGGCCACACTCAGTGGGGTAAGTATCCAACATTGCCCTAAGCTGTGGTGTAGGTCACTGACACCGTTTGGATCTGGTGTTGCTGTGGCTGTGGCGTGGGCCAGCAGCTACAACTCTGATTTGACCCCTAGCCTGGGAACCTCCATATGCCACAGGTGCGGTCCCCAAAAGACAAATAATAATAATAATATGAAAAATAATATGAATAAATTATGGAGATCTAATGAACATCACAGTGACCTAATAAACAATATTTTATTGTATTTTTGAAAGTTGCTAAGAGAGTAAATCCTGAAATTTTCATCACATACACACAATGGATATGTTAACTAAAAGTATTGTGGTAATTATTTTGCAGTGTGTATGCATGTCCAATCATCATATTGTACACTTTAAATTTATACAATGTTATATTTTAATATCTCAATAAAGCTGGGGGGGAGGGGAAGAAAGCAGCAGGCAAACACACAATGGAACATGATCTGTAAAGTGCTTAAAGAAAAGGGCTGTTCACCTAGAACTCTATATCCAGCAAAAACATCCCTCAGGACTGAAGTAAAAGTAAATACATCCTCAGTTGAAGAAATGAAGTAACCAGTAGAATTTCTTTAAAGATCAATTTAAAGGATATAATTTAGTATTAAAGAAAATTATACTAGAGGGAAATTTGTAATATAAGGAATGAAGGAGGAGCTTCAAAAATGCTATTTGGATAAATATAAAAGTGTGCTTTTCAATTTTTAAGTTCTTTAAAATATATAAGACTATTGAATATTAACACTAACATTGTATGGCAGTGATTTTAGTGTATGTTGCTGTTCTGTATAGGAAAACTGTAACATAAATGGAAGGAGTAAAATGACAAATATAGCTATGAGTGAGGCTTTTACTTTTATTTGATGTGAAATATTCTAAGGAAACTGTGGAAGGTTATATATGCAAATTATAATATTTAGAGCAACAATTAAGAAATAAAACTAAAAAAGTAAAAAAATAAAAAAAATGATATGCTAAAATTATTAAAGCAATCCATAGGCAGGCATTAAAATTGGAACGGTGTAACAAAAACCAGAAAGACCAAAAGAAAACAAATTTAAAAATGGAAGAATAAAATTGAACGATATAAATTATCCATTAAATGTAAATGATCCAGAGGCATTTATTAAAAGGGACAGTTAAAAGACTATTTAGAGTCTAAAAAAATAACACCCAGTTCTGTACTGCTTATAATAAACCCACTTTAAATATAAAAGAGAATAAATCCTGATGATGTAAGATTTGCAGCAGGAATGTGAGATTGGTTCAACACTCAGGATACCATTCACTAGATCAATTAAACAAAGAAAAAAATGAACGTCTTAATAGATGTTCACATCTTATGCTAATATCATGGGCCATAGATCTAAAAGTAAAACCTAAACAAATGAAGCTTCAAGAAGGAAACATAAGAGTTCCTGCTGTGGCACAGTAGAAATGAATCCGAATAGTATCCACGAGGATACGGGTTCCATCCCTGGCCTCGCTTAGTGGGTCGGGGATCTGGCATTGCCATGAGCTGTGGCATTGTTGTGGCTGTGGTGTAGGCCAGTAGCTGTAGCTCTAATTCAACCCCTAGCCTGGGAACTTTTATATGCCATGAGTGCAGCCCTAAAAAAAGCAGCAGCAGAAGAAGGAGAAGGAGAAGGGGAAGGGGAAAGGGAAGAAGAGGAAGAGGAAAAGGAAGAAGAAGAAGAGGAAGAGGAACAGAAGAAGAGAAAGAAGAAGAGGAGGAAGAAGAAAACAGAAAAAATTCTATAAATTTGGCAAATATTTCATAGCTATAATACCAAACATGTAATCCAGTTAAATAAATTGATAAATTAGAGATCATCAAAATTTAAAAATCTCTATTCCACAACACACACAGTTAAAAGAATAAAAATGCAAACCACAAATGGGGAAATGATATTTGCAAAACATGTAAGATAAAGGAGTTGTGTCCTGAACATGTGAAGAATTGCCAGAACCCAATAAGAGAATGAACGGCCCAATAGCAAATGAGCAAAGGATCTGAAGGGCCTCTTCACCAAAGAAGGCATATGAGCAGCACACAAGTATATGAAAAGATTCACAATATCGCATTAGGGGAAAGTAAATTAAATCACAATGGAATGCCACTATTACAAATGCAGTAGAGTGGCATTAAATGAATAAATGCAGAGGGAAGGAATTTGTGTATTTTTGAAGAACAGTTATGTGAAAGCTATTAAAAATTTAATGAACACAGCCTTAGATATAATAATTCTACTCCAAGAATTAGTGAATTTCCATATATCTAAGCAAAGATGTACAAGGGTATCCACTTAACATGTATAAATGTATGAATGTTTTATATCCATTAAAATGCAAAGGGATTGTTAACTGTAGCTATAGCTAAAGAATAGGACAATAGGAGGGCAAAGTAGGGGTGGGAAAGGAAACATTTACTTTTTAATTTATACTCTTCTCTACTGTGCTTCTTTTACATTTTTACCCTATATTTGTATTTCTTCTGTAATTAAAAACCTAAACAACCGAGTTGGATGCAAATTAATATGCAGTGGGATAGGCAGGCTGTGTTGTCAACATTTGGCAAATTGAAGGATTCCAAGTTCCAAGTTAAGACACACTTTTGAAGAACTCGAGTCCAGTAAATTGCATCGTACCATCTGTTTTGGGTGTCCCATCAAATGGAATGTGGTGCCTAAAATAGTGTCTCTGTTTAATAAGTGTAATTTCATCACCTAAAGCTATGTTCTTTCTGTCATTGTGTCAGTGTAATATAGTCCCTCCCCCGTGTTGCAAAGCTGGGTTCTCCACAATGGGTATTATAATGTCATACTTTATTATCCTCCCCTATTTCAGCTGTTTATAACTTTTTAAAGAAAAAAAAAGTGCTATGGAATGTATTTTCTCTTCTGCATTGGTCTGAACACAGTGTTTACTGAAGGGTACTCAGACAAGATAAATAAGGCCCCACTCCCCCATGCTCTGGGTCCCTACCTCAATCCCCCAGTTCAGAGCCTCAAAGTGTTACCTGGATTACTGCAAGAGAGTTCCAGGACCCCAATACACCCCTCAACCTTGCTGCCTCTGGAGTACCCTGCTCCATTTAGAGGGAGATTTCTAAAGCACGACTATAGCCAAGACACCCCAGCTAAAATTCCATCCTGCCTCCCTAGATCCTGTCTCCTTAGGGTGACTCCAGCCTCATCACTCATCACCACAAGCCCCATCTATTCCCCAATTGGGCAGAACTTCTCAGCAACCATCCCCAGGCAAGGGGCATACTTCTTTCTCTTCCTCCAACCCCATCTTCATCCCTGACTCCAGCTCCTACTGTTCTTCACTAGAAGCCTTAGACAGTGACCTGTCTGAGCTAAGAATCCCTCCCAGGGTTCTGTTTAACCACCTGTGCTTTCATCCAACCAAAGTCAGCCAGCATCATTTAATTACATGACTGACCCTCCCCCCAACCAACTACTGTGTAACCCTACCTGGTTCCTCTTTCTATCTGCGGTGCTGAGCACAATGCTGAGAGTACGGTCAATACTCTAAAAATGCTTTCTTAATAAAGAGTCCAAGCCGGCAGTAGAGGAAATATCTTTAAGTGGACATCCTTGGATTCTCGTGCAGGTGAAAATGACAGGGGCCCTTGTTTATTTTGTTTGTTTGTTTGTTTGTTTTTAAAGGAATAACAAAGAAAATAATCCAAAAAATCAGAGGGCTGAGGAAGTTGTCACACTGAGATTGTGCCCCTGGGATGTCCAGCAGGCCAGATTTGAGAGGCAATTATCTCCACAAGTGCCAAACAGAAGCGGGGACCACTGAGGCGAGTACTTCCTGTGCCCTAGTTTTTGGTGTTAATCTCTTGGTCAACCAAAGGGTGGGCTGAAGTGAACTGAACAGAGGGAGGTCAGGAGTTTGCTCTAGGAACCCAGCTCAGCAGGGCAAGAGCCAGTTATGTTCTATGTCCCTCCAGGGCCCAGTCAGTTGATCCCAGGGGTGAGGGCTGAAGGGCAGTGATGGAACTCTGCAGATGTCCAAAGTAAGACCTGACCCTGTTGTTCCCTTCCTCTGAGACCAGGATTCTGCCACGTTTCAGAAGGTGCCACTTCCAGTTTGCCTACTACGAAAAGGGAGTGCCACCCTCACACCCTGGCCCCCTTTCCCATCCCAGGTGTGGGTGTCGCCCCAGGACTTACCTGCCTGCTGCTGGCTCAGCAACAGGTCTGTTCTGTTGTGAGGTCTGCTGCAAACTCTCCCTGGAGTTTCCCTGAAACTCTTTATGCTAGGAGAGGCACAAGGATGCTCTTTGACTGGTTGGCTCTAGGCACAGTGTACAGAAACCCTGGGTCCAGAAGTGAGTGGGGTACATGGTGCTTCTGCTGGTTTTCTATCTGTACTCTGCTGAGATTGACCCTTGTTTACCTCTTTTAACAGCAAAATGTCCCAGGAAACAACAGGGGAGCCAATGGCAGAGGTCATCATGGCCTTGATTCACTTATTCATCTTTTTATCATTAAGTATTTCTGGTCTTCTTAAAAGAAAGTGGTGCCATTGTTAAGATCCACTTTGTACCACTGGATTTTCTCCAGAACACTTTTTGTTTTGTTTTGTTTTGTTTTTTGGGGGGTCACACCTGAAGCATGTACAAGTTCCCTGGCCAGGGATTGAACCCATGCCACAGCAAAGAGCAACATCCAGTCCTTCACTGCTATGTCATCAGGAAACTCCTTCTCCTAAACAATTTATAAAGTCTCATCTATAAAACAATCTATGGTGTGTGCTCTGTGCAATATGGTCTGGTAATCTGTATTTAAGAGCAGCCTCCCTGGAGGTCCCAACACATTGTGGCTTCTGGTTCATCTTCATTTACATTCAGTGCAGCTGTTAGCAGCAGCTGTCAGACGCTATCAGGCTACTGGGGCTTGTTAACAGCATTTACAAGGCCTCTTCTGTGTTATGGGCATAGTTTTTGTTTAATGACCACGGAGCCTGGTAGAGCAGACATTAAGACACCTCTTTTAATGATGGGGAAGGGGGGGTTCCAGGTGCCCTGAAAACCTGGGCAAGCACACAGTCCATAAACAGACTGAGGAGATACTGCCCTTCTGCCAAAGCTTGCAGCCCCTTGTCACTCCACTGAGAAGATGTGCCTGATGTCCAAGAATTCAGGGAGGAAACACAGCAAACTCTTCGCTGTTCTTCCAGGTTTCTAGGAACCCACCTTCTGACAGGAATCCCAGAAAGTCAGCCTTGCTGTGCATGGATCTGTGTGTCCATATAAACCTTGGTACTTACACAGAAGAGAAGAAAGTGGACTTAAAATGCCTATTAATAATTGCAGTTATGAGTTCCCATTGTGGCTTAGCAGGGTAAGAACCGACACAGTGTCCATAAGGTTGTGGGTTCTATCCCTGGCCTCGCTCAGTGGGTTAAGGATTCGGAGCTGGTGCCAGCTGCAATGTAGGTCATAGATATGCCTTGGATCTGGTGTTGCCATGGCTGCGGTGTAGGCCTGCAGCTGCAGCTCCCATTCAACCCCTGGCCTAAGAACTTCCGTATGCCACAGGTGCTACTGTAAAAAGAAAACAATAAACTGAATTTAAAATAACCTTAATGACCAAAAACATCACAGCTGCAGTGGCCCCATAGCCTGTGAGCAGGAAGGTGGCCCCCATCCTTTAACTGCTGCCTGCATGGGCCCTGTCCTGACCTGCTGTCATGGCAACAACGTATCTCTATACAGAAGTTGCATGTATTCTGTGCCTCTGTCTGGAAGAGGACAGTCTTCTGACTCTGGGGTCTCTGATCGCTGGGTCAGGCCAGTTAACAGGCGTGATTCATCCCCAAGCCAGGGTGGAGTTAACTTTCCATGAGTCAGTTGTCTCATTCTGTTGCTGTGATGTGAAATACACAGGCCATTGTATGCCTTTAAAGATAATGTATCATCTGATTTCTCTAATGTTTCCAACCCCAGAGACTTCAGGAGATGTGAGCATAAACCACAGATCAACATGGTCAGCCCCAAGTCCCAGGGGATGAGTGAGAAAGACCCTTAGCCCCCAAGAACAAACACTGTGAATAAGGGGAGGATGATGGACGGGGCCGGGGGGAGGGGGAGCGCATGTGGGAGGCCTTGGACTCTCTAAGGCAATGTCTCCTTGCTTTCTTTGGGAAGAGTGTGAATTGACTTAATTGGAACTCAGAGTTATCAAAAGTTGGCTACTTTCTCTCCAACTGTGCTGACAGGGAGATGCATCTTTCTGCCAAAATGTTGGACCTTACCGAAGACATAAGGTTGATCTTTTTTCTTTTTTAATTTTTGGCCAGGCCCACAACATGTAGATGTTCCCAGGCCAGGAATCAAACCTGGGCCACAGCAGTAACCAGAACCACATCTGATCTTTAACCTGCTGATCCACCAGGGGACTCCTAAGTTTGATTATTTTAACTTTGTGTTTATGTGTTTAAAAAAAAAAAAAAAAAAAACCCTGTAAGTTCTTACAATAGGATGAGGGAAATGAGATTTAGATGTGATCAAAAAAAGAAAAAAAGGAGAGAGAGAGAGACATTTGGAGGTTGTAGCCATCAGGAAACTCAGTGTGAGTCAAGTCTTAGGGTGTGTTACATACCCTCTCCCCACAATGGCTTAAGAGACTTTTGGTGGCAGTTAAATGTATCTAGAATGATTTTAATGCATTCTGAGCAGACAATGCCCAAATATGTGTTTCCTGAATTGGTAGGCATGTTGCAGGAAGAAGATGGGCTTTCTGGAGCAGCCCGAAGGAAACCGTGGTGGCCGCTGAAAGCTGAAAGCTGGTGGGGCCAGCTGTTTGTTAACACCAAAACCACAGCATCTCAAACATGATTTGAACTAACATTTGAAGTTCACACTATGTCACATACAGATCTAGATAGTGATTTTTCATCACAAACAATAAGAAGACCTAATCTCATTGGTTCCATGTCCCCTTGAGGCACTCATGGGCCAGAGAGCAGAAGCGCTGCAGCCTTTCCATGGTTTGCAGCCCAGGGGACTCAGGTCCCCACTGGCCTGTATCTCCTTGAGAATGAGGCTGCCATTTACTTATCAATTGCCCTCAAGGTAATGCTGACACTTTTCTTCAGGTAGAGAGACATTTCTCTGCTCTTGTGTCCATCAAAAATAGCAAAATTGCTTATAGCATAAAATTACCCCCCTCCCATCTCATTGTAGCTTCTTCTTTGGCTTTGGGTATAGAATCTCTTCTTCAATAGTTTCCAGTATTTTTTGTCAATGGTTGTTCAGTAGCTAGTTGTGATTTCGGTGTTTTTGTGAGAGGAGGTGAGCTTGAGTCCTTCTATTCTGCTGTGTTGTTTTCTTCCTGGGAGAGGGTGTGGAGAAGAGGAAACCCACCTACGCGGTTGGTAGGAATGTGAATTGGTGCAGCTCCTATGGAGAACAGTATGGAGATTCCTTAAACAACTAAAAATAGGGTTGCTACAGAATCCAGAAATCCCACTCCTGGGCATATATCCAGAAAAAAAATGATAATTTGAAAAGCTACACTTACCTCAGTATTCACTGCAACACTATTCACAATAGCCAAGACATAGAAGCAACCTAAATGTCCACTGACAGATGAATAATGATGTGATACACACAGACACACAGACACACACACACACACACACACACACACACACACACAGAGGAATATTATTCAGCCATAAAAAATGGAATAATACATTTGCAGCAACATGGACCTAGAGATTATCATGCTGAGTGAAGTCAGACAAAGATAAATATCATATGATCATTTATATGTGGAAATTAACAAAAAATGCTACAGATGAACTTATTCATAAAATGGAAACAGACTCACCAATTTTGAAATCCAATTTACGGTTACCAAAGTGTAGTCATGGGGGGAAGGGATATATTAGAAGTTGAGGATTAACATATACACACTACTGTATCTAAAACAGATAATCAATACGGACCTATTGTATAGTAAAGGGAACTCTACTCAATATTCTGTAATGACCTATATTGGAAAGGAACCTAAAAAAATAATGGATATATGCATAACTGAATCCCTTTGCTGTATACCTGAAACTAACACAAAATTGCAAGTCAATTATACTCCAATAAAATTTTTTAAAAGTAGCAAAATTGATGATTCCTAAGTGAGAGTGAAGAATATTTCTATATGTTTAAGGCAAAGACCAGGCCACATATAAGTGATAATACGGTATATGTCTTTGTCTGACTTTACTCGGTCCATGTTGCTGCGAATAGTATTATTTCATTTTTTATGGCTTAGTAATATTCCTTTAGCTCACCTACCTGAATTCTATAAGCATTTTAAGTATTTAGCCTCTAAGTCATTTTGTCTAAGAAATGGCTGAAGGATCTTGGAATGATGAACCCAGAAGAGAGAAACCTCAAGCACTATATGAAAGTAGGTACTACTGTAAGACTGTCTCAAGGGGGTAATAGTGGACTTGACTGGCAAGGCCTCATGAAACTGACAAGGAGAAAGTTTTCAGTTTGTAGGAAGAAATCAGTCCTATCAGAATTTTCCAAGTATAAAATGTGTGTCTGGAAATTGCACAAGCCTTAGGCACTGGTGACATTGAAGCACAGGAGGGGGTCACACTAGACAGAAAAAAGAGGTGCAGGTTGAACAGCTGAGTATTCAACTAAACCTAGCCAGGGAGGCTCACCTGGGTCAGTGCAGTCTGGACAACTTTGTAGATGGACTTCAAAGGCCCACAAGGCCTGTGGAATTGTCTGAAAATGTGGAAATGTATTCTAAAAGGACAAAAGGTTATAAACTGGATCCTTTCCACTTGTTGAGAGTCTCAACTTTCTCTCCATTCCATCAAATTTTGACCTTTTCCACCACCTGATGAGGGTTTTTCCAGGGTATTCAAACATCTGCTTCTCTGTAATTTCAGCAGAGCCGGGAGCCTGCCACTAGCTTGGTCATGAGAAGGGTGATGGGGTCTCTTTATATAAGAAGTTTACCTTTACCAGTTTCACAGAGGTCCTTAAGTCACCTGTCGAGCAATATGATGAATGAGTCCAGGCGCCTGTCATCCATATGTTACCAAATGCAAGTCCCTGTGCCTGATGCACAGTGAGGACAAACAATGCCAAACGTTAGAGTTTGGAGCAAAGAAAATCTTATTGCAGGGCCATGCAAGGAGATGGGTTGTTCATGCTCAAAAAGACCTGAAATCTTCAAAGTGTTTCAACAAAACCTTTTTAAAGGCAGGGTGAGGGAGGGGCAAGGTTAGTTGTTGCAGCTTTCTTGGTTTCGAAATCCTTTGTTCTTGCATCTGTCCATGTAGGTCAGGTTATGAAGTTCTTGTAAAATTCCAACAAAACAAAAGTTATTCTCTATTCTGCAACTTTTTACTTCCATATGAGCAGACTCTTAAAGGTCAGAGCCTTGACAATAGGCGATGCTATATATTTCAAGCTATAGGTAACATTCTGTTATGAAAGATGAAGATCTAAACACAGACAACAGAGCACAAAGGTCAAAGTAGAAGGAACAAATCAAAGTGAGATGTATTCTTCCTGTTACATATAAGTTTTATTTGGACACAAGGAGTTGGAGCAGCAAACAATTTGGGGAGATCTGAAGATCATGTGTCTCAATACATTGATGTCTTTCTATTGGAAGGTAACACATTCAATAACTATACTACTATTCTAGTAGAATTTTTGTCTCATCTAGTCTTTTAACACTCAGAGATTAAACATGCTATGAGTGATGATAAAATGGGGAGGAGATATTAATTTCCAACAGTGGCAGACCCTATAACAGGCAATTCTAGCCTCAGGGAGCAACCGGGAAAAAATGATTAAATGTATTATGTTAAACCTGTTTGAAGACAAGAGGGTCAACAAGACAGAGACAGAGAATAAAGCACAGATACTGTGGAAGAAGGTAAGCTTGAGAAGCAGGCCCAGCATCCAGGATGTCTGTCCATTCTGAGAGAGCCGGGAAAGAGACAGAGAAAGTGGCTGCCCAAGGACAGCCTTGGAGAGTCAATGTTGGAGTCCAGAGCCCACAGGAGCAGGTCCTACAAGGCACCTGCAGTTTAGCTCAAAACCCTAGAAAATAATACTTTAGGACTATTAAGGCAAAAACAATAACATTTTAAGATTGGAATTATAATGTATGTGGAAGTAAAGGATATAGCAATAGCACAAAAGGTGGGGGTGAGGAGAGACAAATGAAACTGGACTGCTGTTAGTGAATGCGGAGGTGGGAGCATATTGACTATACATAGACTTTTGTAAGCTAAGCGTATATAGTATTAGCTCAAGAGCAACTACTAAAAAATAGTAAAAAAAAAAAAAGAAAGAAATAATTAAAGAGCCACAGTGATGAAGAATCTGACTCCATTTTTGATATTTGACTGCTAACATCTTTTAAACCCCACTCATCCCTTTTTCCTTCCATCCCACCACTGGCCATGCTGATAAGAAAGCCTGGTGCTCTCTCCTTTGGTACTAGGAGGGGAGGCTCAATCTGTACCTGCCCCCAGCTTGTGTAAGAAAACCTTCTTATTTCCACCTCACACTCACCAAAGAAATACCAAGCCAGTGCACTCTTGCTGCCCCGACATTGATTTGGAAACACTTAGTATCCTGCTGTGCTGGCCACAGAAAGCTTCACTCTGAAGAATAGTAAATTGTGTCATGTACCATTTTGGGGTATATGATGTCTTCAGTCTCAATATCCAAACCAGCAATGGAGAGAGGGACCTGACCTCTCTCCATGGAGAAGTCACCAGCACCAACGAAGATAAAATTAAATACTAAAAATGAAGATAAAATACATGTATTTGAAGGAGTTCGTTACTGCATTTCTAAGGGAAATACTAAAGAGCAGTCTTTAGACAAAAGGAAATGCTCCCAAGGATCTGATCAGATTGAAAAAGGAATGAAAAGCTTTTGTGTCCCAAACCCAAAATCTATCGTATTGACTTATGATCTTTGTACACCTATAACTGAAATAAAATTCATTGTTAATACGAAAAAAAAATAAAAAAATAAAAGAAAAAAAAGAAAAGGAATGAAAAGCAATAACTATTTGGGTAAATATAATTGCATAATGACTGTGTCAAAAAATAACAATAGTCTATAGAATTTAAGGTGTAGATCTTAATATTTTATATATACACATGTACATAGAATTAATAATTATTAAATAAGTACCTAGAATTTAAAATTACGTATATACCTTGTTCGGGATAAATGGTATTAAAGAGTTTTAATGGTTTTGTGTTGTCTAAGGAGAGAGAAAATTATTAATATTAGGTATTTGTAGATCAAAAATTTGTGTTGTAATCTCCAGGCTAATACCAAAAAGAATGATAAAATAACAGAAACTTCTAAGAAAATAGAAAAAAAGTGGAATGATTAAAAACAAAACCCTTAAAGGAGGCAAGAAAGAAGAAACATGAATTTATAATAGACTGAAAGTATCAAAAAAGTAATAAAATGGTAGACCTAAATGCAAATCTATTTTTAAATTGGCTAAATGCTTCTATCAAACATCAAAGATTTTGAGACTAGAAGATCCAGCTATGGAAGTTTAAAAATATCCTTCTAAAAATATTTGGGTCAGAGAAAAAATCCCAACAGTATCTAGGAAACAATTTGAATGAATTTTGATGTAAACCGTACATCAAAACAAATAAGATACAGAGAAAAATTTACAGAAAAAAAAGAAGGCTGAAAATTAATGAGCCCATCACAAGAAGTTTTAAAAGAACAGCAAATTAACCAAAAAGGAAAAGCAAGGATGAAAATAATAAAGATAAATGCAGGAATCAATGAATTAGAAAACAAGTATGCAATAGAAAAGATCAAACAACCTAAAATTTAATTTTTTGAAAGACTAAAAAATTGAATAAATCCTAGGAAAACTTATCAAGAAAAAATATAGCAGTAAGGATAAAAAGGGAGATCATCTCAAAGATCATAATGATTTTTAAAATGAGGGCATCATCAGGATATTACGAATATCACAGGAGGAAATCAGTGTTAATATATTTGAAAATTTAGATGAAATGGAGAAACTAGAAAATTACATCTAACAATAGAAAATGTAGAATCCTATAATTATTAGAGAAATTGAAACTGTAATTATAAGTCTTCCCACAAAGACAATTCCCAAGCCCAGATGGTTTTACCAGTTAGTTCTGTCACATATTTAAGGAATAAAACTGTACCAGTCTTGCTTAATTCTTTCATGGACTGGAAAAAATTAAATTAAGTACTCTGAAACTTGTTTTACATAAATCCAGCATAATTTTAATTCCAAAATCTGTCAAGGGAAAAAGAAAATTAGTAGGAAAAGAAAATTATAGGTCCAGTTCTTTCGAATGCAAAATTTGTAATTGCAAAAGTAGATATACAAGCAAAATAAGAGCTGTTAAAAATCTGGCCATACACAGACAGGGTAAGTCCTCAAAATTGAGTTTATTTATCCCAGAAGTGCAAGATTAACTTAACAACAAGTGACTAATGTAAAAATCAATCATTCTAATTTCCCACATAATAGAATGAAAGAATAATGTTATGGCTATTTCAAAAGGTGCAAACAAATAATAAAATTATAAAGTCTCTTAGCTAACTAAGGAGAGCACAGGAGAGAACTCCTTGAAGCTGATGAAGTTCCACTTTTTGTGAGACTGGGAAAAACACAATAAATGCCATTGTTATAAAGTCTCTTAAGCTAACTAAGGAGAGCATAGGAGAGAACTTCTCGAAGCTGATGAAGTTCCACTTTTTGTGAGATTGGGAAAAATGCAATAAATGCCTCTTTTTACCACTGCCATCCAACATGTATGAGAAACTCTGCCAATTCAGTAAGTCAAAGGAAAGAAAGACATTAAAAGTGTTAGAAGAGATAAAATCATCTAATTTGCATGTGATAATTACATTTGAAGAAAATTCAAAGACATTTACAGATAAATTATTGATTAATAAGTGAGTTCAGCAAGTTTGTGAATCTAAAGTCAATAGAAAAAAGTAAATTAAATTCTACAGACCACCAACGTACCACTAAAAAGTAAAATTTCGCAATATGAAACAATGTACAATGACAAAAAAATTTTAAAACCAGGAATAAATCTAACAAAAATGTGGAAGATCTCTACATAGAAAGTATGAAATATTGTTAACATAAATTAGAAAAGATCTAAATAATGGAGGCACAGGCCAAGGTAATGCATTGGAAGACTCAATATTTTAAAGATGTAAATTCTGTCCAAATTAATCTATAAAGTCCATTCCATCCTAATCAAATATCACTAAGTTTTTTTGGGGGGGCTAGTGAGGAGACTTGACAAAATTCCTTTTTGTTTGGAAATAACAAGGCCAAGATTAACTCAGACACTGTTAAACAAGACGGGCAAGTCAGAAGATTTTTTTCCCTATGAATGTCAAGACTTACAGGAGTCCCCGTTGTGGCGCAGTGGGTTAAGAACCTGACTGCCATGGCTCAGATCGCTGGGAGGCACAGGTTTGATCCCTGGCCCGGCCCAGTGCAGTGGGTTAAAGGATCTGGCATTGCCACTGCTGAGTGTAGATGGCAGCTGTGGCTAGGATTCAGTCCCTGGCCTGGGAACTATGTATATGCCCGACAGGAGTGAGCCTATGCACAGAAACAGGCAAGTACACAGACACTTAGAGCAGCATTATTATGACAGCCCTCATGACTTCCACATGAGATCGCTTCAATAGAGAATATGAAATGGAACAGGGCCCCGTGGGGCTCCTGGGCACCAGTCTTTCTGTGTCCCCTTTTCTTATTTTTAGGTAATAAGCTTCAGTCTGATGCCTCCTCTGAGTTCCAAAGGGAAGGTTCAAATTGTTGCTAATCAGGGACGGGAGGGGTTGCAGAGACAAGGGAGGAACTGTCAAGAAACAACAGTGCAGTCTTGGGCAGGGTCCTGGTTGCTCCTCAAGGGATACACATAACAATACTTCTGAGCTTTTCTGCAGAACGATAACCCCCAACAAAGGAAAACCAGAGAGGAAGACCACCAGAACCAGTCCTGGGGCCACTAAACACCAACTTTAAAGAAGAATGAAAAGCTTACACCTACCCCGATCATTATCTGTGGCCCTATTTTCTACTCCCAAACTCTAAAACTTCCTGTTCTCTCCCAAAGGAGGGCACAGTCTTTAGGGCATTAGCCTGCTGTGGCCTCCTTTGCTTGGCAAAGCAATAAAACTATTTTTTTCTCCTTCACCCAAAAATCTGTCTCCACATTTCAAGTTGGCACCAGTGGACAGAGGCTGACTTTTGGCAACAAATACATAGTAATGAAATGAATGAAATGTAGCAGCATACAGCACGGGTGATATCAAGACCATGATATGATTGAGTGAAAGAAGCAAGACTCAGAGTAATTTGTACTGTACCATTCTGGTTCTATAAATTTCAAAAACAGGAAAAACTTAACTCTGGAATTAGGAATAAAGGTCACCTTTGGGGAGAAGTCACATCTAATACCTCCAAGAAGGCACAAGAGAGGCTTCCAGTGTGCTGCCAACTTCTCCTTCTTAACTCTAATGGCTAGTTTTGTCAATAATTTATCCAACTCTTCATTTATGTCTTTGCACTCTGTTGTAAATGTGCCACATGCTGCCATTTAAGACGTTGAGATTGAAGAGAGAAGGGCTAACATTTGATTTAGCATCTATTATACACTCAATCTTGTTTCAAGAGACTTTCCACACACCTCCTTTGGTCCTTTTAACACCATTAGCCCTATTTTGCAAATGAGAAAACTGAACTTTCAATGGAGTAGTTAAATATATTATGTACTTACTACCTATGAAAATAAAGGTGGAGCTAAGTGTGATTTCTTTGCCAGTGGACACTGCTTCATCTCAATAATAACCCTATTATATTCTTTAATGTAGTCTTTGCTTTTTGGTAGGTTCCAGTCTTTTTCATTGATGGTAGTTTGGCAATCAGTTGTGATTTGGGTGCGTTCGTAAGAGGAGGTGAGCTCAGGTTCCTTCTATTCTGCTGTCTTCTCCGCTGTCACTCCTGAGAAGCCTCTTCTTACCCCATCTACCTGAACTTGCTATTTTTGAAGAAGGCTATTTAATTATTTAAGTATTATAATATTATAATAGACATCATAATATTATGTCTATATTGACATAGACCTAGATATATGTATACATATGTATTTATACACATTCACATGTACATGAAAAAAACAAGGTCCAGTTATTTTAAAAGGCCACCTAATATTAAACATTCAGATGGTGACATTGAGAAAACCAATTATTATGAAAGTACAAATTAGCTCAGGTCGCTGCAGAGGTGTAAGTTCAATCTCCAGCCTGGTAGAGTGGGTTAAAGGATCTGATGTTGCCACAAATGTGGCTCAGATTCAACCCCTGGCCCTGGGAATTTCCATATGCCGTGGGTGTTTCTACAAAAAGAAAAAGAACAAGCTGGAAGTTCTCTGGTGGCCTAGTGGTTAAGATTTCAGTGTTGTCACTGTTGTAGCTCAGATTCAGTCCCTGGCCTGGGAACTTCTGCATGCCCAGGGTGCAGCCAGAGAAAAAAAATTTTTTTAAAGTACAAATTATTTTTACCTTTTGTATCTAGTAGTAAGTTCACGGAATCTTTGGGCAGTATGGGTTATTCTTTCCCTGTCCATTTTTATCAGAAGAATTTAGGAAAATCTCTTTGGCTCCCTGTATTTTAATGTCTTCATTTCAAAAAGAAGAAGCATCCAGTCCCTCCCTACTCTTAGCACATTTGTGAGAACACTGGAGTGTGGGTTTGCGATGACTTCCTTGAAGCATTAAACCCTGCAGAAATGGAAACAATCTGTCAAAGTCATGGCAGGCATTTCACAAGGACCCACAGATCTCCTGTGTTCTGTACATGACACTGACAAGTAGAAATTTGTAACCATTTGAAAGATAAATGAGATCTCAGAAAGGAAAGGGAAATGAAATGGCTTTTCTCCATTGTCTTCCAAATGAGAAAATGTATTTCTGTGTCTTCATCCAAAAGCAAGTAAATCAACAGTGTGGGTAGGTCATGTGGTTCTTACAGAGCAGAAAGGGGTGAATAATCTAAAACTACTTGTTTTTCTCTGAGGGCAACTTCCTAAGTGGAATTGAACTGTAGAATATTGCAGCTAAAAGGGAGTGGAAAAGTGCCTATAAAACTTGCACTGTATCCCAAGTACCTTACAGGCACTGGGGTCATCCAGCTTATTTAATTCTCTCAGTGATGAGAAGGACAGTATTGTTGATTTCACTTCAGAGAAGTCACTTGATTAAACTTCTCCATGAGCTGATCATCAGATAGCAGTGAATGACATGCCCAGGATTTGCACTCAGATGATCTTCTTCTTCCCCTCCTCCTCCTCCTTCCTTTTTTTTTTTTTTTTTGCTTTTTAGGGCCACACTCGAGGCTTATGGAGGTTCCCAGGTTAGGGGTTGACCTGGAGCTACAGTTGCTGGCCTACACCACAGCCACAGCAACGCAGGATCCGAGCTGTGTCTGCAAACTACACCACAGCTCGTGGCAATGCCAGATCCTTATCCCACTGATTGAAGCCAGGGATCGAACCTGCATCCTCATGGTTCCTAGTTGGATTCATTTCCGAGGGGACACAATGGACACTCCACACTCAGATCTTCTGATTCCTAGTTCCAACATAGTTTTGTAAGAGCTTTAAAAAAAATAATTTATCATGTGCAGAAATAGATCCAGAGAAGGCAAACTACTTTCACAAAGTCATTCAGGTAATTCTTTGAATCAGTCAATTAAAAACACTCTTCCTGAATCCCACATGTGTAAAGTCCTGTGCTGGATAATCACAAAATACAGATGATGGTTATGATGATGATGGCAATGATGATGATGATGTGTCCTGCAGTGTCTGTATCTTTATCTCTCTCTAGAGCCTGGCACCCCAGGCTGCCTTCTACTGATGACATTAACTTATGGAAACCTGAGCATGTTTGTTGACTTATACTCAGGATTCTTGCTCATAGCAAAGATGTGATTTAAGTTCTGGGTCTGGCTAAATCACCTGATGATGAAGGATTGCGTGGAAGCTGGAGAAATCAATAAAAGTAACTGTGGCTCAAAGTGTCAGAAACATTCATTACGTCACCTAACCTCTCAAGCCTAATTCTTGTCCTATAAGAGGGGAAAGATTCCAGCTCTTCATTGACCCTCTGGGTCAACCCATAGATTTAACACAATGAATTCAGATCCTTCCCATGTCTGGGCCAAGCTTCCACTTGAAAATTATTCTGTGAGTTAAGATCTTACTTAGCTCTGAAAAGGTCCCTAAAAATAGCCTCACACATTTATAATAGACTTCCTTTTTGAGAAAATGTTAAAAACTCATTCTAAGAGAATCTTTAAAACTTTGTTAATAGTTTTCTTAATCTTTAAAAAAACTTAGGTGTAATTACCAAACGTAATAGACAAAATAATTTAAGACAAATAAAATTGACATTTTTCTATGTGTAATAAAGAACTTTCCCCCTCTAGTCAGTAGTTAATGTGGATTTCCTCAGCAGAAATGCCTTTTCTTCATTTTTATTAGGTCAACATTAGCATCTAGTAGTGGATGGACATTTAATTCTCTAACTACACTAGAGGTTACAGCTCCATATATTACCTGTTTTTTGCACAATACATGATAAGTGTTACATGGAAAAATGACTTGCAGATGCATGGGTGTCTGAATTGGAGTAATGGTCATGGCAGAGCCTCAAGTGTTGTCTGGATAAAGGGGTGGGTGTACTTCACTAAGAGCATTTATGAAACAATGAATATCGTAGATTCCAATTAAAACATGAAATGTGTCTGGCCAAACATGAGGCTATCATCTTAATGGTCCTGTTGTTTTCTAACTATAAAATCCAACTAATTGGTATCTCAGGAGCCAGCCACAAACTCACTTAGCAAAGTAAAATAAATTAATGCTGTATTAAAACTGAAAGAGATCCCTAAGAGACTTGGGAAAGACCTGGCTTTCAGGGAGAAAGCAAATGAATTTTTTTTAACTTCTTTTTTCTTCTTTTTTGGCCACCCCTTAGCATATGGAGTTCCTGGGCCAAGGATCAGATCTGAGCTGCAGTTGCGCTTGCTGCACTGAAGCAGAAGCAATGCCGGATCCTTTAACCCGCTGTGCTGGGCTGGGGATTGAACCTGCATCCTGGCACTGTAGTGACACTGATCCCATTGCGCCACAGCAGGAACTCCTCAAATGACCTCTTTATAGATATATAGAAGGGGATTTCATAAGTCTCCCCTGGTTGACCTGGTAGGAATTTCCTAGCATTTATAAATAGGGATAACTTCTCCTCTGGTTTATGTTGGAAAATTCCAGCAGCTTGCCAGCAAGCATCTCTGGCCAACCTCAGTCTGCAGCCACCTTTTTCTTCTCACTGGGGGAACGCAGTTTGACTTGCTTTTCTATTCTCTGCACCTGTGACTACCCACTCTACTCCTGGGGATGTTTTCTTGCTCAAGGCTGGAGCCCAGTTGGGATATAATCTTCCCACTTCTCTATTCTCCTCTAAAAACAAGCAAGTAAAAAATGATTTTTACTTGAACCATATCATGCTAGGCTTAAAAGTGAATCAAGGAGAGGAACATAAAATGGCAAAGCCAACTTTTAAAAAGTTACAAAGGATACGCAAATCTACAGAATCCTTACAGCCTCTATTTCCAAACCACAGCCCTGACTCCCTTCCTCAACGGCAATGGGATTTCTCTCTTTTCTCCCTTATCCTTCCTTCTCTAATTCCCTCCTCCTTCTAGAATAGCCCCTCCTGCCACATCTAACAATGGGTTGGAGCGTTCAGTTGAGGGTAATTCTGTTGATGTCAACACAAGTGACATAGGTTTATCAGATTCGGCTTCTAGAATTGTCCTCCCATTACAAAACTTTCCAAAATGGAAACATTTCCATTGGCAGTTCGGATTCTAGTTCAGTCCAGCTGCTTAAATAGACAGAGAACCCAGTCTGTGCCCCAAATGACTATATAGCAAGGTAGTTACTTCATTTCTTGGGTTCTTCAAGTTCCCCATGAAGATCTGGGTCTGTGTATTGAGAGGGAAGCAGGGAAAGCGCCCTCAACACTCCAATGCTTGTCCCAAAATGTTCTTGCCCAAACTCAAACGTTCATGAGGATGCCCTTCTGCAAGCTGCTCCGATTAACTCGGCCAGCAGGCGCTGGGACAAAAAGCCTCGTGACATGTCTCACACAACATTTAATTAAGGCTACTATCAACAGGCTCCAAGGACAGCATGTGGTCAGTCTCAGTTATGCCCCATGCCTCAAAGTCCCAGATTTTGCTGATTTCTAAGAAATCTGAGAGACATAGGGTTTTTGAGATCCCCAGGATATAGACTAAGGTGAGACTATTATCTGTACCAACTATTAACAAAAATAGTCAATAAACAATCTATAATAAGAAAATAAAAGAATTTTATGTGAGGCAAACTGAGGACTAGCCCAGAGGCCCATTTGCCAGATGACTCTGAGAAACTACCCCCAAGAAACATGGTTTCCAGCATAGTGTTAAATTTTGTCAGAACAAAGACTCTTAAACAAGTCAAGGTTACATTTCTTCAGTGGTTCAAAGAAAGAAGAGACCAGCACATACACAGCAAGTCAGCATGGCCTTGGCACCTGGGAAGGGAGTCTTACCATCAAAGGAGGACCAGCACTGGCGTCCCAGGAGGAAGAGCACTTAATCTTTTAATATGGACATTCTTCTGGTCAGAGTGCCCTTTTCCTAAACAATTAAAGTAGATGTACAATGTAGGTTTGATAGGCCACAAACAGGCTACTTTAGTTAGCATAAAATTCAAGTTAACTCATATATAAGCTAGAATGACTTCCCTGCATCTCCCTATGTGAACATTTCTTTTATCACAACCCATTCAAGGAATTCTAAATGGACTTTCTGATCTTTAGTGACATTTTCAATAACGATAAAAACAGTAGATGGGTCACAGAGTTTCCTTGTGGCACAGTGGGCTAAGGATCCAGTGTTGTCACTGCAGGGTCTCTGGTTGCTGCTGTGGTGCATTTTTCATCCCTGGTCCCCATTTCCAGTGAGCAATATTCCATGATCCACATACATACAAAAAAGCCAAAGGGGGAGTTCTCATTATGACTCTGCAGATTAAGGACCTAATGATGTCTCTGCGAGGAGGCAGGTTCAGTCCCTGAACTCACTCAGTGTATTAAGGATCTGGCACTGCTGTAAGCTGTGACATAGACCTCAGTTTGACCAAAGTGTGGGTCCAATGGGTCTCGTCAGGAAAAAGTCCTGCATCTTTGACAGGAGTGAGCTAAGTGGTAAAATTGGTTGCCACAATCCATTCCCCCAGTTCAAAGCCCTCACAGAAGGTGTCTTTAATTTGTAACCCACCATTTTTCTGGTGGCAGCCCAAACCACAAGGCCATTGGCAACAGCCCAAGGGTCAGAAAAGACATAACAACCTTCCTCCAGGGTGTCCCGGCTAAAGCTCCAAGAAATAGCCTGGAGACCTGCCCTCTGGACAGAGTGACTGGGTCCACTTTCGGATCTGCAGAGCTGGGCCAAACAGCCACCACAGCCCAGTGGCCACCAGAAGGCTCAACTTAGCTGACATGTACGTGAGCAGCCTATGCATTTAGGGGCCTCTGTGTGTCCAGGGCCCTGCCAAGCTTGTGGCTCCACTTCAGGCCCAGAGTTGGTGATTATTTCACCCAAGAGGGCAGGTGCTCTTCATTCAAAATGACCTGCTGTTTCCCCCAGGGCAGCTGCTCTGTACTTGTCCCCTGGGCCGAGCAGAAATGTCCCTTCTAATGCAAATTATTAGCAGCTAAAGTACGACTGTACTTTTATTCTCATTGAGGTGGCTCACTGCAACCTGTCACAAAGATTCAATTTAAACGTATCTTACTAAAATATTCCAAGAATAGATTTTAAAAGGAAAAGGAACTTGTATTATTAGATGAACAAAATAGCGTAAGCTCGCATTTAGACAACAAGATATTCAAGAACCTTGCTGACCAGGGGCTTTTGTGCTGAACCACATCCTTCTGGGGCTCCACACAATCTCTGTCTTCCCCTGAGCTCCATGAAGAAGTGCTCTTATGATTATTTTAACTTTTTCTTTCTTTCTTTATCTTTGGTTTGGCTACATCCATGGCATATGGAAGTTCCTGGGCCAGGAATCAAATCCAAGCAGCAGTGGTGACCTACGACTCAGTTGTGACCTATGCTACAGCTGTGGCAATGCCAGATCCTTAACCAGATGCATCAGGCCAGGGATTTGAACCCTTCCCACCTCAAAGACAATGCTACAGTGCCACAGCTGGAACTCCTTTAACGTTCTCTTTAGATACTAAGAGCCTATTAACATATTTTGGAGTTCCCTGGTGGCTCAGCAAATTAAGGATCTGGTGTTGTCATTTCTGTGGCTCTGGTTATAGCTCGGGTGCAGGTTCAAGCCCTGGCCCAGGGATTCCCATATGCTCAGGGTGTGACCAAAAAAAAAAAAGAGTGCAATATATTTTACTTACTTTTTGGAAACTCTTGTCTTAAGGGACTCTATTATAAAAACAATTATGGAATTAAAACAACATGATATAAAGATTACTTATTACATACTTATTACAGGTCTCTACTGCCTGTTGAGAAACGCTGAGGTGTTTTTCAAAAATAGGGGGGACAAGAAAACCTCTTGAACTTCCATCCAGGATTGATTTATGCCACACTATGGAGAAAGCAAACCTAATTTCTGTGCTGCATCAGTGAGTCACAGAGGAAAGGGCAAAAGGTGGCCATGTAGGTTTAAAAAAAATTTTTTTTTGTCTTTTTTAGGGCCACACTTGATGCATATGGAAGCTCCCAGGATAGGTGTTGAATCAGAGCTTAAACTGCTGGCCTACACTACAGCCACAGCAATGTCAGATCCAAGCTGCGTCTGTAACCTACCCAGCAGCTTTCAGCAACGCTGGATCCTTAATCCACTAATCCACTAACGCTGGATATTAGTTGGTTCTTAACTTGCTGAGTCACAGCAGGAACTCCTAAAAAATTATTTTTTGAAGTATAGTTGATATACAATGTTAGTTTCTGATGTTCAGCAAAGTTGTTCAGTTATACATATATGTATGCATAGTTTTTCATATCCTTTTCCATTATGGTTTATAACAGGATATTGAATATAGTCTCCTGTGCTATACAACAAGACCTTGTTTTTTATCCATTCCATATATAATAGTTCTCATCTGCTAATCCTAAATTCCTGAACCATGCCTCCCACTCCCCCTTGGCAACCACAAGTCTGTTCTCTATCTGTGAGTCTGTTTCTGTTTTGTAAATAAGTCCATTTGTGTCATATACTGGATTCCATGTGTAAGTGATATCATTTGGTATTTGTCTTTCTGTTTATGATCCACATCATTTAGTATGATAGTCTCTAGGTCCATCCATGTTGCTGCAAATGGCATTATTTCATTCCTTTTTATGGGTAAGTAATATTCCATTATATGTATGTACCATATCTTACTTATTCATTCTTCTGTTGATGGGCATTTAGGTTGATTCCGTATCTTGATAGCCATGTAGTTGTGAATGCTAGTTTTGATATTTCAAAAATTCCAGCGCAAATTATTCACAGATTACTTAAAAGTGACTTCGGTTTCCTTATCTGAATTAAGGGTCAGCCAATTTTGGTGTAGTCCAGGGAGGCTGGCTGCCCCATGTTCACTGTTGTATTGATTCATTCATTCTGTTAATTGGACAATATTATTAGACCGTTGGGCATGGCATTGTGCTGCAGGTAAAAAGCTAACCACACCTCTCACTGCTTCTACTAACCTTACTTCTGTCCTCGAGGAAATCATGGTCTATTTGAGGAAGCAAATGCCCGATGAGCTGTCTGTGGTATAACTGGATTTCTGGGGAATGACTAAAGTCCAAACACCATCAACAGGCAGGAAGCCACAGCATCCCATTAAGACACACAAAGTGATTCTGGGCCAAGTCAACAAACGGCAGCTGATGTAATGGTCTGGGCAGGGCAGGCACTGTGCTGAAGGGACTTGCCTACCTCACTTGAAACTCTGAGCACCTCAACAGGACAGTAGTTCTTCTGAATTCATAATAGTATTTTGAGCTCTTCAAAGTGATAGATCACTAATTAAAATCAAAATCAAAATTTAACTGATCCACAAGAGATAACATAAATAGAATATTCCTTTAGAAATGTAGGGAATTTAGTTTTATAAAAATCTTTGAAAACAGGTGTCTGAGAGGAAGGGTTGGAAAGCTATTTTTAGACAGTTCTTCCTTAGCTGTGCCCACATTGCAGCATTTCTCTATGCAGTACTTTTTATGAATGCAAATATGCATATATGTTTGATGCTAAGTCGAGGGATTGTTACCGATGGTTGTAAAATTCAGTCTGATGAGACTTCAAAAGACAGCCGACATGCTTGCTCTTAGCTTGGTTGTCCCAAGATGGAACGCTGGGCTGACCCTCAGCATTCACTGTGCCCCCATGGCACATGACCTGTACCGAGCCCCCAGGGTCCTTCATGTTTATTCATTTCTAACTTGAGCAGACTCTTTCTCAGCATGTTGTATCAAGATTGTCACCAGCACTGAGGATGCAAATATAAAAGAAGCAGGAGGAGCTGAGCCAACAATGAGTCATTGGGTGTTCTCAGTGGACAGGGCTGGTTGTAGAGAGATCAAGGGTGGGTCCAATGTAGGAGGGACTCCAGGGGACAGGGGGATGAGATTACTATCGAGAAAGGAAAGAAAAGCATTCTATGGAAAGGCATAGAGACGCATACATCATTTCAAGAAATTTCCAGATAAGATGGCAAAGCAAAGGGGAGTTTCCACCCTTGGGATGTGATCCCTGAGTTAGAACTGAGCTTCCACCAGGGCAAGGCAGGTGTGTGACTTTGGAGAAGTTATTGAGCCCTTCTAAACATTCATTTTCTCCCCAGAAATACACAGATCATAATCACTGCCACCAGGGTATTTGCATAGGATGGAATGTGGTGAGTTGGAAATGGAGAGCTGCCACTGTTATTCCCTTGGAACAAAGTGTGAGCAAAGTGTGTAAAAGACAAGGCTGCCAGGGAGAGGACAAGGGCTTTCCACGATTTTCACTTTGCTGTGGTGGCAGGATCCCTGGGATAGACAAGATGCTGTGTGTGTTTTAGCAAAATTCATCTGACAGCAGAGCAACATTCTGAGGCAGGACTAAGTAAGGATTCAGGTTAAAGCCTGTCCCTATGTTGGTGGGGAGTGACTGATGTCTGAAAAGGAGCAGTGGTAAGAGGGATGTAGGAAGAAGTTGTCAGGGTATTAGGAAAAGGCCAAGGCTGGAGGGAGACAGGAAGGGAGGGGGAGAAGGAGGGAGTGTAGAAGAGCATAAAAATGCTCAGGCTTAACTGTTTTTCTTCAGCTCTTTATTTCCTTATGAAGGTCCCCATGTTAAGCAAAACAGATAAATTGCATGATTTTCTCCCATTAATCTGTCTTTCTTAATTTAAGTTTAAGACCCAGCCAGGGACCTTAACAGGGTCACAGTAAAGTTTTTCCTCCCCTAGAATGGTAAAGATAAGATTAAAAAAAAAAAATATATATATATATATATATGTATATATAATCGTTTTCTTGCTTGATAATTAATCAATCAAAAGACTTGTTACTATCTAGAATAAAATGGCAAAAATAGTAACAATTATTTATAGAGTTTAAAAGTCATTAAAACAGGAGTTCCTGTTGTGGCTCAGTGATAATGAACCCAACTAGTGTTTATGAGGACAAGGGTTTGGTCCCTGGCCTTGCTCAGTGGGTTAAAGGATTGGCGTTGCCATGAGCTGTGCAGATATGGTTGCAGATATGGCTCAGATCCCGCATTGCTGTGGCTGTGGTGCAGGCCTGCGGCTACAGTTCCAATTCAGCCCCTATCCTGCTAACTTCCATATGCCTCAGGTGTGGCCCTAAAAAGACAAAAAAAAAGTCATTGAAACACATTTTCAGCCTAGGGTTTGGTTGTGTTTAATATTATAAGAGTAAGAAAAAAGAAGGTATTAAGAGATGTTTGCTGTGATCATGCACGTTAAAAATGGAATTAAATCAGTCATGATAGGAGTTCCCTTCGTGGCTCAGTGGTTAACGAATCCTACTAAGAATCATGAGGTTGCGGGTTCAATCCCTGGCCTTGCTTAGTGGGTTAAGGATCCGGCGTTGCTGTGAGCTGTAGTGACGTGGCTCGGATCCCGCGTTGCTGTGGCTGTGGTGAAGGCTGGCAGCTACAGCTCCTGTTAGACCCCTAGGTCTATATGCCGCGGGTGCGGCTCTACATAAAGGCAAAAAGACAAAAAAAATAAAAAAAAAATAAATCAGTCATGATAGAAACAAGAAACTCCACAGCTACCGCTCTGTCATTTATGTGGACAAAATCAATTATTAGTTTAACAATCTCATCTTATGTCTAAGCAATGAAATTAATACCTTTGGAACAAAATTTAAATAATTTCTAAGAATTACTCTCAAATTCTTTTCTTTGGACTTGAAATAATGTTTACACAAAATTTATTCAATCAGCACATTCAGAAGTAATTTTTTCCTTTTAGTTTCTTGTTGGAGAGTTGTTAAAATATGCATACTTGCAGTTTATGTGTTTACTTTGGAATGTAGTTTTTTTGCTATGTCTAAATGGATAAAAGGATTACTACTAGAATAGTGAAAGGCAGTATAAATCATTATCTTAAAAGCAGCACATGAAAAATACTAATGCAAAGTAACATCTTTTTAAGCCAAATAGAAATCAGTGTCATATGCTTATAATGTGCTATTTACTAATTAAATACTGTTAGCAGTAACTGTTCTCTGATCTGCAGATGCAAAACTGTGATAGATTTATTTTTTGTTATTTGATGTATATATAAAGAGAAACTAAAGACTTAGAATGAACCTTTCATTTACTGTCTTGAAGAGGAGATATGTAACATAAGCTAAGACTACGTAACAGGCCCAATCCATTTAGAGTAGTCACTGCTCAACTCCTCTGCATTCTCTCACCCCTAGTGGGTGCTGTTCCTGCTTCTAGAACCCTTTTCTACCTTCCTGTCCTCACACCATATCCAACCCTACTCTGTCTTCCGGGTATGGATATATACAGGAGAAATGGAAGGGGATACCCAGAAGGTCCATACCTGCCTCATTGCCAGCACCCCACAAATTTGACCTGTGCTCTCCATAATCAGGACCATCTCCCTCCTCCTGCAAGTCACCATTACCCTGATTTTGAGATAAATCCTTCTCAGAATCTTACTTATAATTTGCTAAAGATGTATACATCCCTATACACTTTATCCAGTTCTGCTTGTTTGGGGAAATTTATGCTATTTTGTGCCTTGCATCTATCCCAGAATACTGACA
Organism: Catagonus wagneri; assembly: GCA_004024745.2. NCBI lineage: Eukaryota > Metazoa > Chordata > Mammalia > Artiodactyla > Tayassuidae > Catagonus > Catagonus wagneri. The sequence continues at coordinate 783,907 of PVHT020001749.1, read as the reverse complement.
TCCATCCTTGTACTTGTGCTTAGCTGTACTTCATTCATTTCCCCTGATGTGTCATATCCCATTACATGGATCTACAACAAGTCATGTATTTATTTTCACTCATGGTAGACACTGGAGACTCTTTCCTTGTTTCTGGGTAGCGGTTCTTTGAAGGGTACAGTTCTGTGTGGTTCTTGTACATGTTTGGGGGATGTATGCAGAAATTTCTTTGTGATCCATCCAGAGAGAGGAAGTTCTGGGCACAAAACATGCACATCCTTAACTTTAACAGATGACACTAAGCAACCTCCCAAGCTGTGGTCCCAGTTTGTATTCTCCAAAGTACTGTAAGAGTCTCAGTGGATCCACTTCCTCAACAGTGCTTGGT
>PVHT020001749.1:771028-783440 GCA_004024745.2 Catagonus wagneri | reverse complement strand
ATTAAGATGTGTTTCTGATAATGAAGGGGGAAAAAGAGCTTATCTTTTTTACAAATTTATTTTATTAAAGTATAGTTGATTTACAGTGTGGTGCCAGTTTCTGCTATAAGCAAAGTGACTCGGTTATGTACATATATATGCAATTTTTACATATATATGTAATTTTTTATATTCTTTTCCATCATGGTCTATCTCAGGAGATTGGATATAGATCCCTGTGCTATACAGCAGGACCTTATTGCCTATCCATTCTAAAGGGAATACTTTGTGTCTACTAACCCCAAGCTCCCAGTCCACCCCTCTCCCTCCCCTTCCCCCATGGCAAATTCAATCTCTTCTCTATGTCTGTGAATCTGTTTCTGCTTTGTAGATAAGTTCATTTGTGCCCTATTTTAGATTCCACATATAGGTAATATCACATGGTATTTGTCTTTCTCTATATGTCTCTATATATTTCTCATATTGTCAAGCCTCTGCAGCTGTTTTTCACATTTGGATGTACATGACTTCTTGATTTCCTTATACAGTGTGACATAAGAGATAATTCATATTTTTTTCCTTATGGATACTTAATGCCCCAACACCACCAAGTTGTTGAAGCCACCCTGTCATGTATGAAATATTAACAGATGCATATTTGCAAGTGTACCAAGTATCAGTCCATACAATTTCTGGGCTTCTCCTGAGCCCTGGTCTGTTGTCCCTCACTTTAAGCCAGACTATCACATTTATTCCAGCTTTGTGATCCCTGCTGACCAGGGGGCAGGGTATGTGTGGCAAATCTTCTCTCCTTGTTTGTCTCTGGCAATTCTAGAATATTTGTGTTTTGACATGAGTTCTTAAGACAATTTATCGGCTTTTTACCAGAATCCTGCTCAGATTTCGACTGAGATTTATATTATCTTTATCATATTGAACTTTCCAATCAATATCTCTATGTATTCAAATCTTCCTTAGTGTATCAAAACAAAGGTGTTCTTTTCTTCCTCTGTAGAAGTCTTATATATGTTATGCTAGACTCATTATTAGGTATTTTTTTATCGTTAACGCTATTGAAGGGTGGCAGAATATGCCCCTTCCAAACATGCCACTGTGACATAAGATTATTTTGAGCTAAAGTCACTTGAAAAACAGAAGGTGCAACGGGGGCTCTGAACTCTGCTTTACTCCCTGAAAGCAGAAAACTGATGTGAAAGATGTCATCTCTGCACCAGGGGGAAAGAAACATTCTTGTCACCAAAGATGAGAAATCAAGGCTGAGAGACTGCTACACAAACAGACTTGACAAAATAACTCTGATCAATCTTTAATCATCCCCAATGCTTTAATTACTTTCCTGAAACGACCCTTCTTTGTGCAACCTTATACATAGGCCCTTTGATTTTGCCACTTTTTGAGGTCTTGATTTTCTTATGAGGGTTCTCGTGTCACCTGAAACTTATATTAACTAAACTTCTATGCTTCCCCCCCCTTGTTAATCTGTCTTTTGTTACAAAGCCCCAGCTGAAAACTTAAAATGGGGAGAGGAAAAGTATTTCTTCCCCTACATTCTGTTGATAGTAAAATTCTTAATTTTGCTTTCTACGAGTGTTCTGCTGAGAGATGAGGTTGTAATTGATTTTTATATTGATTTTATATTTAGTTGCCTTCTTAAACTCTTATTAATTCTAATCCATCGTCTGAGGTCCTAGCTTTCCCTACACATTTTATCTGTTACTTAGTATGCCTATAACAAGGCAAAGGATGAAAAAAAACCGTTTTCAAAGCTTCTGATCAAAGTGCTTAGTACCCAATAAAAGGACATCCATCTGCTCTCTCTGCAATCTCCATTTATTAGGACTTACCGTAGGACTTATGGGGTACACACTTAGGAGTGGTCCAGTGTGAGCGGTGATGTCTGTCTGGGAGCAGAACCTAAGGGTTGAGAGTTGCAAGATGTTTGCAAAACCTGGAATGGAATGCAGTTAGACGGCTTGACATTCCACACTCTTAGAGAACAAACATCTTCCTACAGTCTGAAATGTCCTTCCCCCTTTCTTTTCTGTTTCTTCCTGAAAAACCAATGTAAATGTCTGTCTCACAACAAAAATAATTCTACACTTGCTCTGTCCTCCATGTACACTCACAAACATTATTCTTATTCTCAAATAGCACCTACAGCGGGCTATCAAGGTGTATATGCCTACACCTCTCTTTCTCCCCCAGACTGTAGCCTTTTTTTCTTTATTGAAGTATACAGTTGATTTACAGTGTTGTGTTATTTTCTGGTATACAGAGGAGTGATTCAGATATTGTTATTATTCAGATTATTTTCCATTGCAGAGGTTATTATAAGATACTGAATATAGCTCCGTGTGCTATACAATAGGCCCTTGTTGTGTATCTATTTTATATATAGTGGTACGTATCTGTTAATCCCAAATTCCTAATTTATCCCCCTTTCTCCTTTGGTAACCATAAGTTGGTTTTCTATGTCTGTAAATATGTTTCTGTTTGCTAGATAAGTTCACTTGTGGTATATTTTAGAGTCGACATATAAGTGACATCATATGATGCTTGTCTTTCCCTGTCTGACTTACTTCACTGAGTGTGAGAATTTCTAGGTCCATCCTGATAGCCTTTTAAGAGCAGGACTATCATTCTTATACTGTCACTTATGCTGTCACTGTGCCAGACATGAACTAAGTTCACATAAACCCTAAATGCATTGAACACAGAGCTATGTGTTGGTTTCATTCTGACTATATTTCATTGCCATTAAAACTTGGAGGACTTTTTTAAGGGGAAGGGGTTACGATTATTTATTTCCAAGAACCCTATGGTTATTAAAGGCCTACGGGTGGACAGGTCTCTCTCTCGCACACACACACACACACACACACACACACACACATAAACACAGAATCAGAAACATTTCTCTAAAATGTAATTTGAAGCAGAGAACCTACCAAATATAAAGTAATTGAAGAAAGGAACACAGATATTTTACATTAACTCTCAGTATTATATGCACATGAAATCAGATGAACATTGAAAGCCAAAGTTATTATAATTTTGCACTTTGAAAAAAAGAATGCTATATTCTTGAGGATTGCTCTGCAGGTTGTTTCAAACCATCAAGTCACATTCTTAGCCTTATTTGTAATAAGGTTGGAGATTGGTTCAGGAAAGGTAGACAAGAGAAAAGAACAGACTGTGATTTCAAAATAGTCTTGGCTCACCAAAGGACTTTCTGATTTGACAGAATTTCCTTTTATATAAAATGAACATTGGGGTTGTACCACAGGACCTTCAGATTTCTCCCAGCCATATATGTTCTCAAAATCTAGGAGGGAACCACATAAATCTTGCAGAAAAAGAGAGAGAGGGAAAGAGTGAGAGGAAGGAAGGAAGGGAGGGAGGGAGGGAGAAAGGGAGGGAAGAAAGGTAGAAGTGGGGAGGACCCTAGGGTTGAATTTTCTAAATGACACTGAAATTGAAAAACGGAGAACCAAAATTATCTTTCCTGAAATTCATACCATCTGACCTTCCACTTGGTGTAAGTATGCAAATTTGCAAGGCAACATTTCTTCTACCACAAGACTTGATCTGAAACAATGATTTGGAGTTATTTATGCAGAGATTTTAGATCTAACTAAAAAACCAGAAGTCCCACAATTAGATTCACTTGGACAGTGTGACCTGAACTATGCTACAAGGCAATTAAAAATAACACCAAGTTCACCCTCATTTGAAAGATTCCAGTGTAAAAAGTTCACTTGACATTTGCTGGGTTTTGTGGTTTGGGAAAAAGTCTAGTTCTAATTTTATAGCTAGGTAGAGTCTTTCTATCTGGAATTATATAAATAACATGATCTTGATGTTCTATATAATATTTTCTATAATAATCTTCCAAAGGGATTAATAAAATCCTTTCATGGAGTTCCTGTTGTGGCCCAGCAGGTTAAGGACCCAGTGTTGTTTCTGTGAGGATGCAAGTTCCATCCCTGGCCTCGCTCAGTGGATTAAAGATCCAGAGTTGCTGCAAGCTGTGGTGGTGTTTGCAGCTGCAGCTCTAACTCAACACTTAGCCCTGGAACTTCCATACGCTCCTGAATTGGCTATAAAAATAATAATAATAAAAAAAGAATCCTTTTGATGAATTGAAAGGCAATGAAAAGTCATGCCATGACTTCAAAAAGACATTGTCTGTGTGTAGAGCCAAAGGATTTTTTGGCGTAAAATTAAATTCAAATGATTTAGTCTACCTTCTTATTTTTCAGAACAAACATAAGGCTTCCCCAACTCCTCAGTGACTTGTGGCCCAGGAAGAGCACAGAGCTCTCTGATGATGATGGAACAGAGCACACAGGAGGCCAACTTGCTGAGTGGAAGCAAGTTGGCAAGTTGGCCACAGAAACTACTCCTCACTCCTGGCCTTGGAATTATTTATCATCCACAGAGTAAGTGGTTGAACTGAGGCAGCCTTTCCTGAAGGGAGTTTTTTCAGACCACTGTTTTCACAGGATGTCAGTAGTGGCTGTGTAGGTTCAAATGCATCTGGAGAACACGGGCTGACAGAAGTGTTGCTGGTGTAGATCCTCACGTGCTGGGAGACGCTGCCACACCAATTCCATGCTCCTCTCCACATCATTCTCTGGGACGTGATGTGCAGTGTTTCCCCAACTTTCAACGTAAGATTATTCTTAAAAGCCCCTCCTGGCACTGACGTTGCACAGAGGGACTCAGTGAGGTACCCTCATGGCCTCTGCCCCCAGACAAGGGAGCTCCAGGGTTCTCCTCTCTAAATTACTCTGAAGTTGGTTCTCTGTGTCCAACTTCAATGCAGAGAGGAGGGTCTTGCAGATCAGTAGCAGACTCGAGGTAAGTATTATCAAGTGGTCCACCTCTCCTGCAAGTGACCCCTGTCTATGCTACTATTGCATGGAAGAAGCCATGCAAATATGGAAATGGGGGGATGGGACTGTGTACACTGGAAACTAACACTGCCTTATAAATTATATTTACATATATAACATAAATTAACTGTACTTCAATTTAAAAAATAAACAGAAAAACCCTCACAAAAACAGTATAAGGGTTGAAGTTAGCTGATCTGGACTTTACCTGTAGTTAGAGCTGAGAAGTCTGCTCTGAGTCCAGTTGTTTCTTTTCTCCGAAAGTAACCTTTCTTCAGTTTTTTGCTTTGCCTGTGGTGATCTTGGTGTTACTAATTTTATAAATGATTATAAAATCATTTATAATCCTTGGAACTAATGCTTTCCAAATTCAAGGAGCAATATCTTTAATGAATTCTGGGAGAGCTGACGCTATTACCTCTTCAGGTATGATCTCCATTCTTTCTGTTTCTCCTCCTGGAACTCATATTAAGTGTATGTTAAGAATACTTTCCTGGAGTTCCCAATGTGTTGTCTCTGGGGGGACTTGGGTTGCTGCTGCTGAGACGTGGTTCAGTCCCTGGCCCAGTGCAATGGATTAAGGATCCAGCACTGGAACCAGTAGCAGTTGTAGCCTAGATTTGATGCCTGGCCCGGGAACTTCCATATGCTGCAGGTGTGGCAAAAAAACAAATAAAAAACTTTCCTAATCAACATGTCACTCTTATTGTGTTTCTTACTTCCTATGTTGTTTTTCTCTGGTCTGTAGACTTTTTGAATATTTCTTTCATTCAGTAAATCTTTTTTTTTTTTTTTTTGGTCACTCCTATGGCATGTGGAAGTTCCCAGGCCAAGGATCGAACCTGAGACACAGTAGAGACCTGAGCCATTGCAGTGACAACACTGGATCTTTAGCCCACTGAGTCACATGGGAACTCCTCATTCAGTAATTGTCAAGCTGTGTCTAAGATACTGTTTCATACCCTGAGTATTAATTATTTTTTTTATTTCTAGAAGTTTATTTTCAAAATCTGTTCTTCTTTTTCATAATATTTTGTTCTCTTATGTTTTCCAATTTCATTTGGTATGCCTTTAATCATTTCAAGAATATTTTTATAGTGTTTATTTCATAATTTTACCGCTTGACAGTTTATTGCGTCTATTGACTTCCATTCATGGTGAATTATTTCCTCCAGGGCTGTGACTGTGTACTGTGAGTTCCCAGCAGCAGTGCCTTATCTATGGGAATCATGCGAGGATCTGCCCCTCCAAATAAGTCTACATAGACTTCTTGCCAGAAATCCCATGTAAGAGTGCCCCCCCAATGATTTTGTGTATCGATTTCTCAGTTTGGAAATTACTGTACGACTCCAGTGATACAAATGACAGAATGTAATGAACTCAGTCAAGGCAGGTATTTTCCCCACTCAGACTAAGACAAGATTTCACATATCTAATTCGATGTGTGAATCTCAGTTTTCAATATGCACCTGTCTGGGGCCCAGAGACACACCTCTTCTCCTTACCTGGTATCAACATGAAAACTGAAGCCTTTGAATTACAAACAGTAGCAACAACTTTCCCCAAGGCTGAGTACTGCTGTTAGAGCTCATGCTCTGTTTGCTCTGTTTGTCATTTCCTTCTTCTCAGTCGCCTGTAAATGTGCTTTTTTCTTTTTTTTCCTTTTCCTCAGGCTTTCAGAAATTGCTGGGTCAGGGATTGAACCCACCCCACTGCAGCGACTGGTGTGACAGCAGTGACATCTTAACTACTAGGTCACCAGGAAATTTTCTGGCTAACATTTTTATACAGTTCATTTGTTTTTTCTTAAAAGAAAAACATGCAGGAGTTCCAGCTGTGGTGCAATGGGTTAAGAATCCAATCGCAGTGGCTCAGGTTGCTGCAGAGGCATAGTGCAATCCCCCGCCTGGCACAGTGTGTTAAAGGATCCAGCAGTGCTGCAGCTATGGCTTGGATTCAGCCCCTGGCCCAGAAACTTCATATGCTGTGGGTGGGGGGAATTTTTAAAAAAATGCAATTTAAAGTGTGTTTGTTAGGCTTTATCCTGCACTCTACATGTCAGGGGGAGATTTTATTCTGCATCAGAAGGTCCCATGTGGTTCAGCAGGTTAAGGATTCAGCTGCCATTCAGGTTGTTTCTGTGGCATAGGTTCAATCCCTGGTCCAGGGACTTCCACATGCTATGGGTATGGCCAAAAAGAAAAAAAGAAAACATATTCCACATCATTTTCAGAGGAGGAATTTCTGCTTATTTAATATTTATTGCTTCACTTTGGAAACAAATCTAAAAGCACAGTATAAATGTCTTCTCTTTGGAGATAACAGGCAGAGATTTAAATTCGGTCTCCGATGTTCATCCATTTTCCGTTCTTAACCTTACTGATCCCTAATTACCTCCTTTATGAATCAAAATAATAAATCCTATCTTTATCAGTCAGTTCAGTTGCAGAAAAAAATATTTTAAGTGTCTAAAGAAGCAAGGACTTCCATACAGAGAGGCTATATGGAAAAAGTCTTGGCAGAGCCAGTGTCTGGCTGTGGACTTGGCCTCTGGATTGAAGCCCAGAATTGGAGACTTGACTGCTCAGTAGAGCTGCAGCTTTTGGGAGGCACGGTATTGACTGGGAGTCCTGATGAGGGAGCTGCTGCACTGTAATGTAGCCTTGCAGTACCTGCTGGTCCACATGTGCGAAACCCAAGTGCAACGGACAACAGCTAGTAACCAGTACCTGCAAGGTAGCTGGTGACAAAGCCAGCAGATCATCCGAAGGGCAGCACCCATACCTTTGCCCTACAGTCTGAACAAGGGCTTCTGATTGGAATAATAAATCACATTTAGAACTCTATCTGCAGTAGAATATGGCAAAGGTGGAATCCAGCTTTCCAGGCTCTGCAGAACAGGATGTCAAGAGGGCTAATTCATGGTGTTCACCCAGGGCTAAGGAAACAATGTGTCTGGAGTGTTTGGCATTGAGCCTGGCAGATAGAAAAATGCCCCTTTAGCTTCCAGCACCCTGAAGGCTTCAAGGCCATTACCCAGCAAGGCAGAATCTGTGCCATCTCAGAGGTTCCTTGGCCTTGAACACATGGGGTTCACTCGCTGAGGCAGGCCTTAATTTCACCAAAACCTGGTTGCTTTTCTGAAGATAGACTTGAGATGCTGATTTAGAAATTGAGCCCATGGTTCTCCTCCCCGGGGTCCATTACCTGGCCAAGCAGACAAGGATGAACTCACCAACTACCCCAACCACAATGTCAAATTTGAGGGCTGTCATTGTGTCCAAAGTCTGGAAAGCACCGCTGTTCTGGGTGACGGGCCGCACAGAGCCGTGCAGAGTGCAGCAGCATGGTGCCTACATCCCTGGAGCACAAACCCCCAGCACCACCAGGGGCTCCTACAGGCAGGCTCAGACTCCTTAGCTGGAGCCACCTTTCCCTTCTGTTGCTGTGAAATGCACCCTCAGTACCTTCCTCTGCTAATGATGTATTCTTTTCTTTTTTTTTTAATTGGAGTATAGTCTACTTACAGTGTCATATTAGTTTCAGGTGTACAGCAAAGTGAGTCAATTATACATATGTATATATAATATACATGCATACACTAGGTTTTTGTTAATTATCTATTTTATACCATAGTGTGTATATGTTATTCCCGTCCTCCTAATTTCTCTCTCCCCACAGTGGTTTTCCCTATGGTACCCATAAGGCTGATTTGGAAATCTGTGAGTTTGTTTCTGTTTTATTTCTTTGTTTGTGTGTTTGTTTATTTGTTTTTTATAGTCGTGCCAGCAGCATATGGAAGTTCCCGGGCCAGGGATTGAATCCGAGCCACGGCAGTGGCAATACTGGATCCTTTAACCCACTGCCCTGGGGATCAAACCCCACCTCCACAGTGACCTCAGTCACTGCAGTCAGATTCTTTTTTTTTTTCTTAATGGCTGCACCTGCAGCATATGGAAGTTCCCAGGCCGGGGATCAAACCCATGTCTCTGTAGCAACCCCAGTCACTATAGTTGGATTCTTAACTCACTGCACCACAGTGGGAATACCATAATGATGTATTCTTCATCATGTATAATGTGAAGGTCCCATCCTGAAGGGGAAAGGGGAGCTTCAACATTCCAGATGAAGGTATTTGCTACCAAAAGAAATAAACAAAGCAATACAAAATTTGAAATTGAGTAAAATAAAACTTCCCCCAAAACCCTTCTCCAAACACTGTGAGGTACATTCTCTCTGGTTATTATTAAGTGAGCCAGTTAGATAATTATGTCTATGCACAATTGTGCAGTTATACCCTAAACTGTTTCAATGTAGGAGAATTTTCAGTGGACACAAGGGTCAGAGAAGCAGAAGAGACTTCCATGCTGCATGACTCAGCACGGTGTTGAGCAGCTCATCTGTGAGCCACACGCAGGATTGTGCAAATCAACGCTGTCACAGGGAGTCCTCTGATTCAGCCTTTTCGTTGTCATCTCACCTAATTCTCAGAGCCACTCCTGAGGCTGGCACAGGATACTTGCCTGACAGTTTCATTTTTTCCTGGAGAGAGTTGCATGCCCAGGCATTTTATGTAGATTTTAAAACGTTTCGTTTAGGTGAAACAAGATGTCTGGGTCCCAGAAATAAAATAAAATAAATAATTTATAAAAAGATCAGAATTGATGACAAAAAATGATTGAAAAAATAAGGCATTGGTGTTCTCACTATGGTGTGGTGGGTGAAGAATCTGACTGCATTGGCTTGGGTCATTGCAGAGGGGTGGGCTTGATCCCAGCTGGATACAGTGGGTTAAAGAATCCTGCATTGCCACAGCTGTGGCATAGGTCGAAGCTGTGGCTCGGATTCATTCCCTGGCCTGGGAATTTCCATATACTGTGGGTGAGGCCATTTAAAAAAGAAAGAAAGAAAGAAAAAATAAAGCAGAGCCACATGTTTTGCAAAAATATATAAAGGCTTTATTGCCAAATACTGAATATATGTATCCTCACTATATTTGGGGCACAGAGTTTCCTGCCTGACCTGCACTGGCTGGAGCTTCTTACAGTAAGCTCGGTGAAACTGGACCCAGGGTGACATCTCTTCTTCCTGATAAGTTTCCTGTACTGAGCTTCCATTCAAAATCAAGATCATTGTCATAAAACTTTTCTTTGCCAGCTAAGTGCTTTCCCATGCCTCTAAGATCAGGGAGTAAAAGGTAAACACTCGGTAGAGATATTTCCATCCAGCTTCTTCTGAAATTCTAACTCTGAACACATTTGCAGCTTTGCTGGGCACCCCTTTGGTGTGTCCACTGACTCTGACATTAGCACTCTAGATCATACTTGTCACCATGACAAAGGTTCTAGTCAAGGGACACCTGCTTCAGAATGCCCAGGGAACAAGTGGCATGTTAAACCAAGAGGAAGTAAAAACTAGTCTGCAGTCCTGAGCAAAAGTGTCACTTTATAATTGGATTCAGTTCAAACTAAAAATCCATTTTATTTTTCCCTCACTGCAGAAACTTTCTAATGATAATAATATATATTTGTTGAGCATAAAAAGTACCACATATGGATAGACATTTCTGCAAAGCAGATACAGAAAAAATCAAAAGGCATGTGAAAAGATGTTCAACATTACTAATCATTAGGGAAATGCAAACCAGTACTATAGTTGGATGCCACCTCTCACCCAAAAGGATGATTGCTATAAACAATAACAACAGAGAATAAGTGTTGGTGAAGGTGTGGAAAAATTAGAACCCTTGTGCCTTGCTGATTGGGATGTAAAATTGTGCTGCCACTGTGGAAAATAGTATTGCAGTTCCTCAAAAAATTTAACATAGAGCTTGATCTGGCAATTCTACTTCTGAGCAATTAGCCAAAAAAGTGAAAGCAGGGACTCAAACAGATATTTGTACACCTATTGAATAGTAGAATTATTCTCAATAGCCAAAAGGTGAAAATAATCCAAATGGCCATCAACAGGTTTTTGGATAAATGAAATATGATTTATCCATACAGTGGAATATTATTCAGTCTTTAAAAGGAAGGCAGTTTGGGCACACGCTACAACACAGGTGAACCTTGAAGACACTACACTAGGTAACATAAACCAGACACAAATGGACAAATACTGAATGATTCCGTTGATATGGGAGTAGTCAAATTCATAAAGATAGTGCAATAAAGAAGAAAAAACCTGACTCCACAGGAGATATATTTCTTTTACTTTAACCTTTTTGCTCTGTTACCTGTGCTTAGTTATGTTGGCTCTGCACCTTTCTAAAAGAATGTTGCCTATATCCTGAAATATATAGGATAGTCCATTCTCAAGGCATTGACCTTTAAAAGTATGACATTTTCTCCTTCATATAGAGATAAAAATTTGCAGAACAGAAAATAATATTTGTCTTGTTGGAGGTTTACAGTCACACAGAAACAGATTCACAGACTTTGAAAACAAACTTATGGTTACCAAAGGGGACAGGTGTGGGTTTGGGATTGGCGTATGCACACAGCGGTATATGAATGACTGGCCAATGGGGACCTGGGGTATAGCTCGGACAAACCTACCCAATATTCTGTGATAATCAATATGGGAAGAGAACCTGATAAAGAATGAATGTTTGTATATGTATAACTGAAGTGTTGCAGCAGCAATTATCACAACATTGTAAGTCAACCATACTTCAATAAAACCTAAAAAAAATTTAAAAATCAAATTGCAAAAAAAAAAAGGTAGGAACATCATGACCTGATCTCTGTGAACATCTGCAAGAACAAAGGATTCCTACACCAACAAGTTTTCAACAACAAACCACACCCCTCCCTCACCTTTCCTTTAAAATTGCTTTGCTGAAACACTTCAGGAATTTCAGGTTTTCCTGGTGCATGAGTTCCTGTTCTCTTTGCTTGGCCCTGCAGTAAACTTTTCTCTGCTCCACACTCAGTTTCGGTATGGTTGGCCTCACTGTGCACAAGAACTTGCTTTCGGTAATAGTGGGAAGTAGAATGGTGGTTACCAGGGACTAGGATAAGGGGGGAATTAGGAGTTTAATAAAGAAGAAGAAAAAGTTCTAGAGATGGATAATGGTAATAGTTGCATGACACTCGTGTCCCTGGCCCAGCAACCTGGACAGCCCTCCCCTATGGGTCAAAAAGGGGTTAAACCCCTCTTCATTTAGAAACTACATGGAGGAGTTGCTAAAATTTCAGAGCATCTCAGTTCTTCCGGTAAATATGTTTGTAAGAAGGAAACCTGCTCAAAGTGAATGCTTGTGGAAGGAAAATAGCTTTGAAATGTGTGGCTTTCACTTAATTAAAACCATATTTAGGAGATTGGATTAAGATGGCGGAATAGAAGGACTGGAGCTAAACTTCTCTCCCGAAAAACAGCAAAACTACAAACAAATGCCGAGCAGCCTTCAACCAACTGGACTGTAAACTTCCAAAAAAGATATTCTACTCCAGAAGACAAAGAGGAGACCATATCAAGAGGTAGGAGGGGCGATTACGCGATAGAAGCAACCC
>PVHT020001749.1:730057-770028 GCA_004024745.2 Catagonus wagneri | reverse complement strand
AAAAAAAAAAAAAATGGAGTTTCCATCGTGGTTCAGCAGAAACGAATCTGACTAGTATCTGTGAGGATGCAGGTTTGATCCCTGGCCTAGCTCAGTGGGTTAAGGATTTGGCCTTGCTGCAAGCTGTGGTGTAGTTTGCAGATGCATCTCAGATCTGGTGTTGCTGTGGCCGTGGTGTAGGTCAGCAGCTACGGCTCTGATTAGACCCCTAGACTGGGAATCTCCATATGCAGTGGTTGAGGCCCTAAAAAGGTAAATAAATAGATAAATAAATAAATAAATAACATTTTAAAGAAAAAAATGAGATTTAATAGATATGTCTTTCCCCTCTTTGGAGTTTTCCTAAAAGCCCTAACACACTAAGTGATGTGATTTTATTCACTCAAGAGTTACCGATTAACTAGTACATGCAAGAAAACCTTAAAAGGCAAAACTTTCACATCCTATTCTCAAGAAATCTATATCCCCTAGACTGAAATTCTCATCCTCTCTCCTCACTCTCTGCTAAATAAGCCAGAAAGAAGAGATGCATGAAAGATGGCATCTAAAATCCAAACCAGAAAATCGAGTTCTCTGCAGCCAATGATTAGCTTAAAAGATGAAATTATTCACCTCTGTTTGAATTTTTTCCAGCCATGGTAGCACTTCCTTGTTGTTGTTGTTGTTGTTGAGATAACACTGATAATATTATGTTTCATACGTACAGCATAATATTTCCATTTCTTTATAGCATAAAACCACCACCAAAAATTTATTTTTTATCATTCACATACAGTTGATCCCCTTTACTCATTTCATCTTCCTCCACCCCTGCACTCCTGGTAACCACTACTCTGTTCTCTGTATCTATGCATTTGTTTTTACTGGGTTTTGGTGTGTTCATTTATTTTTGTTTGCTTATTAGCATTTTACATTCCATCTGCGAGTGAAATAAATTGAAGACCACACAAATACATGAAGAGATATCCTTGCTCTTGTACTGGAAGAACTAATATTGGTAAAAATGACATAGTACACAAAGAAATCTGCAGATTCAATGCAAAATATCAAGATCATCTTTCCTAGAAATAGACAAAAGAAAAAAAACTTCTAAAATTTATATGGAACTGTGAAAGACACTGAAGAACCAAAGCAATCCTTAGGAAAAATACCAAGGCTGGAAGTATCATGCTCCCAGATTTCAAACCATATTACAAAGTCATTGTAATCAAAAAAGCGTAGTATTGACACAAAGACAGACACATAGATCAACAAAACAGAATCAAGAGCCGAGAAATAAACCCATGCATATGTAGGCAATTTATGACAATGGAGCAATGAACTTACAATGGAGAAAGGATAGTCTCTTCGATAAATGAAAACTAGGACAACTATATACAATCAAATGAAACTAGACCACTACCTCACACCACACACAGAAATCAACTCAAAATGGATTAAAGATTTGAATGTAAGATTGGAAAACTTAAAACTCCAAAAGGAAAACTCTTTGACATTGACTTCAGCAACATCTCTTGACATTGATTTTAACAATATACTCTTTGACACCGATTTTAGCAATACACTCTTTAACACTGATTCTAGCCATATCTTTGATATTGATTTTAGCAATATCTTTGACAGTATACTCTTTGGCGTTGATTTTAGCAATATACTCTTTGACAGGGATTTTTAGCAATATCTTTCTAGATATGTATCATCAGAAAAAGGAAGCAAAGCAAAATTAAACAACCAGGACTACCTCAGACTAAAACTCTTCTGCACAGCAAAGGAAAGCATAAATAAAATGAAAAGACAAATTGCAGTATGGGAGAAGATATTTATAAATGATATATCCCATAAGAGGTTAATATCCAAAATATGTAAAGAACTCACAAAATTCAACATCCAAAAATCAACCTGCTTTGTAAAATGGGCAAAGGAGCTGAACAGACATTTTCCAAAGAAGCTATGAAGATGGCCAACAGGCACATGAAAAGAAGTAGAGGTTCCTAATGAAAAGAGTTCCTCTTTTGAAATTAATAATTTCAATAGCAGCATTAGAGCTGTTACCTGCATGAAGATATAATTAACATCGATTAAAATCATTTCTTCAGCGCTCTGTCAAAAAGAATAAACTTAGAAACAGATGTTTCAAGAATGCAAAAGTGTGGAGTGCGTGCCACACTCATGACCTTATGGCTGTGAGGAAGACTCTGGAAAGCCTTGCCTTCTGCAAGTAGAATTAGTGGCAGTAAAATGTGAAATTGGTGAAGAAGTAGGCAATTTGCAACCTTTTGGAAGTCTTTAATTGCAGGCCAGACTCTGAATAATGATAGCCTGTTGCCCTACCATTCCTTGGATATTTTTAACCATGAATTTATTTTTATCACTTTTGTTTGAGCCATTTCAATGCGAAGAAGTCATCTTTTGCATCCTCTTGTGATTTTCTATGATATGTTTTTGAGAAAATAGCTCAAATGTATTTCACACCTATAATTTTATTGCTTGGAAAGGACCCCAGGCCTTGGCAGGCATGATGGCGGGTCCTTTAGTGATGAGCCGTGGTCTCCGAGGAGCTGAATTCTGCAGCCCCGCTGAAGTGGAAATTTCACTGCATACACATTTCTCCCTCACAGATATAGTTGAGTTTTTACCTTATTTTAGGTTCATGGAAACGTCCCAGGTTATGGAGCGTTTGGTCCCTTGTCCACTTTCTTTCTGTTCCATAAGACCATCCATTCTTATGTCCATTTCAGAACTGGTTTTTATAGATCAAGAGTGCATTAGCCTCATCTTTTCTAAAATGCTTTCAACTCAAATGACTACCTCCACGATCTCGGTTTTCTTCTGATTACAAATTGATTTCTGTGCTTCCAACTTCACTCCTACACCTATGGGAAAACACAAAGTACATTTGGTCTTTGTCCCCAGGTGCTGGCACAGATCCTAAAACTCTTGGAATTTTCCAAGTGATAAGAGTGTCTTCTGTTCTTCCTAAGGAGCCCTTTGAGCCTACATGAGTTTATGCTAATGAGGTGACATAGGGTGGTGACCATATCACCGTCCTATGTCACCAGCCCTCAGGATAGGGCTGGTCACCAGCAAGACCAAGAGATAAGAAGGCTGGAACTTTCAGTCCCAGCCACTGATCTCTGAGAAGGGGGGCAAAGGGGCTGCAGATTGATCGCTACAAAAACTCTTGAATGAGGAAGGTTTTTTGTTTGTTTGTTTGTTTTGGCTGTGCCCATGGTATGCAGAAGTTCCCTGGCCAGGGATTGAAGCTGTACCACAGCTGTAACCAGAGCCACAGCAGTGACATTGCCAGCTCTTAACCGACTGAGCCACCAGGGAACTCCCTGAACCAGGAATTTTGATGAGCTTCTGGTTTGGTGAACACATCCACGTACTATGTGATGTAACACAACTCCATGGGGACAGAAGCTCCTGCACTCAGGCCCTTCCAGACCCTGCCCAGCGTACATCTCCATTTATATCCTTTATACACTATTTATGTTAAACTGGTACTTCTAGGTAAACAGTCCTCTGAGTTCTGTGAGCTGCTCCAGCAAACGGACAGTCTCATGGGACTGAGGCCCTGACCTGTAGGATCTGGTGCTCTCTACAGGTAGATGGTGTCAGAACTGAATTAAATTCGTAAGACACTTAGCCAGCAAGCATGGAGTTAATTTCTAGGTGTGGTGGGAAAAAAACACATTAGAATTCCTCATGTCATTGATCCTTAGATGGAGGTTGGCTGCTAGTCTTTTTTATTAGTGGCATTATTAATAAAGATGTATTTAATAATGCTTATGTCCATCATTTGATTTATAATTCCCAACTAATAATAGTTATGGGGGACCTACCAGTTTTCTTCATTATGAAGAACATTGAGATTCAAAGACAGGAAGTTATCCTGGACTGCTGACTTCAAAGAGCTCATCTTCTATCTTTTCATTCTGTGCTACTTCATTTGGTTAAAACAAGGATGGCTCTGCAGGTGAAGGGTCTGCAAGACCCCCTGCTCTCATACAGAGGGCATTGCAAGCACTTGCTGTTGAAACAGGCAACTGCTAAACTGAAGTGCGTGAAGGCATCACGTCCTCCTGAGATCCCGGCAGGTTTCATTTCATTTCGTGTCCTCAGGAACTGTTCATGGCTACCCTGAACATTGTCATGACCCACACTACCCCTCCTTTGATAACTGTTAGCATCCCAAGTGACCACAGCCGCCTCCTCCCAGCCCCCTGGGTCCCTCCGGTCCCTGTACTTCCTTCACCTTTTCACTGATAGCCCTTCACTTCCTCAATTCCTCATCTCAACAACATTGCTGCCACTACCCTAAGCTCCTTTGCTTTTGATCCTACTGTCGCACCAGTAGGCAAATCCCTACCCTGAGCAAACCATGTGCCATCTTTCTAGAAACCTGCAGGACCTATCAGTTCTGGAGAAAACCACATAGTGGAGCTGACCATTTTAAGCGTGAATTCACAGTGACTCATAGACCCTCAATGCTTCCCACAAGCTCTGCTCATTTTCTGTTTACATCCCTCAGGCAATGGCTGTTTCCAGTCCTCTGACTCTCCCTACACCCTCCCCCTGCCACCTCATCTACTACTTGGCAGGGAAGCTAGAAAGCACTAGAGGTGAAATCCTTCCTTTACCCCTCACCAAATAGTCAAGCCTGCCACATCTGTACCATTTCACTCCCTCTCCTACCACGGGAGGACAGCCTAATCCTTCATGAGCCTTGGTGCTTCTGATCTGTCTCCTCTGGCTAGAACTGAGTTCCTTTGCTGTTACACTTGCCACAAGCAGCACGCACACACATACACACACAAAAATTTGCCACTGTGGTGCTATGGTTTAAGGATCTGGAATGCTGCAGCTGTGACCCTGGACTTGTCCTCTCAGCAAAATTGCAATGTCAATTATCTTTTCTCTTCTGGATGGTCCACTTTTCCCTTTAAAAAATCTTACCTCTACATGGAAGTAACCTAGATGTCCATCAACAGAGGAAAAGATAAAGAAGATGCACTACCTATTCACACAGAAATACTACACAGCCATAAAAAAGAATGAAAGCATGTCATTTGCAGCAACATGGATGGACCTAGAGATTATCATACTAAGTGAAGTAAGTCAGACAGAGAAAGACAAACATCATATGAGATCACTTATATGTGGAATCTAAAAAAAGGAAAAATGAACTTATTTGCAGAATAGAAACAGACTACTGAACTTCAGAAACAAATTTATGGTTACCAAAGGGGCATGATAGGGAGGAATGGACTGGGGTTGGGGGTTGGCATATGCACACTGAAGTATATGGAATGATTGGCCAATGGGACATGAGGAATATCACAGAGAACACTACCCAATATTCTGTGATAATTTATGTGGGAAAAGAATTTGAAAAAGGACGGATGTGTGTATATATATAATTAAATCACTTTGTTGTATAGCAGAAATTATCACAACATTGTAAATCAACTATTCTTCAATAAAACTTTAAAAAGTGAAAAAAATTCAACATTTAACACCAAAAAATAAATAAAATTTAAACACTAAAGTCTTACCTCATCTGCAAAGCAAACATGCTTGAGTGCATGCAGCCCACACACACATCCATTATCTGGCTGCAGTGACTCTCTACCCATGGCCACTTTGCAGAACTTAATGCAAATCCCAAACTTTATTTTTTTTTTGTCTTTTTGCCTTTTATCTAGGGCCACACCCGTGGCATATGGAGGTTCCCAGGCTAGGGGTCTAACAGGAGCTGTAGCCGCCGGCCTTTGCCACAGCCACAGTAACGCGGGATCCGAGCCGCGTCTACAACCTACACCACAACTCACGGCAACGCTGGATCCTTAACCCACTGAGCAAGGCCAGGGATCGAACCCGCAACCTCATGGCTCCTAGTCGGATTCGTTAACCACTGAGCCACAACGGGAACTCCAAATCCCAAACTTTAGATCAACTCATCTGTAATACTTCAGTATTTATCTCTAAAAGACAGGATTTCTGAAAAATATCACCCAAACTGTGTTACACCTAAATGACAACACAAAAATTCCTGAATACCATCAAATTTCCAGCCAGTGTCCAGATTGCCCATTGTCTCGTAATTTGCTCCCATAGTTGGTTTGTTTGAATCAGACTCCAATAGTGGGCTGACATGCCTGAAGAATAGCTCCCCACATTGTCTTTTCCCCAGTCCCTAGAACCCAGGAGTGTTACTTTGCATTGTAAAAGGGACTTGGCAGATATGAGTACTAAGTTAAGGCTCTTGGAATGTAGTACCTTATTCTGGGTTCAGGATGGGTGGGACGTGGGACTCCAAACACATAGCTCCAGGGGTGCTTGGATCATGGACCACAGGAGAGGGACAGCGAGGGAACAGGGCTGCCTCCGACTTTGGTGAGCACAGCAACCACAGACTGGCCACCACATGGGTGGCATGCTCCTATTTCTCCGGTGTCTCTGAAGTCTCAAAGTGTGAATTTATCTTGAAGAGGTCACAGATTGTTTGTGGGTCCCAGCCTCACCAGCATGACTCAGTCTTAAAAATATGATGAGAAGAATTAGCAAATCACACAAGAATAAATACAGGATGAAGGTGACCAAAAGTTACAAGCTTTCAGCTATAAGGTAAATAAGATTTTGCATGGTTGTAACTACAGTCTTTCCATCCATGGGAAAAATACAAGCCCACAAAATGATTAAAATATTTCCATCTCCTTGTGTGAGGAGGAGGATAACTGCACATGATCCCAGAAGCCAAAACTTTACAAATCTTGGCAAGATGAGGTGCCAAGCCATCTCTCTGGGGAAGTGGTATTAAGAAAGTCCTCAGAGGCTCGGAGGGTGGTCATGGTACCCTGGACATCCACACTTCACTTTTAGGAGTGCCCAGCACCCCACCCTTGCCACACCACTTGGCCCCCTTCTTCAGAGCCTGGGGGTGCTTGGCACTTAGTTTCTCCCAAGGAGGAAGATGGGTGCTGCAAGTGGCTCTCAGAAAGGACCTCCTTACTAAGATTTTGTTCCCTCGGTGCCCACTTCCTGAGGCACAGACTGTGTTTGAGTTCGTGGGCTCTCGATACCAACTAAATTCCAGAAGAAAGGTTCACAAGCCGTCTCCAAGCTTTCTCAGGTGGTTAACAAGCATTGGGACCTGCATCTGATTTACAGGATGGTACTCCCTGTTCAGGCTTGGTAACCTCCTGGAAGCAGGTGAGATCCGCTCTCTCCCCTCCCTGAGGCTGGACTCCCTATGGGTGATGCTGCCCACCACGAGAACACTCCAGGCTTGCCTTGGCCATCAAGCAGTAGTAACTGTAAACCCCTGAAGACCTGGGTGAGGGAGAAGAAAGGCTATATTTTCTTTACAAAAAGCAACTGGAGATCAACCTCAGGGCTATTTTTAGATTTATTTTGCCTGACCAAGATTTTTATTGAAAATCATTACTGTTTGGGTTTTTTTTTTTTTTTTTACCTGCTGTGTTTCCCCAGCAAGAAAAGCAGTCATATGGTAAGTTTATCTGTAATTTTGGAGGAAACTTCATACAGTTTTTTGAAGTGGATGCACCATTCTGCATTGCCATTAACAGCAGGCAATAGTTCCACATACTCACCCACAGTTGTCTTTTTTATTTCGGGGGGGTGGTCATTTTTACTTTCGATAATCGCCATCCTAGTAGGTGTGAAGTGATATCTTGTAGTTTTGATATGCATTCCCTGAGGATTAGTAGTGTTGAGCACCTTTTCATGTACTTGCTGGCCATTTGTATGTTTTCTTTGGAAAAATGTCTGTTCAGGACCTTTGTCCATTTTTTTAATTGGGTGATTAATGTTTTTACTATTGAGTTACAGGCACTTCTTAAATATTTTGGGTGTTAACACTCTTATCAAATATACAGCTTGCAAATATTTTCTCCCATTCTGTAGGTCGTCTTTTTACTCTGTTCATTGTTTCCTTTGCTGTGCAGAAGGTTTCACTTGGATGTGGTCTTAAAACCAAAGAACCTCTGACTCAAACCCAGCCTAAACTCAGATTGGGACTTGAACCCATGTTTTCCTAATTAGAATCAATCATTTGGTGTCAGGACATACTGAGGTTCAAGTTCTTTGTGTCTCAGCACAGAAGGAATTCAGTGAGAGACAAAGTGATAGTTATTAAGAAAGGGCCATTGTGAGAGATATGAGAAAGCAGGAAAAGAAGCTCTGCCCCGAGGATTATGTGGACTACATTTTTATAATCTAAGGAAACTGGGGAAGGATTTCCTTCTTCCTTACTCTTTGAGTAGATGTTAGGCTTACATCATTAGCTCTTCCATATCAGGTAAGAGAGCATTTGACCCTGTGAGGTCAAACTAGGATTTCTTATTGAAATCAGTAGAAGGGTGGTAACATATGACAAACTAGGTTGAATCATCTCAAGTTTCTAGATAATGAGGATCTCCTACTTTGGAATGTATCTGTCCCTTAAATTCCTGTCTTTAGTCCTTAAATTCCTGTCCTTGGTCTGAAGGATAATGATCTTGCTGTTGGTGAATGCAGTCCTCCTTTTTTTTTTTTTTCACCTAATGACCTGAGGCAAATCTTGTGCTTTTATTTATGGTTTTATAGTTAAGAAAGGCTGCTTTGTTCCATGACATTCTGATGGCTTTCCTGAGCAATTAACTTACCACGGTCTCCCAAAATTCCCTAGGTATCCCTCTCTATCAACTACCTGTGTAACTATCGTATTCTACCCCATCAGTCTCACGTGTTTATTTTTGTTTCTATTGCCTGTGCTTTTGGTGCCATATCCATGAAATCATTGCCAAGATCAATATCAAGAAGCTTTGCTCCTATGTATTCTTCTAGGAATTTTGCAGTTTCAGGTCTTACGCTTAAGTTTTTAATCCCTTTGAGTTAATGTCTCTGTATGCTGTGTATGGTATAAGAGTCCAGCTTCCCTTTTTTTCTTTTTTTTTTTTGCACGAGGCTATTCAGTTTTTGACTCAAGACTTTATCACAGAGAAATTTTCTTGTATTATTTAATCATTATCTCTCTTTGAGCTGCCTAGTTTTATCTCTTTGGACTGCTGAATCATTTGCTTGTTAGAATTCCTAAATTTACTTTGTTTCTAACATCTTTTCTTTCATTATTGCCATCCCTTCAGTGCTTTTGATCTAAACTATGAAATATTTTTCCAGTTTGTCTATAACATTTAGATTTGTGGGCTCTAAATGAACCTCCTTTTAAGTCTTACTACATTTGTGTTAAAACTGTCAACTGATTTTCTGCCTGTTCTGCTTCATTGATGTTGACTTGTAGCTTGTAATTACCCCTAAGTGCACTGTTGCTCTTTGGCAGCTCACATTTCTGTACATGCCCTCAGTCACCGGGTCACTTAGAGTCTGTAGAGAAGTGATAAACTGATAGTATGGGCTGATTCACTTCCTTTCCTGCTGGCTGACAGTGAACAAGCTTATAAACTATTAAGTCTCAAGGCAGAAGGATGAAGCATTTTACATAGATACCACTTGTTAACTATTCTTGGTCAAAACTGTTCCTTCAACAAAGAAACAAAAGTTATCTATGCAGGTAGATTCCACAGCCTGAGCCCTATTCTCAGATTTCCCTTAGACACCCCTCACTCAGGCTGTTGCCAAAACTCAGCCTTTGTCCACTGGTGCCAAAGAGAAACCTGGAGACAATTCTGTGTGAAGGAAGAAAAAAATATCCTTATTGCTTTGCCAGGCAAAGGAGGCCACAGCAGTCTAAAGACTGTGCCCTCCTTTGGGAGAGAACAGAACGTGGTTTTATAGTTTGGGAGTAGAAAATAGGGCCACAGATAAGGATCAGGTTAGATGCAGGCTTGCTTGCTTCTTCAAAGTCATGTTTAGTGGCCCCAAGACTGGGTTTTGGTGGTCCTCTCTGGTTTTCATTTGTTGGGGGTTTTAGTTCTGCAGAATAACTCAAAGATATTGTTATGTAAATTCCTCGAAGAGATCTGTCCCAAGGGTGCAATTGTGTTTCTTGACTCCTCCTCCCTTGCCTCTGCATTCCCTCCCATCCTGATTAGTAACTGTTTGAATCTCTCTGATCTCTCTGTTGGAGCTCAGGGAAGTTCACGGGGGCTAAATCAGGCCTAGTTCATAAAAAATGCAGAACACAAAGGCTTCTTTACCTAGAAGCCCCACAGAGTCCTGCTCGGTTTCAAGGCGAGCACCATCACTTGCATAGAACCTGTCTCGTACAAATAGTAAATTCCCTGTACACGGCAATGGATAGATTTACACAGTAGCTGAAAGGTCAAGTAATCCTGAAAAGAGGAAGGCCTGTCACATGTATCATCTCATGCCATCCTTACAACAGCCCCATAACTCATAGGTAAGCCCCAGTTCACAGCTGAGGAAACAGAGGTCCAGACAGCCATTATTTCCTGTCAAACCACAGTGCGTGGAGAGGCTGGTGTTTCAATCTGGCTGTACACCACACCCTCCCATGGTGTTTCCAAAACAGCTAGAGAGAAGCAGTCAGTGGCTGTGACTGAGCCTGCAGAGAAGGGTCACTGAGACCACAAGAGAGTACTTGATGAAAACTGTTACAGGAAACTAATTTCAAGCATTGTAGAGAATGTTCAAACTTAACTAGTAAATTAAATACATCCAAATTCCACAATATACCCTATTGGGCTGACAGCCTGACAAAGATGAAAACAACTGACCTTACTACATGCTGGTGAGAGTGTAATGTCAGGCATTTTCAGTCTCTGTGAGTGGAAATAAAATGTTAGTAATTTTGTGGGAGAAAAAAAACAAAACTTGGAAGTTTGTATCAAAGACCCTTTAAAGGGCCCTTAACATTTTACAGGATAATTTTATTCTGGGGTTTCTTCTGAAATGAGGTCAAAGATTTATGAAGCATATGATTTGTTTCAGCATGATTTAAGATTAGAAAAAGTTGAAAATAAATTATATGTCCAATCTAAAGAAAAAATATATAAAGGAGAATTCCCACTGTGGTACAGCAAGTTAGAGATCTTGTGTTGTCTCTGCATGGCTCAGGTTGCTGCTTAGGTGAGGGTTTGATCCCTAGCCTGGTGCAGTGGGTTAAGGATCCTGTGTTGCTGCAGCTGCAGCATAGGTCAACACTGTAGCACAAGTTCAATCCCTGGCCTGGGAATTTCTATATGCTTCAGTGCAGCCACACACACAAAACGATATGTAAAGAAAAATAATCCCACGGGAGAAAAAGTCCGGAAGGAGTTGTGACAAATTGCTTGAGTTGGCCACTGCCTGGATGGATGTGTGTGTGGGTATATATTTTTATAAAGACACACATTTCCAAAATTTTCTATCATGTGTCATTTGATCATCAGATCAATTATGACAGGCCTCACTTGGCCTGCTGGAGGCTATAACAAACAGAATAAGAAAAGGCGCATAGAGGCATTTCCTAACAGCCTAGTAGGTTAAGGATCTGGCATTGTCACTGCTGTGGCTTGGGTTACTGTTGTGGCACAGGTTCAGTCCCTGGCCCAGGAGCTTCCACATGTCATGCATACAGACAAATTAAAAAAAGAAAGGAAGGAAGGGAGGGAGGAAGAAAAGAAAAGAAAAGAAAGAAATGGCACATAAAATCATGTATGTGCAGTAAGACAAGAATGTTCAGCTGTAGTAGAGAGATCCTTAAGTGCTAATGGGCTAAAAGATCAGAACAGAATCAAAGAACTTTAGAAAGAGTGCAAATAAGCACATGACAAGGTGTTCAACATCATTCATCATTAAGGAAATGCCAATTAAAACAACAATGAGGTATCACTATGAATGTCTTAGAATGACTAAAATCCAAAAAGCTGAAAAAATCAGTGTTGGCAAGGAGCAAAGGGTGAAAAAGCTTTGGATGGAACACCATGAAATATTAATTAGTTATAAACAGAAATGAGCTATCAGGCTGCACATTGCTAAGAGAAAGAAGGCAGTCTGAAAAGATCACCTGCTGCATGATTCCATTCATTCTGGGAACATTCTGGAAAAGGCAAAACCATAGAGACAAGAAACCATGGTTGCCAGGGATTTGGAAAATGAAGATAATTCACTCACAGGAGATCTTTCAGAGGTACTGAAACTATTCTGTATGATTCCATAATGGTGAGAAAGCATGGAACTTTACAGCACAAAGAGGAACCTTATGTACAAAAATGTTCATTTGGGAACATTTGGGAAGTCAAGAATTCACAGCGTCAGATGTAGACTGTGATAAAAGGATATCATTGTATTACAAATGTCTGGCACAACCTCACCAAAGAGAGTGGGAGGAAAAAGTGCTGAGTTAAGTAATCTTAGAAATGAGTATATAGGACTAAAGGCAAAAGAAATGTGCAAAAGCACTGTATTCTAGGTGGAAGTGTTGTTTTCTTTCGGGATGTGACTTAAAACATCTGAAACTACTAGACTCATATATGGAATTAAAAAGGAAGTGGAGGAGTTCCCTGGTGGTGCAGTGGGATAAGGATCCAGCATCATCACTGCTGTGGCTCAGGTTCAGTCCCTGGCCTGGGAACTTCTGCATGCCTTGGGCACAGTCAAAAATAATAATAGTAATAATAATAATAATAATAATAAGTTTTAAAAAATTAAAAATAAGTGGATGCTAGAGAGTAGGTGCAAGATTCTCACTATTAAAGCAGAAGATTACAAATAAGTAAAGGTAGAAGGTTAAAACGATCCATAGGTAATGAATGGATTAGAGCTGGACACATCAGTATGAATTCATGTTTAGCTTCATAGAGTGGGGCACATATAGAAATATTTATAGATCTGTTAATATCTATAAATATGGACACATACACAGTACATATACATATAAGTTTCTTTTCTCTTTCTGTCAAGAAGATCTAGAAGCAGTGACTCCGCCATAGCACCTAGCACCCAGATCTTGGTTTCTAATACTATTCTCCAATGAAAGGAACAAGTTCTCCTTGGAGAAATGGCTTATTCTTCAGACAGGGAATAAACAAGATGGCCATCTTATTGTGTCCCTTAAAAAAGATGTGCTAAAACACACACACACACACACACACACACACACATAGAATAAAACAAATAAATGTGGAATAATAGACTAATTTCCCTTGCAGGAAAATTTTAAATAAAATATGCAGGCATGTCACATTAAAGAAGGTAGAACATATGGTCCCCTCCTTAGAGGGTTGTGCCTAAAGACTTTCCTCCAAAGACTATATATACAAAGAGGAGAAAGAATAATTTTATAGCAGAGGAACCTAAAAAAACTATCTCAGCCAGGTGATCAAGGCTGAGATCAACGGTGATGCCATGTTGATAACATGTACCGTTAATATATAATCAGAATGGCTTTACCTCTGTGGTCTTCCTTCCAAAAACTCATATATTCAGTCTCATCTTGAGAAAATCTTTAGTCAAATCTTGGGACCAAGGGACATTTTACAAAATATCTGATGAGTACTACTCAAGGTCATCAAAATGTCAAGGTCATCAAAAACAAGGACACCCTGAGAAATTGTCCCAGCCCAGAGAATTTAAGAAGACATGACAACTCAGTGGAATGTGTGTCATGAGTGAGATCTTGAAACAGGAAAAGGACATAGGTAAAACTAAGGAAAGACAAATAAAGTCTGGACATTAGTTGATAATAACATACCAATATTGGTTAATTTTTTGTGACAAATATACCATATTAATGTAAGATGTTAATAATAGGGAAACTGCCTATGGTGTATATTGGAATGTTATGTACTAGTTTCACAACTTTTCTGTACACTTAATACTATTCTAAAATAAAAATGTATTAATTTTAAAAGTGCATTGTATTATTACTGTATGTAATTAAATATAAGTTTATGTACTTTTTTTTTTTTTACCACGGCATGCTACAGCTTAATGTGGAATCTCAGTTCCCCAACCAGGGACTGAACCCTAGCTGCAGTGCTGAAAGCACAGAATCCTAACCTATAGACCACAAGGGAACACTCTATACCTAAACTTTGTAATTAAAAAATTGTGAACTAGGTTTTGTTTATTTTTATTTCTGTTGCCTTAGAAACTGAACTAAGAAAACATTGCTATGACTTACGTCAGAGAATGTTTTGCCTATGTTCTCTTCTAGCAATTGTATGGTCTTGTCTGAGTGCTGTGGCTAGAGCTTCTTAATCAAACTTAAGCTTTAGCACAGCAAAAGACACCATCAGCAAAGCAAAAAGAAAACCTATGGACTGGAGAAAATATCTGCAAATGATGCAACTGACAAGGGCTTAATTTCCAAAATACAGAAACAGCTCATGCAGCTTAATATCAGAAAGACAATCAACACAATAAAAAAAAAATGGGCAGAAGATCTAAACAGACATTTCTTCAAAGAAGACATACATATGGCCAATAAACACAGGGAAAGATGCTCAATATCCTTAACTGTTAGAGAAATGCAAATCAAAACTACTATGAGGTATCACCTCACACCAGTAAGAAAGGTCATCATTAAAAAAGTCTAGAGAGGGTGGGGAAAAAGGGAATCCTCCTACACCGTTGATGGGGATGCAAATTGATGCAGCTACTATGGAAAACAGTGTAGAGATTCCTTTAAAAAAAAAAAAAAAGACTGAGAACAGAGTTGCCAGATGGTCCCGCAGTCCTCTTCCTGGGTGTATATTCAGAGAAAACTCTTCAAAAATACACATGCATCCCCATGTTCACAGCAGCACTATTTATAACAGCCAAGACAAGGAAACAACCTCAATGTCCATCAACAGATGAATGGATGAAGATGTGGTACATACATACAGTAGAATACTACTCAGTCATAAAAAAGAATGAAATAATGCCATTTGCAGAAACATTGATGGACCTGGACATTATCATACTAGGTGATGTAGATCCTAAAGTAAAAGACAAATACCATGCGATATCATTTATATGTGGCATCTAAAATATAACACAGCTGAATTTATCTACAAAACAGAAACAGACTCACAAAGAAAACAAATTTACGATTACCAAAGGGGAAAGTAGGGGGAAAGGATGAATTAGGAGTTTGGGATTAGCAGATAAAAACTACTATAATAACATAAACAACGGGGTCCTACTGTAAAATAAGAGGAACTACATTCAACATCTTGTAATAAAGTATAATAGAAAAAGATATGAAAAAGAATATTTTACATATATGTAAATATACATATATATATACACATGTAACTGAATCACTTTGCTGTATACCTGAAACTAACACATTATAAATTAAACTCCAATTTAAATTATATCTTAAAATTTTAAAAATTGGAAACTTTAACCGATATAGAGAGTTTGAATCACATGAAATTGAACCTTAATCTTGAACAGTCCAAAATATTGTACTGACATTTTTTTCTTTTTTGTACTGAACTGTTAAAGACTTTGAATCATCTCAGGGTTTTCTTCTATTTTGAAATTGAAGACTTTTCTTCTTCTCTTGAAGTTGTAGTCACAAAGGCTCTTAAGTAAAACTACTTTTCAGTGTCCACAAAGAGAAACGTAGTTTGATAACATTTTTGTTTCTTAGATAATTTTAATTGTTCATTTGAACTAAGTATTCCTAGAGCAGGCACATAATAACTGAAGGATTTTTTTTTATCAGTTAATCTATAAAGTTTTTCAAGAGAGGGGAAAAGAGTGGGACAAAAATATGTGAGAAGCAACCTGAAGACAAATTGCTGTTTATCTTCTGTAAGGAGAGGGAAGAAACTTCTGAAATATTTTTTAAAAGATTTTGGCATATACACACATACACAAAAGAGTGTCATGCAGCGGATTTTGCCATAATATGGTCCCTTGAGAATTTTTTCAAGACACCTGATCAAGGAGCCCACATTTAATATGGGCAAATTGAAAGGATGCAAATGAAGGGGGGTAGTCCTCCCATTTAAACGAGATGACCTTTCTTTCAGAAAAATAAGACAATTCCCTAGAGAGCTTTTTAATTCTTGGTTTGAGACTTTAGAAGTCTCTAGAAGATGTCCAGTATAAGGTTGAATTTCATGCAATAGGATGATTTGCCAGCCAATTTTTAATTTATATCTGCAATTTTTGGCTTTCAACCATCAAAAAAAGAGGTGGAAAATCTTTGTAAATGTCAATGGTATCTAATCGTGACCACTATTTAAAGATGCTGTTTAGCGAGACAGTTTATCACATTTTTTTCATATTTTAGGGAGGTAAAATTTGGGCCGCAATTGCATTTAGAAACCTCCTTGTATTAATTAAAGAAAACACACTATTGGACTGTTGGAATTTTGTTTGCTTATTTGTTTAAAGCACTGTTCAACTGAACAACTTGCCCATAATAAACATTCTCTGAAATGATTTCTGTGGTTTCAAAATTTTTGGGTGCAATTGTTAGAAAGACATGATCAAGAATTAGATTCACAGTGATAAAGAATAAGAAAGGCAGGAGGCCAGATAAAGCATCCTGGTTTCAAGCAGACAAAATTAAATCTTAAAAAGCAGACAGACAAGGCATTAGCCAGGCAGGGGTTAAGTCCTACAAAAGAGTTTTACCAAAGAACAAGGCCAACCTGGTCTAATAGCAAAGTCCCAAGGGACCTGATTCCTAAGAAAACAAAATAAACCCAATGCTAAAAGTCTTCAAGGAAGGAGCAGAGTTTAATTCAGCATGAAGCTACCTTCCTGCCAGGGCAGGTGGGTCCCCAGACCAAACCTGCCAGGCCAAGGCAGGAAGTTCCTAGAGTTTCTATTTCTGTCAATGTCCTCTGCCAAAGACCAGCGGCTGCATGTCTGTGGTCCGACAAGCTGGTTTGCTTGTTCTTTGCAGGGAGAGCATGTAATGTAGGGAATCATGGATTCTTTCCAACAACCTCTCCTGGAGATGCTACTTGGGCTGCCAGAGAGCAGAGGCAGTTCTGTAACTGAGTATCCCCAGGGAAGGCAGACCAGACTAGGAGAAAAGAAAGGTTGCAACCAATCAAGAAATTTCAGCCAAGCTAGGGGGTGCTACTATTTTGTGGTAGCACAGAATTTTTTTTTTTTTCTGCTTTTTAGGGCCACACCCATGGCATATGGAAGTTCCCAGGCTAGTGTTCAAATTACAGCCATAGCTGCCAGTCTACACCACAGCCACAGCAATGCTGATCTGAGCTGCAGCACACACCAATGCTGCATCCTTAACCCACTGGGTGAGGCCAGATATCAAACCTGCATCCTCATGGATACTAGTCAGGTTCATTACCACTGAGCCACAATGGGAACTCCCCACAGGGGCCATTTTTTTGTCCGTGTTTAGACAAGCCTACAAAGTGGTCTCAGAGGGACCACGTCTGAGGTTGGTGTTCTGTAAGATTGCTTAAGTCCACCAGGAGAATACCATGGCCAGCTGACTGGGCATCTGGGTGGGGCTATTTTTTTTTTCTTTCTCAAAACTAAAGTTTAGAGGAATAGAAGCAAGGCAACCATTAGAATGAACTAATCATAATATAGAATGGTAAGTGAGTTACAAGGATGTGTACAAGGCAGAGTGGTGGTATGGTGAAGGGATTATCCAGTGGGGATGCAGGATGATGGGGAGTGCAGGGGTGGCGGGGGGCAGAGCTTCACTCCAGGAAAATGCCTTTATGAGATGATACTCAAGCTGAGTCTTGGTGGAGAAGCATGTATTCTTCAGGTAAAGTGCACAAAGTGGGGAGAAGAGGACATCTTAGCAGAAATAAACCAGTGTACACAAAAGAAAGTTTTCGAGACTACAGCAAGTTCAGAAAACCCACCAAGAATCCAAAGCATAGAGAAATGAGGCTGTGTGCCCAGGTGTGAGTCAAATGTTAACGATCTTTCTGAATATCTAAGGAATTTGATCTCACACGATTAGTAACCATGGAAAGATTTAAACAGTGGACTGATGTAATTGTATTAGATAAGAAGTAAACCCATGAAACCATGGGGTTTTTGTAATGGCCCTGTGAAAGCCAGAACCAGGGCTCTGGTGATGGGTCAGAGGGAGGAAGATGAAGGAGATTTGAGATCCATTTACAGCCAGAGGTGAATTTCCAAGAAGTGAATGAGGCTTAAGCTGCAGGATTTCCCTTTGCACTAGCCCTCTTCACATCCCTGCGGGTGGCCCATGGGATGTCTTAGATAGTCATATGTTTCCGTAAAGTTTGCAAAATAAGATGTTTTAGCTGCAATCTGTTAAATGCCTCTTTCCCCTCAGAATTCTGCTCTTGACAGCACCCTTCTGGGTCTGGCGAAAGGGAGGTTCTGTCAGGGTCACTGTAGTACACAGTCATTTTCCTGTACAGGTGTGACCAGCGGTCCAGTGTAGGACTTGCTTTGGGGAATATTTCGATTTCTCACCTTGCTAATTGTTCAGCCTTGTGGCCTGAAGAGCTGGAGTTGTTATCTTGGTAAGAATATTTCCTGTGGCTCTAGCATGGGAAGATGTCTGCAGTGAAAGAAAAACGGCTTTGACGTGGACAGCGCCAGAAGCCAGTCAATGGGAAATTCTTCCAGTGACTAGATGTGTTACATTTAAGTAGAATATGTGATTATCATAGGTCTCCTCTTAGGAATATGTGTATACTTGATGTATATACTTGATGTATATACTTGAACCACATTCAAACACCCCCCAAATATTTTTCTGGCTAGGAATACTATGGAATAGAACTTAGAAGAGTTCCTATGATTGCCAAGCACTAACTCATAGCCATCCTACAGCTGTGAATGTACATTCACGTGTGGAGTTTTGTGTTTGTGTGTTCCAACACAAGAGATCACATCATGGGGTATTTAACAAACCCTGACACATCAGATGAAATGGCACATAAATCATACCAAAACAGTAATTCATTAAGAGAAAGATACACATTTCGGAGTTCCTGTCATGGCACAGTGGAAACAAATCCGACTAGGAACCATGAGGTTGTGGGTTCGATCTCTGGCCTCACTCAGTGGGTTAAGGCTCTGGTGTTGCTGTGGCTGTGGTGTAGGCTGGCAGCTACAACTCCAATTAGACCCCTAGCCTGGGAACCTCCATATGCCATGGGTGCGGCCTTAAAATGACCAAAAAAAAAGAAAAAAAAGAAAGATGCACAATTCAAAAAGAAGCAATAAATAAATTCTTGATTGTTTGATAACCCAGTAAATGAAAAGGAGCAGACCATATGAGTTCACTGGTTTTTGTCTGGCATTTTTTTTTTCTTTTAGTTGTTGTTGTTTGTGGCTGCACCACAGCATGCAGAAGTTCCCAGTCCAGGCCCCGAACCTGAGCCACAGCAGTGACACCAGATCTTTAGCTCGCTGTGCCTTTAGGAAACTCCCCCATATGAGTTCATTGAAAAAAAAATTTTTTTTTAATTCTTCACTGACACAAAGTTTTTGACACAAAATACTGCTTTCAACAAAGATTGCAAAGACAGCAAATCCTCTGAAGATGCCAATGTCAAATAGAACAAGACCTAATGGTCGTTCCTCCCATGTCCTTTACTTGCCTTTTGTCTGTAGAAAAACTATAGCCAAAGAATAAATTTAACCAGAGAAGTGAGAAAATGCAGAAGCAAAGGAAAACAATCAAACAGGATAAAATAATAATAGTGTACTTATTAAGCAAAGTCAAGGACTTTTAGTTCTTGAAGACAAGGACTGGAGATCATATTCTTAACTCTATCTTTTGAGCTGTTTTGTAGAGACTAAAACTCCCACCAGCTGGAAGAAATTAACTATATGATGATAAAACTGTTACAAAGCTATAAACTGCCACAATTTTGGGAACTGGCCTCAAAGAAAGGGGACCAAACTGACCCTGGAACTAAAGGTAAACAGTAGTCAAAACAATGAAGATGACATTGGTCAGACAACCACATGACCAGATTTCAAGGTGACAGTCCAAGTTGACTGTGCTCTTGTGCACGTAACCCTCACCCTCCACATTATACTGAAACTGCCCTTTAAAACCCTTGCCCACTGATTGTCAGTGGGGAAGTTGGGCTTTGGACAAGAGACTGCCCTCATTCCCAGTTGCTGCCAAAATAATGCAAACTTTCCTTTACACCAGCTTTGCCTCTTGAGTTTTGGCTTTAGAGCAGCAAGCAGACTGACCCCGCTTTCGGTAACAGTTGCAATAATACATTGACAACAAACTGATCATTTATCCAGGGACTAATTGAAATATCCTGAAATTTTATGCTTCATACTTGGAAGAACCAAAACAGAGGTTTCCTCAGTTTGACAGCCGTATCAAAAATGTATATGACAATACTACAATTGTATATGACAATCTTTCTTCCTTCTTTTCTCTTCCTTCCTTCCTTCCTTCCTTCCTTCCTTCCTTCCTTCCTTCCTTCCTTCCTTTCTTTCTCTTTCTTTCTGCTTTTTAGGGCCACACCCACAGCATATGGAGGTTCCCAGGCCAGGGGTCTAATTGGAGCTGCAGCTGCCGGCCTGTGTCACAGCCACGGCAATGCCAGATCTGAGCCATGTCTGCAGCCTACACCACACCTCATGGCAAAGCCAGATCCTTAACCACTAAGCGATGTCAGGGATCAAACCCACAATCTCATGGTTCCTAGCCGTATTCGTTTCCACTGAGCCACAATGGGAACTCCTAAAACAAATTTTTCTAAATCAGCAATAACGAAAGAAAAATTTTTTCATAAACTATGCTATAGTCACCATTATCTATTTCTTCCTAAAAAATACTACACTTTCTGCCATATGAGGAAGGGGTCAAAGAGTATGCGGTTGAAAACATAGGGGTAAAAAATAATATAGGGCATTAGACAGATAATAAGTAAAAATATTCTCTTCTAGATTTTTAAAATATTTGTATTTTCAATTTTTAAAAATTTAAAAAAATGTGTTATAGTTTATTTGCAATATCGTGCCAATTTCTGCTACACAGCAAAGTGACTCAGGCATACATATATGTACATTCTTTTATTTTTCATTTTTAATGTGTAATTTGTGATTTCTTCTCATTCAAAACAAATATTTCCTTTCAAACAAATTTTGTATTCATGATTTTGTATGTTTTTATTAAATGAATCCTAGCATTTGACCATGAACTTGAAAAGACTCCTGCTTAACCTGTGATCTCCCAAGTGTTATCTTCCTGCCAATTTCTTTCCTTCAAAATCAATATGGTTCACTATAACATCACCCCCCCTTTTTTTTTACACTGGTTCAGCCATTTCTTCAATCACTTGCTAATTCTCCTAAATGACAACCAGTTTTTAAACCTACTTTGAAAGGCAACTAACTTTAAATTAGTCCACATTTTAGATATGAATCCATAGAATAGTTTTGATACGTGGAAACGAATATTTTCTGCCCCTAATAATTCAAGAATTCTCATTAATTTAAATAAAGTTGAGGCTGTCAATCACACTTTAACTCTGTTCTTACAAACCCAAAATGAACTTGTTAAACAAACAACCTGTGACCGCTCCTTTCCCCACCCCACAGACCTTCAGCAGTGAATATCACCTAATAAACTTTGCACTGTTACTTTTGTAAGCAGCTCTTTTGCCCCTTTTCTGTTTGTTCATCTGTTTTCCTTAAATCTTAATCATAAAGATGAGATCACTAGGTAACATTTAACTGAACTCCTAATTTCTGCTCTAGATGTCAGAGCAGAATGCCTTACCTAAACCGTTGATTCCCTTCCTAGATTAAAAGGAGTAAGAGTGAAGAATGAAGTAATTATAGAATGACTATGTCCAGCTTCCCCTTTAGCAAACCTGCAGGTAGACCATGTGGGCAGGACAGCTTCCCAAGGAAGATCAGAAATCAACTGGTCTGCACACGATAGAAAAATGACAAGGAATCTGACCTCCCACCTTAGTGATTGCACTGAGATTGTTTCCCCCTTTTCCCTTTAAACATTGTCATGGCTGAGTAGAATCTTCAGTGTCGGTCTCAGGACACAAGTCCACCTTCTCCACAGATTGTCAGATTTTCTGAACAAAGCATCTTTTCTTTCTGCCAACACCTGCTCCTCAACTATTGGCATTTGAGAGGTGAGCTGCCAAATCTGAGTTCAGTAACACTTAAAAAAAGCAAAGTATCTGGGAGTTCCCACTGTGGTGCAGCAGAAATGAATCCAACTAGTATCCATAAGGATGCAGGTTTGATGACCCTGGCCCCGCCCTGAAAAGCAAAAAAAAAAAAACTATATCCTGGAAGCAAGATTAATTTTTTTTTGGTTCCTCATGATGTTGGAAAAAATTCAGATTTTAACAGCATACTTTCTAGTAAGTCTCTCTTGTTAATGTGGTAGATGAGCCTGAGTGCTCACAGTTGGGGGAAGAAGAAATTAGGTGGAAACATATGAAATTTTCATTGCAGTAAATCAAAACCAGTAGATTATTGGAAATTTCTTGTGGTTAACCCAATATAATGAACAGTTCCTTTTTTTGCTTTTTTTGGCTGCAGTATGAAGTGGCTTGATGTGGGCTCTCAGTTCCCAGACCAGGGATCAGACCCCAGCTGCAGCAGTGAAAGCACCAAGTCTTAAGCACTAGACCACCAGGAAACTCCCTGAACAATTGCTTTTTAAATAGAAGTCTGGTTTGACTTAGAGAATAACTGAAGATGCTCCATGGAAACAATGCCAGTCTTTTGTTTTTTTTTTTATTTTATGTATTTGTTAGGGCACGAGTGAGGGTGGTCACAATCTCCCTTACTAATGGGACACATTTTTCGAAACAGAAGTTGAGACATTTGGACTTGCCAAAAAATTACTTCCATAATTTTACTATCATTGAAAAGGATGTAAACCAGTAAAAAACGTTGCATACCTATGGTGTCTTTGGCATGGACAGGGCAGAAAAACAGTTCAGGCATGTTCTAACCCAAGGTGTTTGCATTTCTATTTAAAGTATTTAATATGCACTTATGATAAGATGGTGAAAAATGCAAGCCATTAAACAATTGTCAACTCAGTAATAAACAGAAGAAGCATTGCCAGATTCCAGCAAAAGAGAGTTGAGGGAAAAAACGTCATATCTGGGTGCAAGGAGATCACACGAAATCTCTCCCAGCAGCGTGGCCAAATACTGTCCGTGTGCCCTACAGCAATCACTATAAATTCCTTCCTTCGAGAGGTCTTGTTGCTGAAATACTGGCTGCCTTTGTACACTGATGCCAAATAGAAACACGAAGACAGAGTTGGAGGAAACTGAAAAAGTAGCTTTAATTGTTAGGCAAAGAGAGGAACACAGCAGGTTAGTGCTCAAGGACTGTGCCTCCCACCCCCTTGGAGAGCATAGTGAGGAGTGTTAAGAGTGTTTGAGGAGCAGGGAATGATCAGCTCATGCACAGGTTCCTGATTGGTGGGTGGTGAGGTCACAGGGAGTCAGCTTCATCAACCTTCTGGTTCCAACAAGTCTGGGGTCTATGTGCTTGTGGGCAACATACAGTTGACTTCCTCCACTGGTGGGGCTTCAGCACCTGCAAAACAGCTCCAAGGACACGGCTCAGAATATTATCTATAGCCTTTGAAGTACTGAAGGTCCTGGTCTTTGTTGAATGGCTGAATTATTACTGCTGTTTTCTTTTTTCTCTGTATTTTTTCACTTCTCTGATAAAATGGGTACTTTAACTAAAATTTTCCTGTAGATAAAAGGGCAGGTGGAGGACATGAGTGGGGGTCCACTCTGGGAAGGCCTCACAGGGTCCTGCTCGGTTGCAGTCTGGGCAGCTAGAGTGAATGACAATGAAATGTAGGTAATTTCCTCAATCAGAACCAAACACCAAAACCGCTGTGGAAAACAGTATGGAAGTACCTCAGAAAACTAAATATAGAATGACTATATGACCCAGCAATACCACTCTTGGGAATATATCTGAACAAAACTTTCCTTGAAAAAGATACATGCACCCGCATGTTCATGGCAGCACTATTCACAATAGCCAAGACATGGAAACCACCTAAATGTCCATCAACCGATGAATGGATTAAGACGTGGTATACATACACAATGGAATACCACTCGGTCATAAAAAAGAACAAAATAACGACATTTGCAGCAACATGGATGGAACCAGACTCTCATACTAAGTGAAGTAAGTCAGAAAGAGAAAGACAAATACCATGTGATATCACTTATATCTGGAACCTAATATATGGCACAAATGAACCTTTTCACAGAGAAGAAAATTATGGACATGGAGAACAGATTTGTAGTTGCCAAGGGGGAGGGGGAGGGAGTGGGATGGATTGGGAATTTGGGGTTAATAGATGCAAACTATTGCCGTTGGAATGGCTAAGCAATGAGATCCTGCTGTACGCACTGAAAACTATGTCTGGTCACTTATGATGGAGCATGGTAACTGGAGAAAAAAACGTATATATGTATGTGTGATTGGGTCATCTTGCTATATAGTAGAAAACTGACAGAACACTGTAAACCAGCTATGATGGAAAAAGTAAAAATCATTAAAAAAAAAAAAAAAAGGAAAGAAACGCCAGCTGGAGAATTGAGCATCCACAAGATCCATCAGTGGAGGAGGTGGGGGTCCATCTCATTCACCGTTGGGTAGTTGAGTGAAGGTGACCAGACCAAAGCCTTCAGCCAGAGCTTCTGGGGGTGACAGTGGCCACTGGCAAGTCACACTGGGTAAGAACCATATTCATTTTGGGCTAAGAACTTCCCTTACAATGACCCACTGCTATATACTGTTACAGGTTAGACAAGAGAATTCATATTCAAAGATTAAGTAGTTTTTCCAAAAATTAACAGCCAGTCAGTTTTTGGATTTACGATTTATGCCAGGGATAGCTGACTTCAAAAGGCAGGAGAGGAGTTCCCTGATTGCTCAGCTGGTTAAGGATCTGGCTCTTACTGCTCTGGCTCAGGTCACCTCTGTGGCCAGTGTTCGATCGCTGACCCAGGAATTTCTGCATGCATCAGGAGAAGACAAAAGGTGGGGGGCAGGAGAAATTTATATGTGCAAACACACACACACACACACACACACACACACACACACACACACACACAATTAGCTATTCATACTATATTTTACCTCAAGTTATAAAAGTTAATAAAAAAAAACTTATTACCTATAATGTTATACCTCCCAATTCATTTAAAGACACTGGAATTTAGTAATCTTTTATTCACAATGTATTTTGTCCTTGGAATGTCTCATTTCTTTATGGAGAAGTCGCCTTCTAGATTTCATTCATTTCAGCGTATTCCAGTATTACCCTTCCATGGGATAACCCAAGATAATCTCCAAAAGGACTTTACTAAATCTATTAGTTGGATGATTTGGGGCAAGTTATTTTAACATCCTGGATATTTTTAAAGTTCTAGCCTTGAAAATCCCTAAGGTTACCTCTCAGATCTAAAAGTTTAAGTCTAAATTATTAAAATACATCAAACATACAGTAAAAGGTAGAAATGAGAGATATTAACTAAGTTTTTAAAAAATTACTTCAGCTAATACCACCAAACAGAAGATAAGAATCCTCACACACTGCTCCATAAAATAAAGCAAAATAGTCAAGCCTTTCTCCTGTATATGTTTTTACCAAAAATAAAACAAGTCACTTAATCACCTACTAGACAATTCTTTTCCATGCCCCTTGCCCCTATTTTAGGAACCTAAGGCATTCTTTAGGGTAATACTAAGAAGCCCCAAATTACTATGATAATGCAATAAAACACTTTCTAGACATAACTGTGCTATGTCTGTGTTGGTGGTTGGCAAGTGACCTAAGCCAGGGACCAATCTCTTGCCACCACGTGGCTCTACCCCTCCCGCAAGGGCTCAGAAGGCTCTGTTAGATGTGGAAGAGCCCTGGGAAAGGGAATTCTGGGCGCAGCCCCCAAGAGGGGCTGTGCCCATTTCCCTTGAGTTTGTGTGCTTGCTTCTTCCCTAGCCCTAGGTATCTTAATACTGCTTTAAATTGTGTTGCCATGTTACAAGTGAGACCGAGCTTCTCCCCAATTTATGGACTAATCAGAACTCCTCCTCTCTCAATTCCCTAGTCATAACCTTGGCCCCTCTCCCTGTGGATTTTCCCTAGGTGCTCAGGTGCAGTTGTATAGTAAGGACAGTCACCTTTTCCTAACATTTTCCTCCATTCTATGGCTTGTTTGTGGATATTATGCATAGTCTTCAACCCATAAATGTTTTCATTTACTAAGAATTTTTGTTTTTATTTTTCTGTCAGCCAGACAGTATGAAACTCTTGGAGGTTAAGGATTTCTAAAGCTTTCCACCTTCTGTGATTGTTTCTGAGGGTGGCCTTGGCCATTTACCTGGCACTGAAGTCTGCCTATTGCTTTCATAGCAGTGTTCTGTGTGTTCACTCTGAGGCAATTCCAATACAATACCAGTTTTACAAAAATTAAAAAAAAACGAATTTCCTGGTCATAAGCACTTTCAGGAAATCCTGAAAACGTGCCTCCCTGATCAAGTTTTATGAGTTTCCAAGAGCTTCCTTTTCCCCACATTCTTGCCAACAGTGGACATTTAACACTTGCTTTTTGGCTAGGAGCCAGTGAGGAGAGATTCTTTTTCAGATGCGTTTTAGACTTGGGGTTCCTCTCCAAGTGGTCTCTTCACAAGTGCTCATTTTTATATTGCAGGATTTGTCTTCCTATAAATCATGTGCAGTTTCTTTCTGCATAGAATACCAATCTTTTATGTGGGTTGTACATACTTCTCTCCCAGTCAGTGTGTGTGTGTGTGTGTGTGTGTGTGTGTGTGTGTGTGTGTGTGTGTTCCCCCTCACTTTGTCTTCCAGTGTTATGAATTGTTAAAGCTGTGCAATATATGTATCCTTCCTTTACAGTTTGGGCTGTTTTGTTTTGGTTTTATTAACGTAGGGCCGGTCCCAAAGATCTTCAAAAAGATCGCCTCTGAAGGTTTTTTGCCCCCAAACGTTTCCCAGAAGCTATTCGGAGCTTCATCCATTTCCTTCTAAATGCACAATTCCTCTTAAGATGTCCTACGATCTGAAACATCATGACTGGAAAATTCTATCTAACAAAAGTTACTTTTGGAAACTTAAGTATCAAATCCAGGAAACTGAGACCTGGGGAGCCAGGCTCACAACCTGCTCTCTGTTAAACCATTCTTTTCTCAGACCTCACTGTGGAGCTTTGTGACATATTTTTAGAAATTTAGGCCAGGCCACAGCCTTCCCCCAGGGCGGAGGGTGGTGGGCCAGGAACGGCTCCCAGGGGAGAGGTGGTGGTGGCGGTGTTAAGGGGCGGCTCCCCGGGATGGGTGGGGGGTTTCGGTGCCTCCCCGCTGGAGTGAGGTGCGGGGGGCCGGGGGCTGCTCCCTGGGCGGGGTGTCCGGGTTCGGAGCCCCACGCCAAGTCCCAAAACCCAGGTTCCAGAAAACGGGCGTGGAGACAGGGTAAAACGCCAACCGCTACTGCGGAGGGCTAGAAAATCGCGCAGACGCAGAAGGCCACTGCAATTCAGAGGCGGGACTGAAACGCGAAGGCGGAGGGAGACGGAAATGCTTCAATTGACTTGCAGTTGAGATTACTTACGTCCCCTCCCACATGGTCTAGCGGTTAGGATTCCTGGTTTTCACCCAGGCGGCCCGGGTTCGACTCCCGGTGTGGGAAGGCTATTACCTTTTTACAATAACCCAAGTCCCAAGTTACGAATTCACAGTCAGGTTAATTTAGATCCATCTTAACAAAAAGACTTTATAAATACAGTGCTTAAAAGCTGTAATACCGTATGTTTAGAAGCAATCCACGAAAATCTGCTTGTGTAGTCGGTGTTGTTTTCTTTTGTCCATAATATAATTCATTTAAAATATCACGACGAATTATAATATTTATTGGTGAAACTGTTAGACAAAGGAATTATCTTTTAATTTTCTCCCAGTTTAAGATATAATTGACATATAATATCTCGTTTGTGTATACAATGTGATGATTTGATACACATATATTGTGAGATGATTATCACGATATGGGTAGTTAACAACTTTATCATTTCATTTAATTACATAATTACCATTTCTTTTACTCACGGAATTCCAATGAAATGGCCAATTCATTGCTTTCTTGCTTTTTTTACTTAAAAAAATTTTTTTAAATATATATACACAATTGGCACAACATATTTACGAGGTTGTGCCAATCTGGAAGCCACTTAAATGTCCATCAGTAAATGAATGGATTAAGAAGATATGGTACATATACACAATGGACTACTACTTGGCCATAAAAAGAACAAATTATGCCATTTGAAGCAACATGGATGCAACTAGAGTCTCATAC
Source organism: Catagonus wagneri (assembly GCA_004024745.2). Taxonomy (NCBI): domain Eukaryota; kingdom Metazoa; phylum Chordata; class Mammalia; order Artiodactyla; family Tayassuidae; genus Catagonus; species Catagonus wagneri. Next base: position 741,770 of record PVHT020001749.1, on the reverse strand, counting down.
TAAATGAAGTAATTCAGAAAGAGCAAGATAGATGCCATACGATATCACTTATATGTGGAATTTAAAATGTAGCACAAATGAGCTTAGCTACAGAACAGAAACAGACCCACAGACATGGAGAACAGACTTGTGGCTGCCAAAGTGGAGGGTGTGGAATGGACTGGCAATTCGGGTTTAGTAGATGCAAACTATTCCATTTAGAATGAATAAGCAATGAGGTCCTACTGTCTAGCACAGAGAACTATATCTGGTCTCCTGCGATAGACCACGACGGAAGATAATATAAGAGAGAGAATGTAGACGTACGTATGACTGGGTCACTTTGTTCTAAGCAGAAATTGACACATTATAAATCAACTATACCTTAATAAAAAAAAAATTTGGAGTTCCCGTCGTAGCTTAGTGGTTAACGAATCCGACTAGAAACCATGATGTTGCGGGTTCGAGCTGTGGGTTCAGGATCCGGCGTTGCCGTGAGCTGTGGTGTAGGTTGCAGACGCGGCTCGGATCCTGCGTTGCTGTGGCTGTGGCACAGGCCAGTGGCCACAGCTCCGATTAGACCCCTAGCCTGGGAACCCCCACATGCCGCGGGTGCGACCCGCGGCCATAAAATGACAAAAGGCAAAAAAAAAAAAAGAAACAAGCCCAGCCTTTACCATATTTAGATTCACTGCTTTTTTATCTGACGATCTTCTCTGAAACTAGAGGTCTTGATTTTGAGCTTATATAACAAAGTACCCCAACACATACTTGCCTGGAAACAACCACATTATTTTGCTCATGATCCAGGAAGGGCTCAGCAATTCAGTTTTCCTGCTTCCCCTGAAAACTGCCAGTCACTCTCTTGGATGAATTCAGCTGGTGATTGGGCTGGGCTGAGGCCAGGACTTCACCAAAAGACGTCTTTCTCCAGGGCTTCTCTAAAGGCTGAGAGCCTCTAGCGCATGGTGATCTCAAGGTAGTTTCACTTTTTACAGAGTGGTTGGCTTCCAAAAGGAAAGATAGGGAACAACCACTCCCCCTGAAAGCTAAGTGAATGACTGGCTTATTGTAACTTCTGCTATGTTCGATTAGTCAATGCAGTGAAGACCAGCTCAGAGTCAAGGGAGAAGAGGAACAAACTTCCCCCTTCGGTGGAAGAGAGGCATGTGCTTATGGCTTATACAGAGAGAAGGAATGAGGGTGGCTGTCCTTGAGATAAGGTGTGATGTCTGAAGATGTGGTCTTCTTTTCAAGTTTCTTCCAAGCCTAACCCATAGTTTCTCCCATTGCACACTCTCCAGGCTCTGCGCTCCTTTGCACTTTTTCTTCAAGTGCTTTGTGCACATATTAACAATGGCTCTATTTTCAACCTCAGTAAAGGATGCTTAATTTTTGTTGATAAGGCAAAATCTTATTTAAAAAAAAACAATCAAAATTTTGTTGAAGCCTGCTTTATTACAAGGTGTGAGTTCTTCTTAATGATCCCTGAGGGAGGAGCAAATATTCTGAAATTATCTTGTGGCAAAAATGACTTAAAATTATGGAATAGAACTGGCTGAGACCTATGTTCCTAATATTTGCATAAACTGCAAAACGCCTGATTTCTCACCAGCCAGTTTACTCTCATTGCATTTCACACTTTCCCTTAGAGGACTACACTTGTTTCACTCTGTTTTGTTTGTTTGTTTGTTAATAAAAATAAATCATTCATGGTATTAATAAATCTCATGAATTATTTTGAAAGTGTGTTAAAAACAAGACAAACTAGGCCCAAAATGGTGTTGCTTCTAAGCTACACCTCACCAATCTGAAACTTAATTACCATTTCTGCTTTCCCAAGAGTGGACTCTTAAGCCAATCGGGAATCACCTGATCTCGTTCCCTTGCAGTGTGGGGCATTAAGGATCCAGAGCTGTCACTGCATTGGCTCAGGTCATTGCTGTGGCACAAGTTCAATCCCTGGTCCAGGAACTTCCATGTGCCATGGGAAAGGCCAGTAAAAAAGGGGTGGGGGATGGGGGGAATCACCTGATCAACACTAGTAAGGTCATCTGCCAGGCAGATCCTACCGTCCCCTAAAGGATGGTAATCTTGCAATTACCAACCTACTTATTCATCTGGCTTTACTTCCTTGTCCCTTCCCCTTCTGCTTATAAAAGTCTTCTTCATCTGCTAAACTGAATGCTGCCCAATTCATGAATCCTTGAATAGAGCTAATAAGAACTTTAAAATTTACTCAGTAGAATTTTATTTTTTAAAGGGAGTTAATGCAGAGTTCCCACCGTGGCACAGTGGGTTAAGGATCCTGTGTTGTCTCTGCCGCGGCTCAGGTTGCTGTTGAAGCACAGGTTCAATCCCTGGCCCAGTGCAGTGGGTAAAGGATCTGGCCTTGCCACAGCTGTGGCGTAGGTCACAGCTGTGGCTCAGATTCAAATCTGGCCTGGGAACTTCCATGTGCCATGGGTGTGACAAAAAAAACAAACAAAAGAGCTACTGTGGTCATTATCATTAACATACAAATTCAGATTGTTTCTCCAGGGCAAGAGGAGCTCACAAAACCCTCCAGTCATGGACCACCTGGCTAGAGAATCAGAAACTAGAGACATCCTGACCCCTGAAACTCTGACTAAGAAATGTCACAAAAACTTCAAAAGACAATGGTTAATCCCAGCTTCTTTGTTCTTCCCCTTTAAGAACACCCCCAACTCAAAGGCCAAGTTGGGGTAAATCTGAGGCTTGTCTCCCACTCCCTTGCTTGGAGCCCTGCAATAAATTGTAACTTTGCTGCAAATTCCTGCTGTCAGAATTGGGCTTTCTGCACCCCGGGCACCCCAGCCTTGGCTTGGTAACACTTTCAATCCTCCAGGCTAGCCTGGTCATGCTGCAAGCAATAACCTTTGTCAGCTGTTGCCTCAGGCTAATGGACCAACCTTGATTCAGCCCTCAAAGTCTAACCTATTCAGGTCCACGACAGGGTAGCCCATGTATCTCAACCGAGTCCTGAAAAAACTGAGGAATGATCTGGGTTCAGGCCTAAAGCTTGTGTGGCTCATCAGGCTCAAGCCTGGCAGGGAAGCTGCCCTCTCCACACCGGCTGAGACAGGTTGGCTTGGCAGGCTCTGGGGCCTGCAGTCAAACACACAGGCCCCCACCAACCACACTCCTGGGTGGATCTATGTTCCTAGCCTGGGTGCCCTTATCTGAAAATCTCTTTCTGAACCACCACACTTGGTCATTTAGGTTGTAGGAGATAAGAGTGCTTGCTGAGTCTGTAAAGAGTCATGGTTTCTGCCATAATGTCTCCACTTAAGTCTTCATAGATCCAGTAGTGGAAAGTCACAGAGGAAATGTCAAGGACTGCCACCTGATGCCATTCCAACACCCACATCCCCAACTGAATGCTTGCGATAGACTAGGGAAGGTGGTTGATCCTTTAGTTGCAAGGTTTGGGCTCAGGACCAAGGCTGAGATGGTGGGGGCTCTTTAGAAGGTCAGCTCCAGAGAGCATCTGGGTTGTGCTGGGAAGAGGCACATGCCCCCCTCCACCTGTCCTTAGTTCTTATGGCCGGACTAAGAATAAAATTGACAAAAGACAGACTTAACAAGAGAAAATGAAACCAATTTGACTTGTGTGCATGAACGTCTCATAGAAATGGGATCAATGAAGTGGCCAAACAGGCACTTTTATAATTTTTAGACATTTGTGAGGAATTGACAGGACAAAAACTTAAGCTTTGAGTGCTTAATTAATGGAGAATCCAAACAGAGTTTAGGGAGTTTCCTGCTGGCCTAGAGGTTAAGGATCTGTCATCACTGCAGCAGCTTGGTTCACTGCTGGGGTACAGGTTTGATCCCTGGCCCGGGAAATTCTGCATGCATGGATGTGGCCAAGAAATAAGTAAACAAGAGTTTGGGCTTCAGGTAACAAAGTAAGGAGTAACAAGGATTTTTTAAATAGGCTTCTTGGCTTGATTTCCTTCGGTCTCTGGCTATAAGGGTGTCTTTGTTCCCTTCGGATGCAGGGAGTGCACCTTTCATAGGAGAGATTTATTTCCAGCTTTCAGGCAGTCAGAGAGGAGGGTCAGAGCATCTCTCTTGCACTGATCATTTCTTAAGTAATTTTAACTTAAAATAATCAAAACTGAGGTACATTATGGAGCAGCATACCCTGGGGTCCAAAAATTGATTAGATGTTGATTATGGTGAACAGGGTCCTTATTGCTTTTATATAGGAAATGATAAGTGTTTCAGGAGCTCTAAACAGGGTGCCTCTGCCTCTTCATGGGGGGGAAGACAGAGAGGAGGCTTGAAATTCTTCTCCAACTCAAGGTTCAGTGCTTTTCCATTCCTGGCCCTCCTTTCTCCCCCTTTTCCAAGGCCACTACCGGCAACCCCCTAACCCCTCACCAATCCCTCACCCTCCCACCTCCCCACTCCCCTCCCCCAGTGCCCCCACCCCCAGCAGTGAGATGATTTCCACCTGCTGTGCAAGTCTCTGCTGACCCCCCTGACCCTTAGCTGGCATGTGGATCCAGGAGGGAAAATGGGAGATGGGGAAGGTGCACTCTCTCCGGCTCCGCCTCTTGCTTACAGGATCACAGAGGTGATTATAGGGTGATTAAAGTCTCCAGTGTTATTTTCCTTGTGACTTGACTTAACTAGCTGTTCTGATACCTGGCAGCTCAGCTATCTCCACCTCAGCGGAGCCCCTGACAAGAGAAAGGTACCAGGAAGCTAGAAGCCTATTCTTAAGAGTCCAGAGAACTGGGCAGAAGGCAGGAAGCTTTTATAGGATGAAGAAGGAAGAACAAGGAAGAGAGGAATAGAAAATATCTGACTGGCTGGGGCCATCGAGTCACATTTGTTTTGGGGGTGAGAAGGAACAAAGAAATGCATAATTTCCTTACCCCTGCTGGCTATAACTTTGTGTGTTATTTTGACTGATTTTTTCCCTTTAAACCATTCTAGACAATAATAAAATCTCATCCCATTAAAAAAAAAAAAGAAATGCATAATTTCCTTAATCCAAGGAAAGTGGGCAGTGGGAAAAGACCACCTGCTTTCTTGTTCTTTGAGTAAATGTCAGACTTACATCTCTAGCTCCTCAGGTAAAAGTATCGAACCCTATGAAGTCACACTAGGACTGTCATGGTGCTTATTCAAATCAGCAGACGGGTGGTAACATATGCTAAAATATGCTGAATCACCTCAGGTTTCCTTATAAGGACAGCCTCCAACTTTGGAATGTCGTCTTTCCCTTAAACTCCTGTCCTTGGTCCTAAGGATCATGATCTTGCTGAACGTGAATGCAGGTCTCTTTTTATGTTTCCCTTAATGACCTGAGGCATATGTTACACTTTTATTTATGTTTTTACAGTTAAGCAGGGCTGCTTTGTTCCACAGTGTTCCGATGGCTTTCTTGAGTGATCATTAACTTACAGTGATTTCCCAAAGTTCCCTGGGTTTCTCTCTCTCTATATGGTCCCCTACTAGGACTTCTACGACTGCCTCTGTAACTGTCCTACTCTATCCCTATCATCCTGAACAGCCATAAATAATAACTTTTCTTTCTCTGCCTTCCAGATCTCTCCAGTGCTCATGCTGAGAAACTCTGCCCTAGGACCCCTCAGAAAACCCCTTTTTCTGCACCTTGCATTTAATTCCTGGTGTCAAGTGGCAAAAACAGTACAATTCAGGGATGAGTTTGATGCCCTTTACTTAAGAGAAAGCAATCCATGGATGGGGGGAGTCCAGTGGCTCACAAACAGTGTAGTGCTCATACTTCCCAAGGGATTTGGGTCAGGAGCAAGTTTACAGAGACTTAGACAAGGGCATGATTGGCTAGGAAGCTGGGGATTTCCTTCAAGCCAGCAGGTCCTCTTTTCCAGGGTAGACTCGGGTAACTAAAGCTGCCTTGGAGGATCATGGTTGGTGGTGGGTTTTCTTGACAGTGAGGTGTTTCCTGGAAGTGGAGACTGATTTAGGCTTAGATCTGTGACCTGGGCTGGGCCACTGGGGTGGCCTCCATTTATGGGTCCTGGTGAAACCAACACCACCACTGACTTGAACTAGCATAAACCCAGATTGGGTCTTGGACCCTTTATTTCTTTATTTATTTTTAATTAGAATCACTCACCTAATGTCTGGACTTACTGAGGTTCAGTTTCCTTGTGTCTCAATGCAGAAGGAATTCAGCGAGAGATAAAGTGATAGCAAGAAATAGATTTATAAAGACAGGATGCTTGTGAGAAATATAAGTGGGCAGCAAAGAATTTCTTCCCCAAGGATTAGGTGGGACACATTTTTATAATCCAAGGAAAGTGGGCATGGGGGGAGACTTCCTTCTTCCTCTTTCTTCGAGTAGATGTCGGGCTTATATCATTAGCTCTTTCATTTTGCAGTGAAACTATTTGACCCTATGAGGTCAAACTAGGATTTCTTATTGAGAGACTATTTGACCCTATGAGGTCAAACTAGGATATCTTATTGAGAACAGCGGAAGGGTGGTAACATATGCTAAAATATGTTGAATTATCCCAGGTTTCCTTATAATGAGGGTCTCCTACTTTGGAATATCATCTTTCCCTTAAATTCTTATCTTTGGTCCTAAGGATCATGATCTTGCTGAACTTGAATGCAGGCCTCATTTACCTTTCACCTAATGACCTGAGGCATATCTTGTGCTTTTATTCATGGTTTTATAGTTAAGCAAGGCTGCTTCATTCTGATGGCTTTCTTGAGCCAATATTAACGTATACTGTTCTCTCAAAGTTCCCCAAATTTCCCTCTCTATCTATTGTCCCCTAATGGGACTTCTACAACTAGCTGTTTAATGGTTCTACTCTATCCCTATCACTGGAATACAAATTACCTTCACCACTGGCTTCTGTCTCACAATCCCGTCCTCTGAGCCCAAGGAGAGTTTAGAAATGCAAGTTGTCAAAACCAGACAAAACATCTAGTTAATAGATAGAACCACAACCACAAAATCAGCCAGGCCTCTGATTTCTCTGCCATATCAGAAAACAACAGGGCTAGTTTTGCAAAGCTAGGTTTACAAATGCCACAACCACATGCTACTCTAAAGCATTCAAGCCCAGTAAAACTCAATCCCAATTAAGAACTTAAAATAGCTTGGATCTTGAACTTAAGCAATTATCTTAGTGGATTCTGCAACTGTGATATTCTGATTTCTAACAAGAAATATGTATTGGGTTTTCGTCCATGGTACCAGGCACATAGCTCCTGAAACCCTCAAGAGCCATAGGGCCTTTTGTTATAGTATTTAGTTTTGTTCCTAGTTCCTAAAATAGCTCCAGAGCAATAAAGGCGAAATGATGTAATTCATTACACACCACTTTCAACCACACCTGGGTTTAAGGAAAATTTTGGAAAGCCCCTAAATAACCACAGGATGGGAGAGGGTTGCCATGGGAACGAATCAAGTGATCAGAGGGTTGGAACATTTAGTCCCCTCCCCTGACCTCCAGGGAGGAGAGAAGGGGTTGGAGGTTAAATCACTCACCAAAGGTCAAATAATTTAATCAACCCTCCCTACAGAATGAAGCCTCCATAAAAATCCGTAATGATGGGGCCTAGACAACTTCCACATTGGTGGACAAGAATGCATACACCTGCCGAGATAGTGGAACACCCCAAACTCCACAGAGACAGAAGCTCCTGTGCTCAAAACCCTTCCAGACATCACCACCTGTTTCTCTTCATCTGACTGTTCACTCCTATTCTTCATTATTCTTTGTATTAAACGGGTTTTCTAGAGAGTAAACTGGTTTCATAAGTTTTGTGAGCCACCCTAGCAAATGAACTGAACTAGCAGAGGGGAAACTTGATTTCAACTGGTGGGTCAGGAGAACAGGTGACTTACAATAGGCCTGGGGGAAAGGGGGTCTCAGGCCTGTGGGACTGATCTGATATTAATCCATGAAGATGGTATCAGAATTGAGTTAAATTGTAGGAACCCATCTGGCATTGCCTAATTGCTCAGCACAGGGAAAACCCACATGTGTTTGGTGCCATAAGTATCAGAAGTGAAGCAGAGTATGGAAAGTAGGCAAATGTTTTTCCTTTACAGCAACCTTAAGTAAATCTTGGTCCTGAATTGCTTCCCTTCTTTCTTTGCTTCCATATATACCCTTATTCAGTACCAGAAAATATGCTTCTCCTGTCTTATCTTTTTTCTACAATTAACATGAGATTTCTCACCACGTTTAATAATGACTTAAAATTATTAGTGTTCTGTTTGAGCACTTGACCTCACTATAGAAACAACTGTCTTAAACAAGTTTAAATTTTTCTGTTGGTTTTGTTTCTAATATTATGTTACAGATTCAAAAGCCAATACTCAAGAGACAAGTCCTGATAGGAAAAGAAAGTTTTCCTTATTCAGGAGGCCAGCAACCTGGGGAGAAGATATACTCACTCGTGTCCAAAAAAGAACTTTGAACATTTTACTCAGCCATGAAAGGTTTTTTTTTTTTTGGTTTGTTTTTCATTTGTTTGTTTGTTGCAACCATGGCATGTGGAAGTTCCCAGGCCAGGGATTAAACTCCAGCTACAACAGCAACCCAAGCCACTGCAGTGACAACTCTGGATCCCTAAGCTGCTGTGTCACAAGAGAAACTCCATCAACCATGAAAGTTCTTGAAGGGAGAATCATTTGAGGAGGGAGTCATAGTCTTCATTACCTTCCGCCATGTGCAGACTTTCTTCTGATTGGTTGGTGGTAAGTTAACAGGTGGTGCTCCAGGCATTTTGTGCTCAGCCTGAAGCTGCCATCCACCACCTGGGTAGGGACCTTAGTTCCTTAAAGAAAAAGGAACTTTGGGAACATCAGGGAAACTATCAAAGTTTAAAGATCTGAGGATTATGTACTAATGGGTTAATTTCATGATTTTCTCTGTTGAATTGTGTTAAATTGAGGTCAGGTAGGAGAATGTCCTTGTTGATAGGAATATGGGTGGGTGTACCAGTAGGCAACCTACCTGCAAATGGTTCAGGGGAAAAATCATTTGTACTGTATTTCCAACTTTTATTTAAGTCGGCCAAAGATTTGTGAAATTAAAATAAATAATTATAAGGGTTTACCATTTATTGGAGTTCCCATTGTGGTTCAGTGGGTTAAGAACCCAACTAGTATCCGTGAGGATGCAGTTTCGATCCCTGGCCTCATTCAGTGGGTTAAGGATCCGGTGTTACCATGAGTCGTGGTGTGGGTTGCAGGTGAGGCCCAGATCTGGCATTGCTACTGTGCTGCCGAGCACAGGTATGGCTCAGATCCTGTGTTGCTGTGGCTGAGGTGTAGGCCTGCAGCTGCAGCTTTGGTTCAACCCCTAGCCTGGGAACTTCTATATGCCCAGATGTGGCCCTAAAAAGAAAAAAAAATAAAAGAGGGCTTACCATTTTTATACATTTAAAATGTAAATATGAAGTTCCTGTTGTGGTGCAGCAGAAACAAATCCTACTGGTATCCATGAGGATGCAGGTTTAATTCCTAGCCTCGCTCAGTGGGTTGAGGATCCAGCATTGCCGTGAGCTGTGGTGTAGGTGGCAGATGAGGCTCCGATCCAGAGTGGCTGTGGCTGTGGCTTAGGCCAGTAGCTCCGATTTGATTCCTGGGCTGCAAACTTCCATGTGCTTCAGGTGTGGCCCTAAAAAGCAAATATGTTGTCTATTATACATATGCCCACATAGCTCTGAAAAAAATACGCCTAAATGTGTTAACACTGGGTATTTCTTGTGATAAGACAGTTGGTGCTTCCTTTGCTACTACCAGTATTTTCCAAATTTTTATGATGAGTTGGCATCAATTCCATAATATGAAATGTAGGTGTCAGAGGCTCAGAGGTCCCCCTTCGCTTTGGCATACCTGTCCAGGTATGATGAGCAGGACCTCCCTGAGCCGTGAGCTAACATCCTTTCCAATCACCTGCTCTCCAGCCACAAGTCATTTCCACCAGGTTCCACAAATACCCTGTGCTGGTTTGCACCTCTTTGGTATAGAACAGTCTTCTCTTTTTCTGCCTACCTGACCCTTCTCCTTAAGCTTCTCTTTAAGTTTTTTTTTTCTTTTTTTTTGTCTTTTTGCCTTATCTAGGGCTGCACCCATGACATATGGAGGTTCCCAGGCTAGGGATTACAGGAGCTGTAGCCGCCGGCCTTCGCCACAGCCACAGCAACGCGGGATCCGAGCCGCATCTGCAACCTACACCACAGCTCACGGCAAAGCCGGATCCTTAACCCACTGAGCAAGGCCAGGGATCGAACCCGCAACCTCATGGTTCCTAGTTGGATTTGTTAACCACTGAGCCACGACGGAAACTCCTTCTCTTTAAGTTTTGTTTGCTCAAAGAAAGCCCCCAATTCTAAGAATCATCAAACCTACCATACTCAACTATGCTTATACTATTTTTTCTTTTTGGGCCACACCCACAGCATATGGAAGTTCCCAGCTGGCAATCAAATCCAAGCCACAGCTATGACCTATGCCACAGCTGCAGCAATGCTGGATCTTCAACCCTCTGTGCTTGGCCAGGGATCAGATTGCATTGCTGCAAAGACAACACCAGATCTTTAACTCTCAGCACCACAGTGGAAACTCCTGTGAATATACTTCTATTGTAGTGTTTAATATGTTATCTTAATTATGCTTTGATTGTTCATGCTGCCCTCTAAATGCCAGATCCAAAGCAGACGCTCTGTCTCATTGTTTTAACCACACCTGCTAAGTTGTTGAAACAAGGTCTGCCATAAAAAGTGTTTGATGAATGGATGAACTAAAATAACTATAACCATGAAACTCTGAGGTAACCTACCCATGTTTCATTTATTCATTCCTTTATTTTTTTGTTTTTGTTTTTTGTTTTGTTTGGGGGGGTGTCCTTTTTTTTTTTTAAGGGCCAAACCTGTGGCATATGGAGGTTCCCAGGCTAGGGGTCAAATTGGAGCTGCAGCTGTTGGCCTACATCACAGCCACAGCAACTCGGGATCCAAGCGGCATCTGTGACCTATACCACAGCTCATAACAACGCCGGATCCTTAGCTCACTGATCAAGGCCAGGGACTGAACCTCCATCCTCATGGATGCTAATCAGATTCGTTTCTGCTGAGCCACATGGGAACTCCCTGTTTTTTGTTTTTTAATTTATGGCTGTATCTTTGGCATGTGGAAGTTCCTTGGCCAGGGAATGAATCCAAGCTGCAGCTTCGACCTATACCACCAGATCTTTAACCCACTGCATCACAGCAGGAACTCCCACATTCCTTTATTTTTTAAAATGTATTGAGCCCCTCTTGTGAGTTGGTGTTTTGCCAGAATCGCTACTTTCGTTTTCAAGGTTCATAGGATTCACTCGCAAAATAACCACTTTTCAATTAAAGTAAGAATTTAAAAGTTTACCCAATTAACAAAAGACTACAGTATACTAATTAAGAAAAAATAGTGAAAGAGATTTATACATCACCAAATTGGGGAAACACCTACAACCAGATCCAGGCAGCCCTGGAGAGTCCTGTGAACAGCAGTCTGGAGCCACAGCTGGGAAAAGAGATCCCTGGCAGACCATCCTCCCCAGCAGGTGAGACGTCAGCTTGACGCTCGAAGGAGTCTAACATTTAGCATCAGACCACAGGCTGAGAACAATCAGCCTATGTGCAAATCTGCAGCTCTGGTTATTTTCAAAAATGCCTTGGTCTTAACTCTTTTTTTTTTTTT
>PVHT020001749.1:657097-722049 GCA_004024745.2 Catagonus wagneri | reverse complement strand
AAAAACTATTAAGGCTAATAAAAAAATTCAGCAACATTGTAGGACACAAGACGTATAGTAGTAACGAACAATCTGAAAAGGAAATTAAGAACTATTCCATTCACAATAAAATCAAAAAGAATATAATATCTCGGAAGAGATTTAACCAAGTAATGTTATAATTATCTAGAAAACTACAAAATATTACTGGAAGAAATTGAGAACTTAACAAATGGAAAGACATACTGTATTCATGGATTGGAAGATTCAGTACTGTTAAGACAGTGATACTGGGAATTTGCGTTGTGGCTCAGTGGGTGGGCTAAAGAACCAGACAATACCCATGAAGATGAGTTCAATCCCTGGCCTTGCTCAGTGGGTTAAAGTCCGGTGTTGGTCTCAGGCTTGGCTCAGATCTGGCATTGCTGTGGCTGTGGCATAGGCTGGCAGCTACAGCTCCGATTCAGCCCCTAACCTGGAAACTTCCATATGCCATGGGTGTAACCCTAAAAAGACAAAAAAAAAAAAAGTGATACTGCCCAAAGCAATCTAAAAATGCAATGCAATTTCTATCAAAATTCCAAAGGCCGTTTTTACAGAAATGGAAAATACAATACTGAAACTTATATAAAATTTCAAGGAATTCCAGATAGCTAAAACAATATTAAAGAAAAAAAAACAGAAACGAAAAACAAAAACAACAACAAAAAATCTTTAGAAATCTCTGCTCTAAGCAGTGGATCTTTTTATAGTAGTTGTTTTGTGATCCTCATATTTTTCTGGGATTTTGCTTCCTACCTTTCCTTGCTTCCATTTGCTCCCTGTTCTCATGGTTCCATTGGGGGCATCTGGGCTTACGCAACTGGACAGCATCCTTAGACAACAAAAGTGAGTAATACTGAAGTGAGTACCTGATCCAAACAGGCAGCCAAAGGCTATGTTCTTCAAATTTGTAATCTAAACCAGGAGATTTCAGGTTCAGTTTGGCCTTTTTTTTTTTTTTTTTTTTGGCCATGCCCACAGCATGTGGAAGTTGCTGGGCAGGGGATGGAACCATGGCACAGCTAAAACCAGAGCCACAGCAGTGACAATGATGGATCCTTAACCTGCTAAGCCATGAGGGTACTCCCTGGCTGACTTCTTTAATAGAAGAAATATGGTCCCAGGTTGCAAATGGTCATGTTTCACCATGTTTTATCATGGAGCCTAGAGCAGAGAAAGCCTGGGAGGGAAGAACAACAAAACAGCTTTACAAAGAGAAGCAGATGTGAATAAAAGCACAAAATCACTGAGTACAGATCCTTCCCTGGGGCAGTTCCCGAGACCTGGTTAATCCCAGCGTATAGGTTGTAGAATTTGGGCTTCATAAGAGACCCCTAACTCTAGTTAGTCCTAATTTCATCATGTAAGTAACTTGAATGGATTTCTGTGTTCTGCAACCTATACACTTTTTTGCAGATGAGAAACCAAAGATCATAAATGATTTAACTATAAAATTGATTATTTGATCAGAATTTGTTATGCATTCATGATAAGCATTAATTTTTTTTTCTTTTTATGGCCACAACCCATGGCATATGGAAGTTCCTGGGCCAGAGATTAAATCTGATCCTCAGCTATGACCTATGCTGCAACTGTTTCAATGCTGGATCCTTTAACCTACTGTGCCAAGCTGGTGATGGAACCCACACTTCTGCAGCAAACTGCTGCATTTGGATTCTTAACCAGTTCCTCAGCAGGAACTCCAATAAGCATTAATTCTAAGAGGTTTAATCAGACAGACTGATACCAAGAAATTATTATGCTGGTGCTATTACATTTTATTGATTACTATTGCCAGCCAAACAAAATATGTTTAAAAACTACAGCAACAGTCATTTCCCTACACAAAAGGCCCTAATAAATAAGGTGAAAGGCAGAAGACGGCTGCAAAGCAATTCATGCTTGAGTCATGGGGGGAAAAATAAAATCTTGACAAAGTGAAGAGTATTTTTACTTTAAAATAGGATTATGTAAAGAAATTTCAGATTTTAAAATCTGGGTTTTAATCTATCCAATTAATCAAATATGCCTTCACTGGCACTTAGAGATAGTGCTCAAATACTTACTGAAGATTTTATTCAAAATTGTTACATTAACTTTTATTTCATTTTACCAAAGGAATATTTTCATTTTCCAGATTCATTTGTAAACACTGAGTGCAGCTACATAGAACTAAAATCTTATGTATTCCACAAAAATCTTTGCATTTGATTTATCCCTGTAATATTAAAAAATAAAATCCAGGACACAAGTGTCTTTTGGAGTGTAGATGATTTTATATAGCAAAGAAGCCTACTCTATTCATTTACTCTCCCAAGGCTTTGATAAATATATAAAGTTAGAGGAAAATTGTTTTGGCACAGGACTATCCTATAAATTACCTACACAAAAATCTTGAGTTTCTCTTAGGATTTAGAAATTAAAACATTAAAGTTTATAGTAATACATTTAAAATAGACTAATACTATGGGCCTAGAAATAAGCACCAAAGTGTAAATTGGAGAGTGAATGAAGGGAATTAATTGACACTTAATTTTGTGGTTTATACCTAAGCACATTTTTATCTTTATTTTTTTCCTCTATACAGCTGCACCTATGGCATATGGAAGTTTCCTGGTCAGGGTTAGAGTAGGAGCTGCAGCTTCAGGCCTGTGCCACAGCTACGGAAACACCAAATCTGAGCCACATCTGCAACCACATCACCACAGCTTGTTACAACGCCAGCTCCTTAACCCACTGAGCAGGGCCAGGGATCCAACCAGAATCCTGAGAGACAATTTCAGGTCCTTATCCTGCTGAGCTACAAAGAGAACTCAAAATTATTGTGAATTATTAAAATAAATGTGGGATACAAAGGCAAGTACAGGTTTGAGAAAATTCTAATCCCATAGTGACATTTGGGGGGGGCTTTTGATGACCCTCTGATTGCCATGAAAAGCTGCAGAGGTCAGAACCCTCTTTTTTGATCCACCTCTTTCAGTAATGAAAATAAAAGCATTAATTTTTAAAATCACAGAAAGCAAGAAGTTAGCAAAAGTATTGAAACACACTATGTGTGTATGATTTATCCAAAAATCTTGTGCTGTAGATCAAGATCTTTTCTTTGTGATTGTGAATCGTTGTTTTTCTTGCATTAGCCATTTATGACATATTCGGTAAGTATAATAACCAAGCTCAAGGCAATAGGTATGACGGGTGAATAAATTGAATATAAAAGTTTTCTGAGGCTAGGACCATGCCTCATATTCTAAAACTTACCCCATACATCTTCTTGTTTCTAATGCTTTTCAATGCCTCTGTGATGGGGGTAGATGTGAAATACTGAATCGTTAGGAACCAAAGATAATTTGATACAGTTATATTTAGAAGTCATCTTCTCACCAAAGACCAGAAGAGCCTGGAAGCATAAAGTTCGGAATAAGGAGGGTTCTTTGAAATTATGTTCAGTCTCAGTAAACAAGTTACCCTTATCTTGTCTATGAATCACATCAATTTAAATCATACTGAGTTTTTTATTTTAAATTTTTTATGGCAGCACCTGCAGCATATGGTAGTTCCCAGGCCAGGGGTCGAATCAGAGCCCCATCTGTGACCTACATTGCAGCTCATGGCAATGCCAGATCCTTAACCCACTGAGCAAGGCCAGGGATGGAACTCACATCCTCACAGGGACTATATCAGGTCGTTAACCCACTGAGCCACAACAGGAACTCCATACTGAGTTTTTTTTTTTTAAGTTTTCATTCAACTTAAAAGAAAATTTGAGTAGTTTCCGTTATGGGTCATTGGTAACAAACCCAACTAGTATCCATGAGTATGCAGGTTTGATCCCTGGGCCTGCTCAGTGGGATAAGGATACAGCGTTGCTGTGAGCTGCAGTGTATGTCACAGACACGGCGCAGATCTGGTGTTGCTCTGGCTGTGGCATGGGCCCGCAGCTGTAACTTCAATTGGACCTCTAGCCTGGGAAACTCCATATGCTGCAAGAGCAGCCTCCCCCCACCCCAACTAAAATAAAGAAGAAGAAGAATAGAAAATTTTGGACAAGATATAAATACTGAAGAATTTAGTCCCCTGGGAGGTGAATGTACGTAAGGCACCCCACTTTCAGATTGGATTAAATAACCTGTACAAAACAATGCCTGCAACGGCATCAGAAAACAGTGTCTGATGGAGACCAAGATTTCTGTTATTATTTATTGTTTCTTCACCTGTCCTGCAACTTTGAGCAAGTCAAGCAATGGACTTCTTTTATTTTCTATTTTACTTTACTTAAGCTCTTATTTTTAAAATGATGTATAAGGGGTTGCTGTTAACTTGATGAACATTCCTTATATATGAGAAATTTTGTTGAGTTCTTGAGAAGGTAAAGAAATTATAACAATTCAAAAGATAATGGAATTCACTGTAATGATAGCTTCTGTATAATCACTACACTACATCATAAATAACAGTTCCCTGCTTGTACATAGTATCTTCCTGGTACTTGCAATAAATCTCTGTCTAGTCTCTCCTTCAGTAATGGATAATGGATAATGTTTCTTATGCCAAATTCTGGGTTCAGAAGGTTCTGTTTCCAGTAAGGCTGGAGCAGTGATGTTTTCATTTTTTCCATGGCTTTGTCACCCAACACTTACATTTAGTTCACCACTGGGATTTTGTCGGTGTTTTTTTTTTTTTTTTTTGGTACTAATTGTTGAACTCATAAACTCTTAATAAACTTTATCCTCTTTCTTCATGGACCTCATTTGTTCATTAATATCCCAAGGAGAAGAAACAGAAACAGAGGGAATCAGCTAAAATTACACTTAAGCCCATCTGTTTTCTTTTCTTTATTTTTTTCCTTTCATCCAAACCTGAGGCATGCAGAAGTTCCTGGGCCAGGGTTTGAACCTGCACCACAGCAGCAACCTGAGCCACAGGAGTAACCTGAATGACAGCAGTGACAATGCTGGATCTTTGACCCACTAAGCCACCAGGGAACTCCCCCATCCATTTTCTTCTTCTTGAATGTACATAGAAGTTTCTAAGCCCAGTCTTCTCACCTCAAAGTCAAGTCCAAAACCTAGCCATTCCAAAGGCTCTGTCTGTTTCTTCTTTTTCAGTGACGCCAAGATGACATATTCATTCCTCACATCCTTCTTGTCTTCTTCCCTTATCATAGTGCCTTGTAGGCAATTCAACTTCAGTGCTTCAATGACCACTCTAAATTTCGTCCCCCACTGATCTGTGCTTGGTGGCCGCTGTCTTGGTTGATGACTGTTCACCAAGAGGCCTGAGCTGACAACTTTTTCTTTCACTTTTTTCTTTTTAGGGCCGTACCTGCCACATATGAAAGTTCCCAGGCTAGGGGTTGAATCAGAGTTGCAGCTGCTGGCCTACACCACAGTCACAGCAATGTCAGGTCTGAGCAACATCTGTGACCTATGCTGCAGCTTGCGGCAACACTGGTTCCCTAACCCACTGAGCAAGACTGGGGATCGAACCTGCATCCTCATGGATACTAGTCAGGTTCTTAACCTGCTGAACGACAATGGGAAGCCTTTAGGCATGGCTGATACATGGGGAGGCAGCAGAAGAGAACCAGTTGGGATGAGTGGGGACCTATCTGTCCACCCAACTGCCACCTTCTTCTCTGGTTCTGCACTCTCTCTCTGGGAGACCAGAGCCTCACCCACCCTTCTCTGCTTTCCTGTGATGGCTTCACTGTCATTTTCTCAGTCTGTAAGTTCTCCTCTATTACTTACTCTCTGTAACATGGCCAGATTTGTGATCCCCAAACACAGATTTGTTGTAGAGCCTTTTGACAAGCCTGCACTGTGCAATCCGACCCTCACCTTCTCTCCTGTGCTTCCTCCTCATACCATTCCCCATTGACCCCTCCAATGGATTAGAGAGGGCAGAGAATGCACTTCATGGAAGATAGGATTTTTTGTGGCTCACCTGGTTAAGAACCCAATGTAGGTTCAATCGCTGGCCATGCTCAGTGGGATCCAGCACTGCCTCAAGCTGCAGCATAGTTCATAGATGTGGCTCGGATTCCGCATTGCCATTGCCGTGGTGCAGGCCAGCAGCTGGAGTTGCTTATCCATCTCCATGTGAATTGTCTTCTTGCCTTTGGAAGTCCCACACAACTCCTGCCCCATACACACACCTGTCAACATCCTTCTTGGTCTTTAGCTGAAGATGATGTTTAAGGCAAGAATTTCCGTCATTTGGATGACAGTTTCCTGGGTCTCTCCCATGCATATTTTTTATTAAAATTGTGTTTCCTCCTGTTAATTCCTAGAGTAGCCAGAATAACATAGAAGGGTAGATGACAATGTTTTTCTCCCCTGCCTTTGACTGCAACACAGGCTTGAAGTGAGGATAGCCCATATTAGTGTACTGATGGAGAATGGAAAGGAAGAAGCAAAAGTAAGGAGCAAAGTTACCAAGGAGGATGAGCAATGGCTGGGATGTAGACAATGGGTAGAGGAATCTGAGAAATAAAGCATGACTCCATAGAAAAAGGATGACACTGTCATCAGAGACAGAATTTTGGGAAGGAAAGCCGGCCAACGCCAAAGAAGGAAGTTTTGTTTGTAATTATTTTGAGTCTAACGCAAAAGCACAGCAGAGAGGAAGGGCTGGGCTGGTTCTTCAGAGAGGAGGCATGATAGAAATAGAGATTTTGGAATCATATTTGTGGAAATAATAGCTGAAGTTGTAAGACTGTTTGAGGTTTCTGAGGGAAGGCACAGTGAGCGAGTGGCTAGGGATGCCTGTAGTTGGGAAGTGGGAGCATAGGAGGGTCAAGAAAGAGCCCTCAAGGTGCTAGGGGCACCACCAGAGTGACATCATTTAAGCCAAGGATGGAAAACCTTTCAAGATTATAGCAGCACTATTCACAATAGGCAAGACAAGGAAGCAACCTAAATGTCCATCAAGAGATGAGTGCATACAGAAGATGTGGTACATATATACAGGGGAATACTACTCAACCATAAAAAAGAATGAATAGTGCCATTCACAGCAACATAGATGCAACTACAGATTCATTCTCATACTAAATGAAATAAGACAGAAAGAGAAGGACAAATACCGTATATATCACTTACATGTGGAATCTAAAATATGGCACAAACGAACCAATGTACAAAACAGAAACAGACTCACAGACATGGAGAACAGACTTTTGGTTGCCAAGGGGAGGGAGTGGAGTTTAGGATTAATAGATGCAAACTATTCCATTTAGACTAGACAAACAATGAGGTCCCACTGTATAGCACAGGGGAACTATATCTAATCCCCTAGGATAGGTCATGATGAAAAAGAATATTAAAAAGATATATATATATAGATATAAATATATGTATATATATATCAGTCATACGTATATATGTATGTATGACTGACTCACTTTGCTGTACACCAGAAATTGGCACAACATTGTAAATCATTACTTTAATCAAAAAAGAAAAAGGAAAAGAAAATCTTTCAAGGATCGGATTGAAAGTTGAATATAAATAGGACAGAAACTAAGTGGAAAAGCTTATAGTATTTGATAACCGATGTCACAGATGATCTGAGAGAGTGTGGTTTCTGCAGGTGTGGAGGTCGGTTCAGAGGATGACAATGTGGGACCTAGTGAATGGAGATACATCTCTGGGAACAGAAATATGAATGATCCAAGCTGGAGATGGGGGGGATAAGGTTTATTGGGTAGGCTGAGGCTCTGGAGTTTGATGGCAGAGAGCAGGAAATCTGTGCTGGGCAGGGTGGCAAGCTCAAAATGACAGCAGATCAGCAAAAGCGGATAGTCACTTGGAAGCATAGAGAGAAGGGACAGAATGAGGCAGTAACGGCACAACCTTACGGGCCAGAGATGCTGTGAGCCCGCCTGTGGCTGTGGAATGAGGGTGTTCTTTTACTCTGGGGGCCTCAGTTCCCTGGGTACTGTGTGGTGGTTGCCTCCCCTGCCCAGGTCTCCATCCCAGGACACAAACACGGTCAGCTGTCTGGTGATCAGGAAAAGAGGTACCATCAGTTCTCTGATGGCTTTGCTTTCCCATGTGTTATTTCTCCAGTCACTACCACTGCTGCAAAGGAGGGCTTTCCAGGGATAAGGAAGCAAACTGAGTTATGGACAAATAAATATTATCTTTACTTATCAACATGGTCCAAGCTCCTTGACATAAACAGTATTTTTCTGTTGAGCATGCATCTCAAACTCCTTTATGGAGGCGGTGTGGCAGTAGCACAGACACAGTCAGAGGCCAGGAGGGAAACTCCAGGAGAGTGGGAAGGGAGAAAGTTGAGGAGAAAGGTACCCCCTCGTCTTGTGTGTCCTGACCCTCTGCTGCAAGTCAGGGCCCCTGGACATGTCACTTGACCTCTCTGCAGCTTGGTTTCCTCATTGGTTAAAGGGTGACACAGCATAGACCTCATAAATTTATCATGGGATTAAGACATTCACTGTATGTGAAGTCTTTAAGACAAGAAACACGCTGTAGGCCACACGTAGTGTAGCCTGAAGCAGCAGAGGCTAGGCGCCTTACAGTGCTGAGACATGAAGCTCTGCACTTATCAGAAAGTGCTCTAGTGGTTTGGTCAGATGTCTGTACACACCTGAGACTGTAGACTCCAAGTGGAATGGGACCATGATGCTTTTACACATGGCTCTATGCCCAGCACCCAGTCCTTGGAATGTCACAGGCAATAAAAATGTATTTGTTGAATATATGCTAGTGGGTGGGTGAATAGATGGATAAATGGAGGGAATATTGTTATAAGGTTCTATTTCTAAAAATGTGTGGCAGATGACCTCGGGCAGATAAGCTTTTACTGAAAAGTGTGTTTTGCAGAAGCCAAAAAAAAGGAAGTGTTTTACAGTTGGATTTGCCCTGTACTCTGTCCTAAAATTCAGGTGAAATATACCTGCTCTGTGCTGGTAGCCAGCACATTCTCCCTGCTCAAGGGTTTTAGATTCACAATGCAACCCCAGTCACCAGGAATCTCCCCTTTCTGCTTGCCTTTCTGCAGCCTACATTTCTTTCCATGATAAACTACTTGATTGGCTGACTTTGCCTTTCAACTCAGTTTCTCATTGGCAGGTGCCGTTTCCAGGGAACGCTCAGCAGCCTAGGATGAGGGGCAGCTCCTCTTTCCTCTTCCTGGAAACCATTGTTTAGTGGTTTCCAAGAGCATTTTGGCTCATGATTATTCTGTTGCTCTTTCCAGAATGCCGTTTTCCACAACTGAATTCAAATCGTTTGCTTTTTCAATTGACAAATTATAGCAGATAAATGCCACCAATTACTGAACAAACAATTAAGATCCTAGAAGGATTGCCCTACTGCATTCTTGTTGTGGTTAATTTGGAATTTCTTTTCTTTTCCTTTTTTTTTTTTTTTGGCCTCAGTTTGTATACTGCTGTAACAAAAGCATCTGCACCAGGGATTTCAGAAGTCAGGTTTTACCTGCCTGTGCTAGCTTTCTCTCTCAACCATTTGCAAAAGCTGAGGTTAGTCTTGTATCTCTTAGGATTTTATAGACACACACACACACACACACACACACACACACACACACACACATACTTGCACAAAGCACAAAGCATAGTTGCACAAAGGGGGGCCTCCAACTCAGAAGATGTAATTGCCAGATTTGACCTTAGCAAGCCTCTGAACTGGTACAAGTCTGATTCCACACATGAAAAATATGTTTGGGGAAACTGGATGGAATCATGCATTTGGGGAGAGCACCCATCCTGCGGGGGATTGAATCTGAATTTGAGCTGCCCTACCTGCTCCTATTCACCTCAGAACTGTCCACAAAAAGCCCACTTCATTAAGATAACCATCAGAAAAGAAAAGCATAAGGCAGGCATCTCTCTCTCTCTCTTTATTATTTATTTATTTATTTGTTTATTTTTTGGCCACCCCCACAGAAGTTCCCTGGCCAGGGATCAAACCCGTGCCACAGCAGTGACTAGGGCAGCTGCTGACAATGTCAGATCCTTAACCTGCTGCACCACTAGGGGACTCCAAGACAGGCATCTCTGAATCACATCATTGATTTGTCAACCACTGCCCCATCTGACAGTGATTACTTTTATTATTTTTATTTTTATTTTTATTTTTTTGATTTTTAAGGCTGCATATGGAAATTCCCAGGCTAGGGGTCAAATCGGAGCTACAGCTGCTGGCCTTCACCACAGCCACGGCAACACAGGATCTGACCCACGTCTTCGTCTGCACCACAGCTCATGGCAACACTGGATCCCTGACCCATTGATCAGTGCCAGGGATTGAACCCGCATCCTCATGGGTACCAGTCGTATTCATTTCTGCTTGCCACAACAGGAACTCCAATGTGATTACTTTTAAAAGCAAAAAGATTCAGAAAATCCAGCCCTTGCCTCTGGGAACAAAGGGCAGGTAGGTGTTAAGACAGGAGCCTTGAGCTAGCTCCTAAGCAAAGCCAAGTATGGCTGGTGTGAGTGTGCCATAAGCCATAAGCTCCAATGTGGCTGAGAGCTAGTTCTGCTTCAATCAAACACCCTGTCAGGGCAGCTGTTGTGTGTTCCCCACCGGGATTACCAATTTAAAAAATGTGAAATCTAATAAAAGCACTTAGTAAAAGTAAACTGGAAAAATTGCCTTTATCCAGAAAGCATTTCTGCCTCTTGCAACCACCTCCTCTGCTCATTCATCACAGAGCCTCAGGCTTGTCACTGGGAAGATTTATCACCTCCGTAAAAAAGATGCCATCATCACTGTCTTCAGCAAACATATATTTGGTATGGACCGATCTATGAGGACACTGATAGCAACCATCCTATATTGATGGGAGAAGGGAATTTTGAAAATCTGAAAGATATAATGGCAAATAACATAACTATTTTATTTCTTTTTGGGGGGTTTTGATTATTTTTTGTTTGTTTAGGGGACTTTTGGTTCTTTTTTATTATTTATTATTTATTTATTATTTTATTATTTATTTATTATTTTACCTTATTTAATTTGTTTTCTTTTTATAGCCACACCTGAGGCACATGCAAATTCCTGGGCTAGGGGGTGAAGTGGAGTTGCAGCTGCTGGCCTATGCCACAGCCACAGCCATAGCAACACCAAATCCTTAACCCTCTGAATGAGGCTAGGGCTTGAACCTGCATCCTCACAGACACTATGTAAGGTACTTATCCCTCTAAACACAACTGGAAATCCTTATTTTGTTTTTGCTTTTAACTTTTTTTTTTTAGTAACTTTTTGTTTTAAGGCAAATTATGCTCAGAGACTGAAACTGTCTTTGCTTATAATTTATTTAACACAGATTCAGTGCAGGGATTATAATTTACAATATTTCACAAGCCAATAAGCATATAGTCAATAGGATAATGTCTGTTAATAAGCCAATAAAGAGATAATACACTCCAAGCCAATAATAGATTAATCACATTGCTGTTCCAGGATGAGACAGATGAAAGTCCAAATGTAGTTGAGGTGTACCTTTCTGTGAGAGTCAGCTTAGCCAACCAAGAGCTGACGTCCAGCTGCGGGTGCAAACAGAAGGTCCGTGTAGCCAGAGCAGGATGCTAACAGAGAGCGGGTGCCCATGTCCCTCTAGTACCTTAACACAGTTTGCACCGTTGCCTACGAGGAGTAGCTTTGCCAAGTCAGGAACATATCTCCTTTCCCTTTCTGAGAACAATGCCCAGTTAAATACCATTGCCCACCAAGAGAAGTCTGGCCATGGCAGCAGCCAGTGTCTCAAGATCTCCAGAGAGTTCTTTATAGCAGCAAGGAGTAGCCTTGCCCAGAAGGAACACTCTTGGTGTATCCTTGCAAATTCTTGGTATTTGAAGTTTAAGGGTCCAGCACATGATGGCCGCTCAACCATGCCTTCTTATGAATATTCCCCCAGGGGTGCCCCTCTGTGTGCTGACCAACAACAACAGATGCCCAGTCGTTCTCCTGGTCCAGCTTCAAAGTCACCTTCAGGCCAAAACAACTTGACTTAAGTCATAAACAAGTAGATTTGAAATCATAACCAATACACAACAGTAACGTTTGCTACAAATGACTTTGGAACATTCTGTTATTACTGAAACTCAGGTCTGGTTGTTCGCTGCTTAAACCAATACTCTACAGGCTTGGTTGGTGGAGAGGAAAGTTGGCTTTCTTTAAGAGGCCAGCAACCGCAGGACAAAGTGGACTCACATCCAAAGGCCAGCTCCCCCTTGCTGACCAGTGGGCAAGAGCTTTTCAAAGGGAGTTTCAGAGGTAAATAGGCAAAGGGAGGGGGCGTTGAGCAGAAACAGCACAGTCAGCTCTGACAGTCATCCTGAAATTGGTCATGCAGTGATCTGATCAGCATCATCTTCATTATTTTAAGTATAATAATCTTCAATTCCAGAGTTGGTTTGTTCACATTTACTTGAAGCCAGTTCTTGGAATTGTGGCGGCTTATGTCATGGCTACAGTCTGGTCATCACACGGTGAACTTCTTCCACATGATGGAATGGGGTTTCAGTCTCTATAACACAGCTCACAGGATATGCCTCAGAATATTATCTATAGTCCTTGAAGAGGAACAAAAGTGCTCGACTTTGTTTAATAACTAAGCTATTAATTTAGTCTTGTTTGACTGTTTTCCTTTACTTGCATTTTGTCACTTCTCTGATTAAGTTCATTCTTTGGCTGAAGTTTTTCCACAGACAAGAGGCAGGAAAAACACAACGAACTTCTTTGCAGAACAGATATAGACTCACAGTCTTTGAAAAACTTATGATTTCCAAAACAGACAGGTTGGAGGGGTGGAGGCATGAGCTGGGAGCTTGGCATGGATATGCTGTAAAACTGGGTTTTGATGACGGTTGTACAGCTATAAATGTAATAAAATTCATTGAGTTAAAAAGGAGAGGCAGGCAGAAAACATGGTGGTGGGGTCTGTCCTGGGAAGGCCCCATGGTGTCCTGTTCTGTTTCACTGTATTATATATGATTCCTTTGATATCTTCATCATGTATTCATCACCCTGGTGCAACTGATTTAGACAGATTATTTATGAGCAACTGTATACCAAGCACTCTTTAGGTGTGGGATGGATCAGGATAGCATGCATGCCAGGACACGTTACAACCCACTGATTCTTTCATCTAACATGCTAATAATGTTTAAGCAAGCCTCCTGAATGAGCCATCATGAGCAAAGACAGATGTGGCCCTTCCTCAAAGAGGCCTCAGACCAGAGAGGAAGCAGCAGCCACCTCATTGAAGCTATGGAATGGTTGGTTGCACATTGTCCGGACAACCCACAGGACTTGGGAAAGGGAGTAATGGTGGGAGCTGACCTGGCCTGGTTGGTCATGAGTTAAAGGAACTGGTGAGACAATTACCTAGAAGGGGAGTTTGGGACCAGAGGGAACATCAGGGCCCAGGAAGGAAAGAGAGCACCTCAGAGCAGTGAAGGAGGTGTAGGAGGCCAAGCAGGGCTCACGAACCCTGGGGTTGGGAGGTGACACAGTCAGATTTGTCTTTTACAGATGGCCATTTTTTTTTAATGGCCGCACCTATGGCATATGGAAGGTCTCAGGCCAGGGACTGAATCAGAGCAGCAGCAGCAACCTACACCACAGATGCGGCAATGCTGGACCCTTAACTCTCTGTACTGGGGATTGAAATTTTGCCTCCACAGCAACCTGAACTGCTGCAGTTGGTTTCTTAATCCACTGTGCCACAGCAGGAACTCCTACAGATCCTCCGGCAGTCTTTGTAGATACTAGGCTGGGGGTATGCTACAGACTGTATCAAGGCCAAGAGAGGATTGTCAGCTGAGGTTTGGGAGCCCAGGCCAAGGCTGGCTGGCTGGGGAGGGTGTGAGCTTCTGTAAAGCAAATGGAAGGACCAGGAGGCCACAGCCACCTGATACTATGAAGCTCAATTTAAGATGTGGGTCTTGTGTGCCAACAATGAAGCTACAGCAACCTCTTCTCAAGCAGCAGTAAGAGGTGTCTTTCAGCCTAAACCTCCAAGGTCAGGATGGCCTGACATGGAGAACAGAGGCCAAGGCTTCAGCAGGGCCCCCGCCGGTGTAAGTGTGAACTCATGACAAGATGCCAGGGATGATGGAGGAGGTCTCAGTCATGCTTTCCAGAGGACGGAATGCCACCTGCTCCAGCCTTTTAAAGAGGAAGCATCACTATGTGTGACATATCTTTAGAATCCTAAGGACATCAATAACCCAGAGAACACCAGAATTCATCCCTCTAGGGCAAAGCAAACCCCTAAGGAAGGCAGCCTATGTAATAGCACATTGAATTTGCAGAGAAACAGGGAGTTTTGCAAACCACTCCAGGTGGAAGAAATGGGCCCTATTCTCCTCCCAGGGCCCTCACCAAGTCCCTCTGCAACCTCTCTTTGAAAAATAGCCATGCTTTCCAAATCTGGAATTGGCCCCAAACCATGGGCACCCTAAGTGTTTGCCACAAGAGTCTGTGGTTTTCCATTCTTCCTCCAAATGAGAGCCGTACATTTTCCTTCTGCCTGTAGGCTAAAGTATCCTTGTAATATTGCGTGAAATTTAATAGCACCTCATAGATGAACCTATCTACAGAACAGAAACAGACTCACAGACTTGTGGTTGCTCATCAAAGTGCAGACTTGTGGTTGCCAAAGGCAAGGCAGAGGCAATGGAATGGACTGGGAGTTTGGGATTAGCAGATGCAAACTATTACATTTAGAATGGATAAGCAATGAAGTCCTGCTGTATAGCACAGGAACTATACACAGTTGCTTGTGATAGAACATGATAGAAGTTAACATAAGAAAAAGAATGTATATGTGTGTGATTGGGTTGCTTTGCTGTACAGCAGAAATTAACAGAACATCGTAAATCAACTATACTTTAATTTTAAAAAAATTAAAAAGGAAGAAATTGACAGAACTTCTTTTAAAAAAATTTTAAACTCTTAATATTTGCTTTTTTTTTCCTTTTTTGGCTGCTCCATGGCATATAGAGTTCCCAGGCCAGGGATCACATCCAAGCCACAGTTGTGACCTACCATGCAGCTGTGGCAACACTGGATCCTTAACCCACTGTGCCAGGCCAGGGATCGAACCTGCAACCTAGCACTGCAGAGACATTGTTGATTCTATTGTGCTACCTGGAACACTCCTTTTTGAAATTATTTTATTTATTTATTTTTGGGGGGCCACGCCTGAGGCAGGAGGAAGTTCTAGGGCCAGGGATCAAACCCAAGCCACGGCAGTGACAGCACTGGTCCCTTAATCCGCTGAGCCACCAGGGAACTCCAAGTGACAGCATTTCTGAAGACAACTGTGGGATCAGATCAGGAGCATTCTGTACATCAAAAATTATTTTACTTGGTCTAGGCTGGTAAATAACTCTATTTGACTATCAAAGTGGCACCAGCAGTTACCTAGAGACTGTCTCTAAAACTCAAGATCTGGGAGAGTCACCAAACCCAATAACCATCAAAGAAACTATTGCATCCCGGCTTCCACCCGCAGGCCTGGACAGGACCACCCAGATGTGATGTGCAATCACCGCCAGAAGGCTTGCTATTTCAGCAGAGTGCAAAATGCTTGCACAACTCAGAGTTCTCAGAACCATCTCTGGGAGCAGACGGGTCAGGTGAGTCTGCTACTTCTGTGAGACACTGAGCGAATCACCTTCTATATCAAATCCAAGTTTATTTCGGTTAAGGCAGAAACATTCCAGTAGCCTCTTTTCTTTGCCAGCCTGCATAGCTCAATGCCCTGTGGATTTTCCCGTGTTCTTCTGAAACTGCTCTTCGAAATTTGACCCCTGCAGAAGTTCCCGCTATAGCACATCAGGATCAACGGTGACTCTGGAGCAACAGGGACGCAAGTACGATCCCCAGCCCAGCCCAGTGGGTTAAGGATACAGTGTTGCTGCAGCTGTGGCATAGGTCACAACTCCAGCTCGAATGCAATCCATTCCTGGCCTGAGAACTCCATAAGCCACTGGAGGTAGCCAAAAAAAAGGAAAAAAAAAACACTTTTTTGACCCATACATATCTTTTTAAAGTGGTGGCAGGCTGCCCCAAGATGTGCCACTTTGGCACAGGGATTATTTTGAGATGAAAACAATCAAGGCCCAAAGACTCAGGAAGAGCCTCTGAACTTCCTCCTTACTTCCCAAAAAAATTTAAGAGAGGAGGCCAGTTCCAGGAAGGAGCCATCACCACGGTTAACTATAGAGAAGTATTAAATGCAGTGGGACAGCAAGACCCACCTGATCAAAGTCCTCTCTGTGTCCCGTTGTCTTTGGATGGCCCAGAAAAACAGATGTTTACCAAACAGGAACTCTTCTTATCTTCTGTGACTTACCTTACTTCCCCTTGCAGCCTCGGACACTGACCTCCTCCTCCTTTGGTTGGACTTACTTGTATGTAGACCCTGACTTGCTTTTCTGTCTTTGGAATTCTTCAGACTTAAGCGACTTCAGCACATGCATCCTGTATTTGATTTTCTCCTATTAATCTCCCTTATGCCATTTTAATTGCCCTTGCAAAGAGCAAATTAAGAGGAAAAAGAGGAGAAAGGTCTTTATGGGCTATGGTGACTGACCTAGCTTTGAAATCTTAACACGCCATCATAACTGCAGTTATTTACACAGCACTTGTTCTGTGAAAATGAATAAATCACCTGATTTCATGCCCCAGAACTGTAGCTACAATGATTAACCGACAGGCCTTGCCCCCTCATATCATCACATTAAACTGTGGTAAGTGACCTGAAGCTTCTTCCCACGGGCCAGGCAGCTGGAGAAGAAGTGGCCATGGCCTTGGGGGAGCCAGCTTAGCCAGCTCAGGACATAAAGGTGTCAAACTCTTGGCTTTCAAGTTTTAGAACAGTAAACCCCAGAGGCATATACAGACAGAAAACTTTCAGGAAAATGCTCACTAAAGGTCTTGGAAGCTAGAGAGAGAAATGGAGTAGGGTTTGGAAGAAGCAAGAGAGCCGGGTATTGATGGAGTGCTAAAGACTCCAACTTCGACCCCAAGACTCCCCAATTTTTCTACCCACCCCTCAGCCCCAGACTAGGCCTGTGGAGTTGCCCAGCTCTCTGTAGGGGTACGGCAAGATGGCAACACCCCTGCCTTGCCTGGAGGATCTCATTGTGAGGCTGAGGGCCTAGGTCCTGGAAGGTTCCAGTCAAGAACAGGGACATCTCCTGGAGAGCGGCTTTGACCATGCCCTGTAGAAGGTGCTCCGTGTATGCCCAGATGGAGGTGGAAGAGTCCTCGTGAAGGCATTGGACACAGACAGTGTGTCAGAAACCCCCAGCCCTTCCCCTACCAATTCAATTCATCCTCCGAAGAAGGAGGGGAGGGGAATTTTAAATTTATAAGTAAATTTACAAGTACAGATTGTACTTTCCAGAAAAATACATGTACTGTCATTTCCTTTAGTGAAACCAAACAAAATGTACAGTATTCTACTTTGACAAAACAAATAACATGGAAATATCAAGTCAGTCAGGGGTTTTTGCTGTTTTTGGTTTTTAAGTGATTTTCAGAGCATGATTAGGGTTAGTGGGAACTCAGGCCACTGTGCTAGGACTTTGGTGCTCGCGGCTCTGTCCCCCAGCCAGGAGGCCCTGGTGTGCCATGAGAATCACTGCCCACGTTCAGCTCAGGGGTGTTGGCGAAATGAAAGGATGTCCTGACACCCGTGGTCCATGAACCCTGCAGGAGGAAGCCCTTCTGAAGCCAGAAAAGCCCAGTACTAGTAACTAATAACCGTAGTAACACATAAGTGAATGCTCTGTGGCTTTTTCAGCCTATGCCGAGACCAAATACACATTTCAAATACAAAGATAGTTAAAATGATAAAATTTATTATACACTATTTGCAGTTTTAAAAAAATTTTAACATATAGTCGATTTACAATGTTGTGCCAATGTCTGCTGTACAGCAAAGTGACCCAGTCATATATGTACATACACATTCCCTTTCTTATATTATCTTCATCATGGTCTATCCCAAGGGACTTGTTATATAGTTCCCTGTGCTATACAGCAGGACCTTATTGCTTATCCATTCTAAATGTGGCTATTTGATTTTTTTTTTAGGACCACACTTGCAGCATGTGGAAGTTCCCAGAACAGGAGCTGCAGCTGCCATTCTACACCACAGCCACAGCAATGCCAGATCTGCACCTTGTCTGTGACCTACACCACAGCTCTCGGCAACAGCAGATCCTTAACCCACTGAGCAAGGCCGGGGATCAAACCACATCCTCATAGATACTAGTCAAATTCATTTCCACTGAGCCACAACAGGAACTTCAAAATGTAGCTATTTGCTTTTGATATGAGTCTATAACTACACTGTACAACACGATGGTCCCTCCCCACAGCATGGGTCCTGAATGTGACTACTTGAAATTGAGATGTGCTATAAGTGTGAAATACACACCGCATTTCAAAAAGTTGGTACCAAAAAAATATATTTTACCGAAATGAAAATAGCACCCTAATACTGTTAATATTTCAGTACTGTTAGTACTGAAATAATATTTTGGATGTACTGGGTTAAATTAGATATATTATCATTAAATTCACTGTTTTTGCTTTTTTACAATGCAGCCTTAGTAAAGCTGAAATTACAAATGTAGGTTGCATTCCATTTCTTTTTTCTTTTTTTTTTTTTTTTGCCTTTTGTCATTTTATGGCCGCACCCGCAGCATGTGGAGGTTCCCGGGCTAGGGGTCTAATCAGAGCTGTAGCCACTGGCCTGCGCCGCAGTCACAGCAACGCGGGATTCGAGCCGCGTCTGCAACCCACACCACAGCTCATGGCAACGCTGGATCGCTGACCCACTGAGCAAGGCCAGGGATCGAACCCGCAACCTCATGGTTCCTAGTCGGATTCATTAACCACTGAGCCACGATGAGAACTCTCAAATCAACTATAGTTTAATTAAGAAAAAAAGAAAGAGCAATCTGTTTCTTGGGAATATGATCATATTTTCTCTCAATCTTCTAACTTACTTTTTGTTATGAAAACTTTGTTTTGAATGATATTTGATCACTATCTTCATAAATATTTTAGGGGAAATAGTTGATTTTACCTATGCATATTTATTTTGAGAAATGTGCCTATACACACTGTTATACATCCAAGATGTTTCTTATTATGAAACACATAATATGTGTTCATATCACCTTGACACTTTTAATTTTTAATTTTTTAATTTTTTATTTCTGTTGATTTAAAGTGTTCTGTCCATTTCTGTTGTCACCTTGATACCTTTAAGTAACGCAGAGAACGTAGTCCTTCCTCCTTGAAAAGAGCTTCTGTTTTCATAAAAATGGTGTTGCATTAAATTATTTTCATAAATATTGGCAATAATATCGGTATCCCTCTCATGCAGTGTGAATATTTAGAAGAAATTTCAGCCTGACCAATATTTGCTTGCAAAACAGCTGTAAGAATATATTTGTCAATAAATAGTAACTCAGAAGAGGAACTGAGCCCTTTTGAAATAAGGAACCACTTAATCATTGCTCAGACACAATGGTATTTAAGAAGCTCCTTCTTTCCATCCTGTGGTCAGCAAGGAGCAGGATTAACCTAGCTGTAACAATAAAGAACTTGTTTTCCAAAAATGTATAATAACCTAGAAACTGGAATTCTACACCCCCCTGCTGGATTTTCTGGTTTATAGGATTATTTTTAACAGTGAAGAAGAAAATATAGATTGGAAATATTGTCAGTTGTTTGAATTGAGGCATCTGCTCTCCAGTTCAGGCTACAGTAAATGAACATAAGAACTCATCAAAGAAACTAGCATTGAAGACACTATACCTCAATAAACAATTTTTGAGTGCATTTTTGTCCTGAGATCATGTACTTTCACGGTATTTAGAAAGTGAGTATTTTTAAGTGAGGAGGAAGCTGAGAGAATAAATAATAAATCTTTTTTTGTGACTCTATTTCAAACCCTGGTCTCCCAAACATATGAACTTGACTTGATTCATGTTGGAGTTCCCTGGTAACCTGGTGGTTAAGGACTTGGTGTTGTCACTGCTGTGGCTTGGGTGACTGCTGTGGCTCAAGTTTGATCCCTGGCCTGGGAACTTCTGTATGCCTCGAGCGTGGCACGAAAAAAAAAAAAGAAAGAAAGAAAGAAAGAAAAATTCTTCTGTGCCCTTCTTAAAAGACATCGATCTGGTGGAAGCCCAACTAGTTGTGCTATTATTTGATTCTGGCACTAACCAACCACCCAGGATTAGCACAGACCCCACAAATTAAAAGGCACGCTCCCCAACAAGATCTTCCCCCTTATTTTAGGTACAAGGCACATTACAGGTGTTCTCAAGCTACCTGCACTTAAGTTGACTGGCTCTAAGTTCGGGAGTTACCATGGTCCCTGAGGTTTCATACTTTGCTGAAATGACTCACAGAATTCATGAAAATGCTACCCTTATTCTTACAGTTTTATTATAAAGGATGCAAATCAGAAGGACCAGCCAAATGAAGACATGCACAGGGAGAGACTGGGGAAGAATGAAGAATTTCCTTTCCTTCTCATTAAGTCAGGCCACATCACCCTCCCATTACATCAGTGTGTCTATGCTTTGTGTTCAGAGTTTTTACTGACTTTGCATTACAAACCACGACTGGCCACATGATCGTCATCAATCTCCAGCCCTACTCCCCTCCCACAAAGTTCCAACCCTCTAATCATGTGGTCAGTCTTCCCAGTGACCAAGCCCCCACCCCCTGAAGTTACCTAGGGGCCAATCTAAACTTATCTCATTGGTGTCACAACAGTAATAGCATAGCAATCCAACAGATTCCTGATTAACAAAGACTATTCTATCACTTGGGAAATTCCAAGAGTTTTAGAAACCCTGTGCCAGGAATTGGGACAAAATTAGCTCTTTATTATGTAATAAAAACAAAAAATATTCAGAGTTATTTCTCCTTCGCCTTTTTTCCCTTTCTTCCTTTTTCTTCTTTCTTTTTTTATTGTCTTTATTATCTTTTCCCTTTATACAAAGAGCTTTAAATAACACTGAAATTACGTATGCTATATCATTAAGTGGAAAATAATACAAATAATTGTATATACAGCGATATACATCTCAACTGCTTGTGTGTGTGTCTGTTTTCCAGGTTTTATTTTATTTATTTTTATTGAGATGCAACTGATAAATTATATTAGTTACATTGGTTTTAAGGGTACAACACAATGATTCAATATACTTATATATTGCAAAATGATTACAATGGTTAATATAATCATAATAGTTAAGATAACCATAATGATTGATAAGTAACATCCCTCACCACACATAGTTACAATATGATGAGAAATTTTAAGATCTACTCTCAGCAACTCTTAAATATGCAATACAGTATTATTAACTTCAGTCACCTTACTGTACATTACATCCCCAGAACTTAACATTATAATTGCAAGTTAGTATCTTTTGACTGCCTTCACTCATTTTGCCAGTCCACTGCCCCTTCAAGTGTGTTTTTAAATACCAAAAGAAAAAAAGGAAGAACATGTAAGTCTGGGCATTCAGGTGGAACAATGTTCCATGCACAGGGAATGTTTCTGTCCTATGTTCTTTGAACTCCAGGAGGCTGAGCTGCTTTTGGCAAAGCTGGACCGCTGCTTGACTTCTCCATGGCCAACTGACTCCAGCCCATTTCTCCATGGGCTCAATGAATTCTGCTTCCCTGTCATCTCCACTTGAATGTCCTGTAAAATCTACCCTATTATCTGGTTCCAGATATGTATTTCTTGTATTCCCCACCCCAAGTCAGCCAGTATGCATCTCTTTCCCATGTTCACAGTTTCAGATTCCTATTTTAAATTTCTTCACATCCCTAGACACTGAACAACGGTCAGTGGTCTGGTGCCATCCATTCTATGGTGTTTCCTTCTCTGCTTGTCCTCCTGTCATGCCTGTTCCTACTAAGCAGACCTTTCCTTTCACCAAGACAATCACAACAGCCCTCGGACTCGACTCCACTGTCCACCTTCTGCCCCTAAGTCCCTGCCATCTACTACAGGCAGACTCTCATTGTCATTCAGATATCTCTGAAAACACAGCTCCTTTTCCTAGTCCTTGGCAAGTTATTCAGCCAAAATATGCTACCTCACTTTGCTTTTAATTTTCGGTAAGGTTGAACACTTCTGCATTATGCCTTGCCACTTTGATTTCCTATGTTCAGGCACTTAGCCAATTTGTCACTATAGTGTGTATTGATTTTTAACAGCCCACAGTTGATCAGGAGTCAGCAAACTAAAGCCTATGTGCCGAATCCAGCCTTTTTTTGCCCAAGCCACAAGCTTAAGAAAGGTGTTTTTTATACCTTTAGGCAGTTGAAAATTTTCAAGGAATAATATTTCATGACATGCAAAATTCTTAGAAGTTCAAATTTCAGTGTCCATAAAAATTGTTCCTGCTGTGGCTCAGCAGGTTAAGAACGTGACTAATAGCTTTGAGGATGTGGGTTTGATCCCTGGCCTCATACAGTGGGTTGAGGAGACAGCGCTGCCAAGAGTGGTGGTGTAGATTGCAGATGTGACTTGGATCTGTCATTGCTGTGGCTGTGGTGTAGGCCTGCAGCTGCAGCTCTGATTTGTCCCTAGCCCGGGAACTTCCATATGCCATAGGTGCAGACCTAAAAAGAAAAAAAATTGTTTTATTGGAACACTACCCCAATCATCTATTGACAAATTTCCTGTGGCTGCTTTTGTATTAAAATGGTGGAGTTAAGTAACTGAGACAGAGACCCTCTGCCCCGACAAGCCTAAAGTATGTGATCCTTTGCAAAAACAAGTTGGTGACCCCTGCTCTATATGAAAGAAAAAAGACATGTAAACATTTTCCCTGCTATATTCTTACACTCAGTATTTTCCCTTTATTTTTGTTGACCTCAGAAAGTTCACCTCTTTACAGAGTAAAATAGGTTTTCTACTTTCTTTAGAACTTTTTCTGATGTTTTCAGGTTTAAAAAATACTTTTTTTATTCAAGGATTGATTAACTATGAGGCAACACTGTTTTCTCTATCTTTAATATAGTTTCCTTTTTTAATATTTTACTTTAGTTCATCTGTATTGTCATGAGGTGATAAAATATATTTTATTTGAGAAAAGAGATATAATGTTTATTATTCATTTGAAATATCCCATGAACTTTAAAAAATTAAAATTCTCTAATATTTTCAAAAGCTCCTTATCAATATGGTGGCGGTAAAATAAACTTATCAAAGACGAATATTTTGAAAAACATTTATAATATTACCTTGCACAAAGCCCTAGTTTGCATCTTTAATAATAAATGAATGTTCAAAAGATTTCTATGCTAACTCTCAAATTTAGTTTTACATGGGAAATTTTGATTTATATATTTCTCCTATAAAATGTAAACCATTTGTGTACATTTTAGGTAATCTAATTGCATAGGCATTAGTTCCAATTCTAAGAAAAGTGAAAAATCATGCTACTTTATGTAGTTTTTATATATTCGAAGACTATTATGCAATATACATAAAACTCCAAAAACGTAACCCCCATTGTTTTATATTTTTCTGAAAATACAGCATCTACAGTATACCAAAAGCTTTTAACTCAAAAAAAGTGTCATTTTCATTTTTGTTCCAAATATCAGTGTGTCCAACACCCTGTCGATTAAAAAAAAATCATTTCCATGTTGAATTCTGAAACACTCAGACAGAACTTGATGCAGGATTTGGGACCACGTATTTTGTTCCATTGTTACATGCATTGATTTATGAGCCATTAAGATATTGCTTTTTATAGGCCTAAATTCTGGGATGAACATATGATTATTTTTAGTGGCCACATCCATGGCATATGGAGGACCCTGGGCCAGGGATCAAATCCAAGCTGCAGCTGTGGACTACACCGCAGCTGCAGCAGCACCAGATCAACCCCTTGTCTCTGCAGCTACTCGAACTGCTGCAGTCAGGTTCTTAACCTACGGCACCACAGTGGGAATGCCTGACTATATGATTTTTTTAAATTAACGATTAACTTCTCCTTCTTCTAATTTCAGATCTTCGGTTTCTCCAGAGAGAATCTGCAGTTCTTCCTGCTGTCTTTCCAGCTCATCACTTGTTCACTCAAATACTTACTGCATGGCTGATGGGGCATGGAGCTGGAGATGGAAGTGTCAAAAGGACACAGGGCTTCACCAGAAGAACATACAGGACAGTGAGGAATACGGACACATACATAAATCAGAGGGCACCCAACCCCAAATATGGAAAACTAAGCAGACACTAGAAGTGAATAGCAGTCATCTGGGCAAGGGGAGGGGTGGCGCATGCTTCCCAGGCACAGTCCTGTGCATTGGAGCTGCAGGAAGCACACACTACTGCCCTTTGACTTTGGCATCTTCTTACTACTTTCTGTTCTTGTTTAATAGGGAAAATTGTTTCTTGAATACAACTGAAGATGACAAATACTGTCCCCAAATTTTGTCTAGGTCTAGATATCCAGTTGACATATTCTTTTATTTTTCTGAAAGACTAGTATAAATTTCACAGTTTGTTTGACTTTTGCTTTTATTTATTTATTTTTATGGCCACACCTGCAGCACATGGATGTTCCCAGGCCAGGGACTGAACACATGCCTCCGCAGTGCCCCAAGCCATTGCAGTCAGTTTCTTAACCTAGTGTGCCACAGTGGGAACTCCTGCTTTGCTTTCCTTTTCTTTTGGTAAATTCATATGAGAATACTGTTTTCCAGTTACATAATGAAGATTCTTCTCATTCCATTTAATGTGCTTTGGCTTCCAGTCTAATCTTATAGACGGTGAAAGTTGCTTCCGGGTTGATTTTCTCTGTCTAGTAAGCTTGGGTCTGGTGTGACACTTCTAGAAAGATACAAAGTTAGCATATATTTCTTGGGCTATGTGAAAAATATAATCCTCAGGATAGACTGTCACCGACCTCTTTTGCCTCCCTCTGCTACCACCTAGAGCAATCTGCTGGTGCAAATTATACCTTTCAAATATAACTTACTGCCTAGAGTCTACTCTCAGTCAGGAGGAAGAAGGGCATATAAAACATTTTCTCCACACAAACCAAGGGATAAAAATCCAAATCAGCTGTAATATCATGACTGGTTGTTTTTAAGCCCCCCCTAGGGATCTGAGTACACAAAAAATCTAAATAAATTAAATTCTGAAAAAGAATAAGGTCTTCCCAAGTGAGAGGAGACCCAGGACTGCTTCCATCTCTCGGGACAAGGAGGGAAGAAAGGCAGATATGCAATAGATGGGGATAAAAATAAATAAGCCAAAAATTTAGCAAATGTTTCACATCCGTGCATAATTTACTATGCTGTATTAGAAACCTGAGAAGTATTAGCATAAGAGTAGATTTATATATCAGAGGAACAAAATAGGGGATCTGTAAATAGGTCCTTACATATACAGTCAAGTGATCTGCAGCAAATGTACCAAAACAATTCAATGGGAAAGGAGATTTTTGTCTACAAATAGGGCCAGAGCATTTGGATATTCATATATGAAAAGTGATTGAAGATGAACTATAGGCCTAAATAAAGGATAAAAATATAAAGTCTTGGGAGTTTCCTGGTGGCCTGGCAGTTAAGGATCTGGCATTTTCACTGCTGTGTCTTGAGTTCCATTCTTGGCTTGGGAACTTCTGCGTGCTGTGGGTGTGGCCAAAATAAATAAGTAAATAAAGTCTTAAGGAAAACAGAATATCTGTGTAACCATGGGGAATATCTCTAAGACAAAAGGAAAGTATACTAACCACTTAAATCAATGATAAATTAGCACCATTACAAGCAAAAATTTATGTTCACCCTAAGAGACCATTAAAAAAATTAAAAGATAAACCTTTGACTGGGAGAAAGTATTTGCAATACATATATATGACAAAGAACTAATATATAAATATTCCTTTATATAAATAATAAAAAAGACAGACTACTCAATTTTTAAATATGAGCAAAAGACTTGATAAGAAACTGCACAAAAGAGGATATAGAAATGGCCAGAAGTACATAAGAGGGGGCCCAATATCTTTAGTCATCAGGGAAATGAAATTTAAACTACATGAGACATTCTTTTGCCCACACTATATGGTTGAAATCAAGAAAAGTGAGATGGCAAATTTTGGTAAGATAGAACGAATTTGGAACATAATTTAATAGGTTTTTTTAATGCAGTTAAACTTATGCCTTCCCTTTTCTATTGGCTCCATTCTTAGATATTTACCCCCCAAAAATGAATAAATATGTTTACAAGACACTTGAATAATAATATTTGCAACAGAGAGATGAGAGTGATCAGAAGGCACAGGAACTGGAGTTCCCTTTGTGGCTCAGCAGTAACGAACCCAATTAGAATCCATAAGGTCGTGGGTTCAATCCCTGGCTGCACTCAGCAGGTTAAGGACCCAGCGTTGCTGTAACCTGCGGCATAAGTCCCAGACAAGGCTTGGAACTATAGTTGCTGTATCTGTGGTGTAGGCCAGCAGCTGTGGCTCCAATTAGAACCCAGCCTGGGAACTTCCATATGCTGTGGATGCGGCCCTAAAAAGACAAAAAAAAAAAAAAAAAAATGGACATAGGAACCAACACTAAGGGGCTCCTGTTGATGAAAGACTGGATAAATTGAACATCATGAGAATAAAAACTATAACTAATTGAAATTAAACAAATATGTAAAAAGCCTGCAGTGCAAAAATAATACTAAAAAGAAAAAAAATCAATCATCTTAGTAGAGTGCATCCAGCCTTTGCAGTAGTGTGTGTATAAGACAATATTCAGCAAACCAACATATAAAAGAAAAGAATCAAGAATTTATCTTTCCTTTCTTGTTGTGCTATTTCAGGGCAACCAAATTATTAATGAGTCAAGGTCTTCTTTTTTTTTTTCTTGGCCATACCTAGGGCATGTAGAATAATCTGGAGCTAGGGACTGAACCTGGGCCACATCAGCGACACCAGAACCTTAACCACTAGGCCACCAGGGAACTCTGAGGCAAGTTCTTCTTTATGGAAGATTTCCATCTAGTAAAGGCAGAAGAAAAGGTAGAATAATAAAAACTGATCGTTTTGTAGCCCGATAAGGTTAGGATCATCATTTCATCTGATATCCATTATGCAAAAGTAGATGCAAAGTTTCCTATGTCCCAATGCACAAACAACACTAAAAGTGGGGCAACCAGACATAGGTTCATCATATCCTAATGGAATAGGCCATGCGCTCTACCATCACTCGCATACACTGACCCCTAGGTAGGAAATCTGGGGAGAGAGGAGCAAGTGAACCTTGAAATCAATATGTGGGGAATTTTATAGGACAAATGACACGTCATTTTGTTTTGTTTTGCTTTGTTTTGTTTCCTTCTTGTGGGCACACCTGTGGTATACGGAAGTTCCTGGGCTAGCGGTCAAATCAGAGCTGCAACCTCAGGCCTACGCTGCAGCTTGTGGCAGCACCAGATCCTTAACCCACTGAGCGAGGCCAGGGATTGAACCTGTGTCCTTACAGACTCCATGTCAGGTTCTCAACCTGCTGAGCCACAATAGGAACTCTGAAGCATATTGTTTAACAAAGAAATAGCTTGGCAAAAAAAAAAAAAAAAAAAAGTGAGGGTGGAAAATAACATAAATGAAAAGAAAATTGTGTCAGTTCAATTCTTGCAAGAAGCAAGAGATTTATTTAGGTGAACTGCCTATAAATTAAGGAGGAGATAAAAGATAGAAATTCGGAGAGCATGTTCCTCCTTTGTCTCCCACTGTGTTTTAGTCTTTATTGTCTTCACACAGCTCTCTGAAAGGACAGACGTCATTGGATTTCAGGCCCACCCTAATCCAGTATGACCTCATCTTATTGTTTTCCAAGGCATTCACCATTCATTTGTAGAAATACTCCAACTATTTATTTATTTATTTATTTGTTGGAGTTTAGTCGACTTACCATGTTGTGTTAGTTTCAGGTGTACAGCAAAGTGATTCAGTTATGCATGTACCTATATCCATTCTTTTTCATATTCTCTTCCCATGTAGGTTATCATAGACTCTTGAGAGCATGACTTCATCTAAATTAATTACATTCTCAAGAACTTACTTCCAAATAGGATCATATTCTGAAGTTCTGGATGAATATGAATTTGGGGAGGGGTAAAATGTTCAATCTATATAAATAAACTTACATAGTATATTACCAAGATATGTTTGTACAATGTTTGGTACATGAATGTTCATAGCATTATTCATAATAGCTGAAAAGATGAAATCAACTCAAATGTTCATCCACTGATGAATGATTAAAATTTGTGATATATTCTACACAATGGAATATAATTCTGTAATAAAAAGAATTAAAGTATTGATGTAGCTACCACATGGATGAAACTCAAATACATTATGCTAAATGAAACAAAAGGCCAGATATTGTAAGATTCCATGTATATGAAATGTCCCAAATAGGCAAATGGAGCTAGAACATAGATTAGTGGTTTCCAGGAGCTGATGGTGGGGAGCTTGTAGGGAGCGACTACTACTGAGCATGTTGTTTCTTTCTGTTGTGATACATGCTATAGTTGATTGTGATGATGGTTACACAATTCTGAATACACTAAAAGTCATCAAACCTAGATTTTATACAGATGAGTTACATGGTGTGTGAATTATATCTCCATAAATACGTTCTAAAAATACATACATGTGACACAGACTGAAGGCTGTGTGTCAGAATCCACACATGATTTCTCTCTTAATAGAGCTTAAGATGAGTATTGATCATCCAGTTAAGGGTGCATTCCCCAGCCCATGCCCCTGAAGCCAGGACAGCAAAGAGTTAAATATTCCCTTGTGAAATGTGCGTGGTAATGACCAAGTGTACCTCACAAACCAGAGTCTTAACACTCTTGAGTGTTTTCCTCAAAGCTTTGTCTCCTTCCCAAGAGCTGTAATATAGGAATAGCTAAAACCCGGCTTCAGTCAAACAAGGATAAAGTTCTAGATGGCATGAAAACAAGAGAGAAGGAAACTTGTGCCTTGAAAGGCCATGTGGAGCGAAGTTCTTATATATATTTCCTGGTCTCTGAGGTAATAAAGAATAAACATCTTTGTAATTAAGGCACAAAATTATCATTGATTCCCTTCCTTACAGCCATTTTGCCTTGTCCTTGACTAATACAATACTATCCCCCACTGTTTGATACCTATTCTGGTCATGATCTATGGCAGAGATGGGACTTGGAAAATGGACAATCAGATCATCATATTAATTCCTCAAAGGGTATTTAATTGCAAGTAATTTGATTATACTTGGAAGCAATTTTGCTTCTTTTGAAAATAGAGAGTGATAAGGGTATAGAAAAGAGGAAAAGACATGATCAAGGGAAGTGAGAAAGGATAACAATTATAGAAAAAATTAGGGGAGTGCAAAATAGGAGGAAAAAAATCCTGAAAAACAGAGAGAAAAACATACAAAAATGCTATAGAACATTATTTCATCGATTCAGCACAGCCAATATGTGACACAATTTTGGAGGGTTGCAAAAAAGATCTTAATTTGGCAAGGCTAGAAGCTGGACATTTGGAGCAGCCCCATAAGCTAGCTGTACTCCAAATACATGGTTCCCTTCTATTGTGTGTAGAATTTTAAGAAGGTTCCCGGGACCTCTGCTCCCTAGTGATACTCCTGAAATTACAATATTTTATATTGCAAAAGGGAGATTATTGGAATGCAAGCTCCAACTTAATCACACCAGCCTTTTAAAAGCAGAATGTTCTTTAGCATAAAAAAATCAGTAGCATTCTGAATACGCAGGATGACTTTAAAATGTCCTGAATATTCTTCCCCCATCCAAGTTTAACTGAGATATAATTAACATATAATATTGTATAAGTTTAAAGTGTGCAATGTATTGATTTGATGCATTTGTATATTGCGAAATGACTACCACCGTTGTTAGTAAACCTCAACCCTGCCACATAAATACCACCCAGACTGTTTGACTAGGGTCCTGGTACCTGTCTATTTTGGTTAACTCCCTGGCTGTATCTCCCTCTTTTCTCACTTTCCAGCCAGTGACTTAGTCTGATCAACCAGGAGTGGGCAGGAACCTGAAGGTTGAGCTGATGGACTGCTCAGTGTGGTCTCCCATGTACAGGTAGGACCTCCATAAAAGTCAGTTTCTGAGAGTACTGTAACCTTTTAGGTCTTGGTAATTCCGTTCAATAATATCAGTTCAGGCTAGTGATGTAAAGTGGGCTAGGTGTCAGGGCGAGGGGAGGGTGTCTGCGACCATGAGCAACTTTCTTTGACATCAAATTTCATTTTATAAAGTGTGAAAGTGAGGTACTAATCCCTACCTTGTCATGAAGATAATATATATGTG
The DNA here is from genome assembly GCA_004024745.2 of Catagonus wagneri. Taxonomy (NCBI): domain Eukaryota; kingdom Metazoa; phylum Chordata; class Mammalia; order Artiodactyla; family Tayassuidae; genus Catagonus; species Catagonus wagneri. Next base: position 691,614 of record PVHT020001749.1, on the reverse strand, counting down.
AAAGTTTCCTAAATCAGTAGGGGAGAGAAACCGGTGTATAATCCAAAGTGTTAATCACCACCATCATCACCACCACCGCCGCCACCCTCACCACCATCCCCACCAACAACACCACCATCATCATAACAAGGTTGGTGTAACATGTGAGTGATCTGATTTGACACTTCAGATAAGCCAAATCAGATCACAGCAGGCTGATTAAATACTTTATATGAGAATGCTTTGGTTCCGGCCAAGGCGAGAAACTGTCCATTTTTATTAGTCTAATATCTATGAGCTACCTGCGACTGACTGGTGTCAGCAGAGTGGAAAGTTGTGGCAAAGATCACACTCCTGCCTGGTGGCTGGGGTCAAGATTAAAAACGGACAAAAATGCTACTCTTCATTTTTCTCATTCTTGCAATGAGCAGGAATTGACTTTCAGCTACCAAACGCAGCAATCAGTGGAGGGTTTTCAGCCAGTCAGCTGCCTGTGGAATTTAAGGTATTATGCATGATTAATTACCAAATAATTCAGGCAGACACAGTTTGTAAGGAGAGCATTTAAAGACTTCCTGGGGGCAGGCTGTGCTGCTCACAAAAAAAAAGAAAAAAAAAGAGAGAGATAGAGATGCTTTAACACTGCACAGATTCTAAATACATGTCCTTTAAGAAAAACTGGTGCTGGTAAGAAAAATATGTGCCTTCTGTCTCTGGGATTTTTGATACGGTCGTGCTAAAGCAGCGGCTCCTTCCCACTGCGCCAAGGGAGAGGGTGCGTCAGCGTTTACAAGGTCATCCTTTTCATCTTTTCTTCCCAGAGGTCATCTATGCAGCACGTTAAAAATTTGACCAGTACCTTGAAATGTTCAAATTCTTTCAAAGTTATTAGGTTTATTCAGAAGCAGTTATTGTTTTAGAAAGAGATTTAATTCTAGAAACACAACTGCCTCTATATCATTTTAGAGGGGAATGTATTAGGGTTTTTTTTTTTTGTAGTCAGTGTTAAAGATAAATGCTGCCTCATAAAGAAAGGAGAACTGCTGGAGCATGGGTGGGCTGGTTACTAACCAATCTTGAGTCCGCTTGCCCAAGCACAGAGAAACCAAAGAGACATGGGGAAGGAAAGTGCAGCGTTTATTGTTAAGGCACCAGAAAAGGAGTCCAGGCAGCTAGTGCTTAAAAGGCCCAAACTCCCTGAAGGCTGAAAGCCTGAAAGGGAAAGGTTTTTAATTTTTTTAATTTTTCTTTTTATGGCCACTGTTGCCACACACATGGAAGTTCCCAGACTAGGGGTAGGAACAGAGCTGCAGCTGAGGCTTACGCCACAGCTATAGCAACACTGGATCTGAGCTGCAACTGCAACCCATGCCTCAGTTCGCAACAATGTTGGATCCTTAACCCACTGAGCGAGCGAGGCCAGGGATCAAACCCACATCCTCATGGGCACAACATTAATTCCTTAACCCACTGAGCTACAATGGCAAAGATTTTTAAAGACAGGGTTAAGGAGGGGGTTTGTGGGGTATGTGATCAACTCATGGAAGTTCTCCTGATTGGTTGGTGGTAAAATAATCCAGAATCAGTATCCTTAACTTTCTGGTTCCAACCAATCTGTCTATATGCTGGTGGGCAGAAGGCATTTAACCTCTTCCACCTGGTGGAGGTTTCTGTATCTTCAAAACAGTTCAGATGTTTCCTTCATGGCTCAGGGGAAGCGAATCTGACTAGCATGCATGAGGATGTAGGTTCAATCCCTGGCTTTGCTCAGTCGGTTAAGGATAGGGTGCTGCTGTGAGCTGTGGTGTGGGCCAGCAGCTACAGCTCTGATTCAGTCCCTAGTCTGGGAACCTCCACAAGCCACAGGTGCACACCCTTCCCCCCAATAAAAGATGGAAAAAAAAAACAGCTCAAAGGATATGGCTCAGGATATTATCAACAGCCCTTGAGGAGGAACTAAGGGTCCTTGACTTTGTTTAATGGCTAAAGTATTATTATTTTGTCTTGCTTGACTGTTTTCCTTTCTTTCTGCATTTCCTCACTTCTCTGAGTAAACATACTCTCTGAAAATTGGGGAAGGCCTAGAAAGCTAATGTTTTTCTACAGACAAGTGGTAGGCAAAACATGGGGGGTGTGGGGAAGTCTGTTCCAGGAAGGCCCCATAGGGTCCTGCCTGGTTACAGGATCTGGGGGTGGGGGTGGGGACAGTTTGAGAAGCACAACCAAAGAACAGTTAAGGGGATCTCGTCCCTGTTCTCCAAGTCATGGTGTCCTACTGAGTGAATTTGGGGTCCTCCTAGAAAACCCATCAAAAATCTTTCATTCCACAGATGATAGTTACTCGAAAAGTTAAGCTATAAAATACAGGTGACCATGATTGTAATGCCCCTCAATGGACTGACACACAACTATCAATGCTCGGATTATTAAAATAGCCTAGAAAATGTGAAAGAATGCTAAGTGGTAAAAATAAGAAGTAAAACTGTATATAGAGTACATCCTAGCTTGTTTAACATTTTTTAATTTTTTTAAAAAGGCACTAAAAAGAAATAGACCCTATGACTTTTTTTTAAACTTTTTCTCCATTGACCAAAGACTTTACTGAGCATATATTGCTTTCATAGCAATAAAGGAAAAGACAGAAAATAAGAGTGAGCAGAAGAAAGACGACCTCTTTGGGTCTGAGTTCTAGAGAAGGTGGGTAAACACTGAGATGAATTCTAGCCCATAGGTTCGGTTTGATGGGCCTTTCTGGACCTGTCTATGTATCTATTCTCCTTTCTTAGGTGAAGGTCCTTAAGAGCAGAAACCTAAATGCACTACTGGGGCCAGGAAGGCAGATTTACTCAGCTACTAGTTACATCCTTAAGATGGGCTTTGAGCATTTTCAGATTATTTGCACTGAAGTATAGGATGTATGACATCATTTATGTGACTTTGGTCTTCCCAACTGCAGTGGCCAGCCAGTCATACCAGGAAGCGTCCCACTCCCTCCCAGCTTCAGGACCTCCAGCCCCACAGCAAGGCCGGAGGAGGCTGCTGTCTGCAGAAGCCAGCTGGCCTGCAGTGAAGTATCAGGTGAGGATGATCCACAAAATCAAAGTGGGGGGTCCCGAGCATTGTGGTTGCCACTAACCCAAGGCTGTGTGCAACCCCTACATCCAGTCTTTGGCAGTAGAATCACCTTGGCTCACCACTCCAGCTGGCTCTCCCTCCAGCCCCCGGCTCTGTCTGCTCTCTGTAAAGCCACCCTCTGGTCTCAACACTCTTGCTAGTTGGAGACCCAAAGTCTTCGACCTCCTGAGGGAAATCTTTCCTCGCTCTGAAGTCCTTCCCCCAAATGCTTAGCGCTTGTCTTCCACATGCTTCTAACTGACATCCGATGACCCGCCATCATTTCCCCGACACCTGCCTCACCCCCCCCCAGTTCTTTAGACCACTGAGAGAGGGTCCACATCTGATGCAAAATTACATCCTCAGCCCTGGGCGCAATGCCTGGCACACAGTAGGTGCTCCATAAATGCTGCTGGCTGATGTGTGGAATGACTCTAACCTTAATGCTGTGCCCTTACAGTCTGTGGAGGTGCGGCCCAGCCCCAGGCTAGAGGGCATGAGTGTGTGAGTGCAGGAGTGTGTGAGTACGTGCGTGTGTATCTGAGTGTGTAGCTGTAGGCATAACTGTGAAATGTGCTGTGCACGTGTAAGCCTGATTGTGTGTGCGCATGGGGTGTGTGAGCGTGGGTCTGAGTGTGTGGATTCTTGTACATCTATGTGGGTTAGAGTGTGTGCGAGTGCTCTGTCACTGCACGTGTTTGAACCTAAGACTTAGGCTTTCAAAGCCAGCGAAGTCCAACTCTTGTTCATTCTGTTCAGACGCTTCTAAATTCACATCTTTCTGCATTCAAGATACCTCCCAACCCTGTTCCTTGCGCTTACTAAAATGTGCATGTATTCAAATCTGAATAAAGATTGACATTTAGCTTTGAAGGCGGCAGTGAGCTACCCATCTAGTCTCTGAAAAATCTCTGTGACTCTTCCTGTTGCTACTCTTACTTGGCTCTGAAAAATCCACATTTCACAACTGCTTTCACTAAATCATTTACTGTCCCTGTAAACCTTTCAGGTTAAATACTGATTTGAATTGGTAGCGTCTGATTCAGTCCCTTCCTGAAGACTGGGAGCCACTGCTCTCCTGTTCTCCACTCTGTGCTTTAGTCCAGGGAAGGCTGCGTTGAACAAGCCTGCATGTGTGAAGCCCTGCATTTGGAGGGTGTGTGTACAAAAGCAAACAGAGCAGGGACCTGCCTCAAAGAGCTTATGGTCTAGTTCAAGCCTAGAAACGCCCCTGCCAGAGCAGGTGCTGAGCCCCAGGCTTTATTGTCTGGTAAGTACCCAGAGGGCTCTGCACTTGCCATTTGAAGAGTCCAACGGTGCAGTCAAACCAGGAGTGGCCTCCTGGCAGGAACAGGTGGGTGCATTTTGGGACTGAGATCCTTTGAAAGACAGGATTCTTCTCTCTGACATTTCCCCAGACAGTGTACTTCAACCTGGGCTCTGCTCAGGACCCTGATCCCTCTTCCTCCAAATATTGGGAGGCTCCATCCAGTCCCCTCAGATGTCTCAGTACCAAGAAGCTGCACCACCTCCTCCGAAAACTGACATTCGCAGAAGGCAGCCCATGTTCCATTAAGCTCCTTACATTTCTGTTATTTGAATTTATCAACACCCTACTAAGTAGGAAGCCTCTTTAAAAATTGCTTTTTGAGGGATTCCCATTGTAGCTTAGCAGGTTAAGGACCTGACATTGTCCCTGGGTTCAGTGTGGGCTCAATATCTGGCCTTGCTCAGTGGGTTAAGGATCTGGAGTTGCCACAAGCCGCAGTGTAAGCTTGAGATGCAGCTGATATCCACTGTTGCTGTGGCCTAGGCTGCAGCTGCAGCTGCAGCTCCAATTTGACCCTCGGCCCAGGAACTTCCATACTCCATGGGTGCAGCTGTAAAAAGAAAAAAAAAATGCTTCTTGAAACAGTATTTTAACTGGAACATTCATCACCAGCTTTCATGCCCCTTTCCCCAGCTATGCTTCACTGGAGTTGCTCTTCTTCCAGAGCCAATGACTTCCGGGTATGTGACCCCAGCAACACTGCTGCAGGAGGACCTGAGGATGAAGAATCAGGGGCTTCCCACCCCTACCAGCAAGACCAAAGCTGTCCCACCAGCCTGGTTCCGTGCAGTTACTGTGTTCAGATGAAGGAAGGAATACAGGCTGTCCTGACTTAAAATATTCAGTTCCTCAAGTGAGTTGGCCTCATGGCTTTGTGCTGAACTGTTTATGCTGAGAGAGCAGAAGGGGCCAAGAAGGCCAGGTGGCCTGTGAGGAGACCATCACTGAGATGTGGTGGAAGGTTTGACTGTGCATCAGATAAGAGCCCTGGATCTCTGCTAAGACCCAGTAAGCCAAGGCACCTTAAGATGACCAGTATCAGCCCTGACACAAGGCAGCAGGACTCCCCCAGTGGGAGGTGACAGTGCCAGGAGCAGAATTCTGGGGACCACAGGGGAGCCAGGAAGATCCCTTGGCAATGGGAGAAGAAGGACAGGAAACCAGAGGAACCAGAATGTAGAACCCTGTTCTCTGAGAAAGCAGCTCTCAAAAGCGACTTATGGATGTCCCCATTTAGATCTGATTAATTTTCAAGTATCTTTCAGCCAGGAAGGGAGGAAAAAAAGAAGAAAAAAACAAGTTTGGGTGAATGTGTTTATTATTTCTAAATAGTTTATGGCAATAAACTATGTGTTATTATGTTTTTACACTTATTAATTTTTATTTTATTCTGTTTAGAATATTTAATATATTTGTGTACAGTCCAACAGAACCAAAATAATAAAATAAAAAGAGAAGATGGGAGTTCCTGTTGTGATGCAGAGGGTTAAGAATCTGACTGCAGTGACTCAGATCGCTGCGGAAGCTCAGGTGCAATTCCCAATCTGACACAGGTGGTTAAGGATCTGGCATTGCCACAGCTGTGACATAGGTCACATAGGTCACAGCTGTAGCTCAGAGTCAGTCCCTGGCCTGGGAACTTCCATATGCTGAGGGTGAGGCCCCTAAAAACTAAAAATAAATAAATAAATACATAAAACGAGATGTGCTGGATTTCCCGTTGTGGCTCAGCAGTAACGAACCTGACTAGTATCCCTGAGAATGCAGGTTTGATACCTAGCCTTGCTCAGTATGTTAAGGACCCAGTGTTTGATGACCTGTGGTGTAGGTCAGAGGTGGCTCGGATTCCGAGGTGCTGTGGTTGTGGTATAGGCCAGCAGCTACAGCTCCAATTCAACCCCTAGCCTGGAAACTTCCTTATGCCTAGGGTGAGGCCAAGGAAAAAAAAAAAAAAAAAAAAGAGGATTGCTCCTTTTGATGAATAAATCAGTTATATTTAGTCATGAGCTAAATTTCAGTCAATTCAACTGTTTTGTGCAACTCTAGCAACTTAAGTGCTTTTTCACAACTCCAGTTTTGATTTTAAAAATCAAACATTTACTCTAAGTGCAATTATCAAAAGGATTTTTAGACATAGGTAGAATAATTTCCAGCTTCTTACAAATGTGACCCACTAAAGCACATTTGATAGGGAAACTTAAAAGCTCAGAGTTCATAAGAATCATCTATTTTGTCAAATTTTTCCAGCAAACAGAACAAGATCAATGTATCACCACACAGACAAACACAAAGCAGTTGCAGTTTCTCTGAGATTATATTTTTAAGTGACTCGTAGCAGGCCGGGCCTTTCTTGTTTGCAAATGGTAGTTACTATCATCACAGACCATTATGAGTGAAAAAACTGACAATAGGAAACACTGTGCTATTATCTATCAAAATTTGACATATACTTTCATGTTTCTTTCTTATAAGAAATTAATGCCTATTGACCTTTTTTTTCTGTCATCTTCAAAAACTCACATTTATGCAAAAAGGCAATCTAAGATGCTGTGATAAACTCTCCTGCTGAACTAAAACTGCAGATAAAATGTAGGAGGAAATATTTTCATATGCAGCAATAACTTGGCAATTGAAAGCATTGTGTTCAGCAGCTAAAACCTAAGTGAAATTTGGAACCCAGGGAGGGAAAGCCAGTTTTGCTTTGAGAGCATCTGATAAACCCACTGAACTTCAGCTTTGAATAGCAGGGCCTGATGGGGTAGGATGAGGGAGCTCAGAGCCTGCCCAAACTAGGCGCCCAGTCAGCAGCCTCCCCACTCCCACACAATCCTTGTGGAATAAGATAGACTAGAAAGAAACCCGCTGTCCTTAGGTCTGCAAAGACAATGGGCTCTGTTAACCTTGCAACATTAGAACAATGGAAAAATACGGCTGATAATCCATGACCACCAGTCAGTCCTCAACAGAGTTTTCAGCCTAAATTTGGATTTCTCAGATGGTCAGAAAAACCTCAAATTGGGAACTCAGTTTAAATTAATCTCTGGCTGAGAGTGCCTTGATGTTCTGTGCAAGAAGGAGGTTTTGGGTCTTCCATAAAGGACCTCTAAGAACTCCCATAGGGAGGATGCAGGGCAAAATAATCACAAAATTCACAAGGAAACAGATAGCAAACCAGACCTGTAAGAATGTCACACAAGGGGAAATCAGACTTGCGATTCGAAACAGCTATGTTTTTTATTTTTAAAGAACCAAAAGGGAAAATTAGAAATAAGAATAAAGGAGTTTCCATTGTGGCTCAGCGGTTAAAGAACCCTACCAGCATCAATGAGGATGTGGGTTTGATCCCTGGCCTCGCTCAGTGGATTAAGGATCCGTCATTGCAGTGAGCTGTGGTGTAGGTCACAGACCTGGCTAAGGTACTGTGTTGCTGTGGCTCTATAGGCCGGCGGCTACAGCTCTGATTGGACCCAGCCTGGGAACCTCTATATGCTGTGGGTACTGCTCTAGAAAGACAAAAAAAGACCAAAAAAATATGAATAAAGCACAAGATATTTAATGTGAGTATTAAATAAGCAGCTTTGAAAAGGAACCAAAGAGAATGTCTAGAAATAAAAAATACATAAACTAAAAATGATCAATTTGACATTAGGCTAGAGAATTCATGACATGAAAGTTTGATTTGGAGAAATTATTCCAAATGTAGCACAAATATACAAAGAAATGGGAAATGTAAAAAGAGTCAGTGTAGAGAGCAGAAACTATGAAAAGTTTTAGCGTATGTAATCAGAGTTCAGGAAGAAAAAGAGAAAATGGAATAAAGGCACTATTTGAAAATGTAATGTCTGAGAAATTTCCAGGACTGGTTAAAGATTACAATCCACAGGATTAAGGCAAAAAATCTGATGAAAAAATTGGCAGAAGACCTGGATAGATATTTCCAAAGATTATATTCAGATGACTAATAGGCACATGAAAAAGTGATTAACCTCCCTAATCATTAGAGAACTGCAAATCAAAACCACACTGAGATATTATCTCACTCTTGTCAGAATGGCCATCATCAAAAAGTCTACAAATAACAAATACTGGTGAGGAAGTGAAGAGGGAACACTCATACATTGTTGGTGGAGCCACTGTGAAAAATAGTATGAAGATTCCTTTAAAAACTCAAAATAGAGTTACCATATGATATAGCAATCCCACTCCTGGGATCTGGAAAAGATGAAAACTCTAATTTGAAAAGATACATGCACTCCAAGGTCCACAAAAGCATTATTTACAATAGCAAAGATATGAAAGCAACCCAAGTGTCTACCAACAGAAGAATGGATTAAAAAAAAAGATGTGGAACATATATACAATGGAATATTATTCAGCATAAAAAATAAAATCTATCTGGCAACCACATGGCTAGACCCAGAGAGTATCAAGCTTAGTGAAATAAATCAAAGACAAACTCTATGTAATCATTTACGTGTGGAATCTAAAATGATTTAACAAATGAGTGTATGTAATGAAATGGAAATAGAGTCAGAGATATAAAGAACAATACACAGAACTCGAAAGACCAATGAGGGAGTTTCCTGTTGGGAAATGTGGCCAATGTGTTACTCGAGCCATTTGGGTAACAAAGAAGAAAAGTATTTTCTGTCTACTTCCAGTGGTGGGGCCTTGAAAATACAGATGAATGTGGAAATAAGAAAGGTGAGATCTCATAAAAACTTAGGAAGAGTGAATAGAAAACAAAAACTGTAATTGTTCTGGGAATGTCAGAGCAGGTCATTACAGACCCAAGGCAACAGTAGACTGAGACCACCTTCAGCCCCGGTTATGACTCGAATTCCCCATCTCTGTTCATAACCCACCTCTGGTCCCCAGCTGCACACCTCGCCTGCTTCCCTAAACAGCCTGGGCATAGTTTCTGCTGACTCAGCATTCTAGCACCTTCATGGTCCCCAAGCTTCTGTGGCTTCATCTCAGCATCTTCTCCTGGAATTAGTGGGGTCCTCCCACTGTCTTTCCCAAAGAGGGACAATCTGATGGGCCTTGTTAGTTCTACATCTTCTGTTTATTAAGAACTTGCCATTTCTAGACATGCTGTAACAAGGACACTGGGGAGCCATGCACAGGGTCCAGAATCTAGGACAGAACAGGATCATGTAGATAGGGACCTTAGAGATACCATAGCCAGTGACCAGGTGAACCCACACCTTGAAGGTGCAGTGCATTTGGGCTGAGAATATTTTTCTGCCTTTGTCATGTTTCTTTATTATGCTACCTAAATGGGGGAGGAACTCTCAAGTGCCTTTTCTCACCCACACATGACAGCAGCAGCAATTACAGTTAATCATCTTTTAGCTAAACTAAGAGTCCTTAAGCATAGCAGAGACAAATCTTATTTGTTCATAGTAGCATAGGTTAGCAATGAGAAATAAAATCAGAAATATTTTTAAAATATTATCTTATCACCTATTGTTTTAAGTAAAATTGTAGAAAGGACTTACTTATATCTGAATAAACTGAGATTGGCCTCTTTGCTCATCCCCTGCTAACCTCTGTAACGCAGAACAGAATCTGAAAGCATGTTATATAAAGAATTAGCTCAGAATTTTAAGGGATATTAGCAATTGAAAAGAAAATAATTCCTCCTGGGCTGGAAAAGTTAATATTGTAAAAATGGCCATATTACCCAAAGCAATCTACAGATTCAATGCAATCGCTATCAAATTACCCAGGACATTTTTCACAGAGCTAGAACAAACAATCCAAAAATTGACATGGAACTACAAAAGACCCAGAATTGCCAAAGTAATCCTGAGTAACAAAATCTAAGCAGGAGGCATAATTCTCCCAGACTTTAAGTAGGCAATATTACAAAGCTACAGTAATTAAGACAGTGTGGTTGGTACCAAAACAGACATACTTACAATGGAACAGAACCAGAGAACCCAGAAATAAACCCAGACACCTATGGTCAATTAATCTTTGACAAAAGAGCCAAGAATATAAAATGGGAAAAAGACAGTCTTTTCAGTAAGTGTTGCTGGGAAAACCAGATAGCTACTTGTAAATCGTGAAACTGGAACACACCCTCACACCATGCACAAAAATAAGCTCAAAATGGCTTAAAGACTTAAATGTAAGACAAGAAAACCATCAAACTCCTAGACGAGAACATAGGCAGAACATTCTCTGATAACAGTCTTACAAGTGTTTTCTCAGGTCAGTCTCCCAAAGCAACAAAAATGAAAGCAAAAATAAACCAATGGGACCTAATCAAACAGACAAGCTTTCGCACAGCAAAGGAAACCACTAAAAAAAAAAAAGACAATTACAGAATGGGAGAAAACAGTTGCAAATGATGCAACTGACAAGGGCTTAATATTTAAAATATGTAAACAACTTATACAACTCAACAGCAAACAAGCTAACAACCCAACTGAAAAATGGGCAATTCTGAATAGACATTTCTCCAAAGAAGATATACAGATGGCCAACAAGCACATGAAGAAATGGTCAACATCACTATTTATTAGAGAATTGCAAATCAAGAGTACTATGAGGTAACACCTCACACCGTCAAAATGGCCATCATTAATAAGTCCACAAATAACAAATGCTGGAGAGGGTGTGGAGAAAAGGGAACCCTCCTACACTGTTGGTGGGAATGTAAATTGGTACAACCACTATGGAAAACAGTATGGAGGTAGCTTAGAAATCTATGCATAGAACTACCATATGACCCAGCAATCCCACTCTTGGGCATATATCTGGACAAAACTTTCCTTGAAAAAGACACATGCACCCACATGTTCACTGAAGCACTGTTCACAATGGCCAAGACATGGAAACAACCTAAATGTCTATCAACAGATGATTGGATTAAGAAGATGTGGTACACATACCCAATGGAATATTACTCAGCCATAAAAAATAACAAAATAATGCCAATTGCAGCAACATGGATGGAACTAGAGAATCTCTTACTAAGTGAAGTCAGAAAGAGAAAGACAAATACCATATGATTTCATTTATATTCTGGAATTTAATATATGGTACAAATGAACCTTTCCACAGAAAAGAAAATCATGGACATGGAGAACAGACTTGTGATTGCCAAGGGGGAGGGGAATGGATTGGGAATTTGGGGTTAATAGATGCAAACTATTGCCTTTGGAATGGATAAGCAATGAGATCCTGCTGTATAGCACTAGGAACAATGGCTAGTCACTTATGATGGAGCATGATAATGTCAGAACAAAGAATATATATATGTATGTGTATGTGGGTCACCTTGCTGTACAGCAGAAAATTGACAGAACACTGTAAGCCAGCTATAATGGAAAAAATAAAAATCATTTTTTATTAAAAAAAAGAAAAAAATAGTTGTAGTAGAAAGGCTAATTTCATAGTCTACAGAGAACTTCTTACCCATTTTCCCAGATGTCACAAATTATACAAAAAAAAAAAGGGAGAGTCATGATTCTGCACTATAATGTTTTAAAAGGAACATTAGGGAGTTCCCATCATGGCTCAGTGGATAACGAATCTGACTAGGAACCATGAGGTTGCGGGTTCGATCCCTGGTCTTGCTCAGTGGGTTAAGAATCCGGCGTTGCAGTGAGCTGTGGTGTAGCTTGCAGATGCGACTCGGATCCCGCGTTGCTGTGGCTGTGGCGAAGGCCGGCAGCTATAGCTCCTGTTATACCCCTAGCCTGGGAACCTCCATATGCTGCAGGTGTGGCCCTAGATAAGGCAAAAAGACAAAAATAAATAAATAAATAAATAAATAAATGGAACATTACATGTAATGTGATAATAATTGTTGTCTAGGTATTACATTAAACATATTGCATTCTGTCTCTAATCGCTACAATAGCTCTGTGCAATGGACCTTATTTTTATTTTATTTTATTTTATTTTCCTTTTTTTTTTTTTCTGGCCATACATGCAGCATGTGGAAGTTCCCAGGCCAGGGATGGAATCCAAGCTGCATCTGCAAACTACACCATAGCTGCAGCAGTGCTGGATCCTTAACCCACAGGCTCAGGCTGAGGATCAAACTGGCAATGCCACAGAGGCAAGCCAGTTCATTAAACAGCTGCACCACAGCAGGAAGGCTGACGTTATTGTTATATATGTTTTAGAGATGAGCAACAAACTGAGGATTCTGTATGTACATAACTTATCCAAGGGCACACAGGAAGTAAACACCTAAGGCAGAAGTTGGCTCCTGACCAGAGGCCCTGTAAGAAAAGGACCAGATAGCACTGCATCCATTAGATGTATATAATATGTAGGAAGCACAGCTGGGTTCCAAGCCCAGGTCTTTGGTGTCTAATCCTGTTCTTTTCTACAAAACACAGTGACCTTAAATATGAAATGAAAAAAAGAATTCTGCTTCTCCTCAACCAGCTATTTCATAATATAAGGAAATCTTAATGCCAGGATGTCATTTCCTGACTTCCATAGTTTTAATTGATTTGCTTAGCAGGACTTTAATGTATATCTGAAACTTTAATTCTTTTTAATAGAAAAGCCTATTGTAAGTTAATTAAAAGTGTTGTTTTGTCTTAAAATAGTCAGCAGATTTTAATGAGCTGCTGATCACAGAAAATGCATTTCCTTATAACAGTGTTTTTTGCTTTGTTCTTTAGTGGTAGAGTTTTTGTATAATCAACTACTATCATTGCCAACTTAATGACAAAAGACTGTTAAAAGAGTCATAGTACAAATACTAAAATTACACTTCACAGATTAAAAGCAGGAAGAAGATCATGGCACCTTGGATTTTTCAGATAATTATGATAAATAATTTAAACTGTGATGTCTCTGTGCCATAGAGAAAAGCCCACTTCACTGGCAAGTAAATTGTAATGGAAAGGGAAATTGAAATTATTTTTCCCAAGGAAGCCAAGGTGATGACTTTGAAAAAGGTAAAGGTTTTCACCTCCAGGAAATGGCATGTGAGTTTACTTCTCTCCTTTTATGTAACAACAATAAAAATTAAAATTAAAATGACAAATTTCAAGAGATTAAGGTTTCTCTGAATCTTTTTGGGGGGGCAATGAGAGACCTATGTAAATAGAAAGATGTGTCTTTTTTATAGGTTAGAAGATCCAATATTGTTAAGATGTCTCTTCTCCCAAATTGATCTATAGATTCAAGGCACTTCCAGTCAGAATCTCAGCAGGTTTTGTCAAAGAAACTGATAAGCTGGGAGTTCCCTGGTGGCACAGAAGATTGAGGATCCAGCACTGTCACTATTGTGCCTTGGGTTGCTGCTATGGTGAGGGTCAATCCCTGGCCCAGGAGTTTCCACATTTCACAGTTGCAGCCAAAAAAAAAAAAAAAAAAACAAAACAGAAATTGATGAGCTGATTCTAAAATGCACATGAGGGTTCAGAGAACCTGGAAGCACCCAAACTACTTTGAAGGAGAACAAAGTTGGAGGACTAAGATAACCTGACTTTAAAACTCACTATAAAACTACAATACTTGAGATCCTGTGGCACAGTATAAACAAAGACAATTAAATCAAGGGCAGAATAAACTGTTTGGATATAGACACACCTATGCTAACAACTGATTTTTTTTTCTGCCACAGCCACAGCAACACAAGATCTAAACCACATCTGAGACCTACACCACAGCTCCTGGGAACACAGGAACCCCGACTTACTGAGCAAGGTCAGGGATCAAACCCACATACTTATGGATACTAGCTGTATTTGTTTCCAGTGTGCCACAAGAGGAACTACTGATTTTTGACAGAGCTGCAAAGGAAAATTAACAGAGAAAAAAATGATCTTTTTACAAATAGCCCTAGAAAGAGTACAGATAGATATATATATTTTTTTCTCCACCATATATTCTTGCCTCTTTTGTCATAGATTAATTGACCATAAGTATGTAGGCTTATTTCTGGGCACTCTATTCTGTTCCATTGATCTATGTGTCTGCTTTTGTGCCAGTACTATATTGTTTTGATTACTTTAACTCTTGTATTGTCTGAAGTCAGGGAGTCTGATTCTTCCAACTCTGTTCTTTCTCAAGATTGTTTTGGCTATTTAGGGTCTTTGTATTTCCACACAAATTTTGAAGTTATTTGTTCTAGTTCTATGAAAAATGCCATTGGTAATTTGATAGGGATTGTGTTGAATTTGTAGATTGCCTGGTGTAGGATGGTCATTTTAACAATATTAATTCTTCCAATCAAGAACATGGTATATCTTTCCATTCATTTGTATTGTCTCCAATTTCTTTCATCAGTGTATTAAAGTTTTCCAAGTACAGGTGCTTACCTCCTTAGATAGGTTGATTCTTAGGTATTTTATTCTTTTTAATATGATAGTAAATGATACTGTTCCTTAATTTCTTTCTGATAGTTTGTTGTTAGTGTATAGGAATGCAAGATATTTCTGTGTATTAATTTTGTATCCTGAAATTTCCTGAATTCATTGATGAACTCTAGTAGTTTTCTGGTGGCAACTTTAGAATTTTCTATGTATAGTATCATGTCATTAGCAAATAGTGAAATTTTTACTTCTTCCTTCCCAATTTTGATTCCTTTTATTTCTTTTTCTTCTCTGACTGCTATAGCAAGTAATTCTAAAACTATGTTGAAAAAACTGGTGAGAGTGGACATCCTTGTCTTGCTCCTGATCTTAGAGAAAATATTTACAGCTTTTCACCATTTAGTATTGTTAGCTGTGGGTTTTTTTTTTTTTTTTTTTTGTCTTTTTGCCTTATCTAGGGCCGCACCCGCGGCATATGGAGGTTCCCAGGCTAGGGGTATAACAGGAACTGTAGCTGTCAGCCTTCGCCACAGCCACAGCAACGCGGAATCCGAGCCGCATCTGCAACCTACACCACAGCTCATGGCAACGCTGGATCCTTAACCCACTGAGCAAGGCCAGGGATCGAACCTGCAACCTCACGGTTCCTATCGGGTTCGTTAACCACTGAGCCACGACAGGAACTCCTGTGGGTTTGTTATATACGGTCTTTATTATTTTGAGGTAGGTTTCCTCTATGCCCACTTTCTGGAAAGTTTTTATCATAAATAGATGTTGAATTTCATCAAAAGCTTTTTCTGCATCTACTGAGATGATCATATGCTTTTATTCTTTTTTTTTTTTTTTTTGATGGACGATTATCCATATGGCAGACCAAATAGCCCTCCTCACTCTGAGGGTAAATAGAAGAACTGAACAAAATATGAAATGAATTCAGTTGAAGATAATTAATGAGGTAAACTCATGATGAGGGCTTAACTTATTCCCATTAGAAAAAGAAAATGACTAAATCAGGTGACCTTGGGGAACATACTTTTATGGGCACATATTCTGTTTGTGTTGGGGTTGTTTTTTAACTTTATTTTATTATGGTAAGAACACTTAACATGAGATATACCCTCAGTGTATAATACAATGTAAACTGTAGGCACAATATTGTACAACACATCTCTGGAAATTATTCATCTTGCTTAACTAAAACTTTACGCATGTTGACTATCAACTCCTCACTTATGCCCCTCTCCAGTCCCTGCAACCACCATTCAACTCTTTGAGTCTATAAATTTGACCTTTTTATATATACCTCATATAAGTGAAATCATGCCACATTTATTCTTTGAAAACTGGATTATTTTACGTAGTATAACTCCTCCATATTCATCCATATTGTTTAAAAGAAGCAGATTTTTTAAAAAGTGGAATCATATTCCATTGCATGTATATATTATTTTCTTTATCCATTCATCACTCAGTGGATGGTTAGATTCCTTCCATGTCTTGGCTATTGCATTAGTGATGCAGTGAACACAGGAGGGCTAATATCTCTTCAAAATTCTGACTTCAACTCTTTTGATAAATCTCCAAAAGTGGGATTGCTGGATCTGGTACTATTTCTAGTTTTTGAGGAACCCCACACTGTTTTCCACAGCAACTATTTTGCATTTTGCATTTTCAACATTTGTGTACAAGGTTCCAATTTCTCCACATCCTCCCAACACCTGTCTTTTGTTTTTGTTTTCACTTTTATTTGGCCATACCCACAGTATATGGGAGTTTCTGGGCCATGGATCCAATTCCAGCTGGAGCTGCCATCTACACCACAGCTGCATCAACACTGTATCCTTAACCCAAGCACCACGGCAAGAACTACTTTTTTTTTTTTTTTTTTTTTTTTTTAATAATGGTCATCCTGAAAGGCATGAGGTGATATCTCATTCTGGTTTTCATGTGCATTTTCTTGATGATTACTGACAATGAGAATCTTTCCTTATACTCGTAGCTCTTTTGTATATCTTCTTTGGAGAAATGTCTATTCAAGTCTTTAGCCCATTTTTTAACCAGCCCATTTTTCACTGCTACTGAGTTGTAGGAGTTTCTTATATGTGTGAAACATTATCAAAGTGGGAGTTCCCATAGTGGCTCAGTGGGTTAAGAACGCAACTAGTATCCACGAGGATGTGGTTTTGACCCTTGACCTCACTCAGCAGGTTAAGTATACAAGCAATGCCACAAGCTTGGTGTAAATTGTGGATGTGTCTCAGATCTGGTGTTACCGTGGCAGTGGCATAGGCTGGCAGCTGCAGCTCCAATTCAACCCCTAGCCTGGGAACTTCCATATGCTTTAGGTATGGCCCTAAAAAACAAAAACTTATCAAAGCACATTCTTGGAATATGTGAAGCTTATTGTATGTCATTTATAACTCAAGAAAGCACTTTTAAAAACAAAAAATATGCATCTTAAGTGGTTAAAGGTAAAGTTCTCTAGCCTTCACTATTGAAGGCAGCATCACCACCACCTGGGAGCCAGTCATAAATGCATGATCCCAGACCCAGCCCAGACCTACTACGACTGAATTGGCATTTTTCACATTGTCATGGGTGCACATGAAAATGGGGGAAATGCTGCTCCAGATGAAGTGTGTCTGGGATGGTCCAGGGTATGTGTTCTTCCCCTGCCCTGCCCCTTCCCTAGTTGGAGAAGCAGGAGAAGAACACATACCCTTCCTACCCCACAGTGCAGGGAGCTGTACCCTGATCTCAAGCCTGCTCTTGCCAAAAGCACAGCAGCCAACAGAGCTTGGAGGCGTGGGGAGTTGAGGGAGGCCTGTACTAATTTAGGCAGTTCTAACCTGGAGTCGAGGTGTATTGAATGTGAACCTGAACCACAGAAAGGAGGCTTGGCAAACCTGCCTGCCTTTATTGCCAAGGCTGCCCGTTCTGTATCCTTTCTCCTACTTCCATGGAGAACGAAGGGCAGCCTGTAGCTGTGCTATGATAAAAGGGTGATAGTGAGACAGGAGTAATGCTGACAAAATAGTGAGTAGACTGAAAATAGCAAAAATGGGGGGGAGGGGATTTGACATTAAAACTCTCCTAAATAGACTACATGGGATTTTTTTTTAAACCCTTCGAGTCTGCTACTAAATATGATTTAATCAATTATTTACTGTGATTTATTAGATAAAAGCTTCCCATAGATAAGATGTATGATAGTCAATGTGATACCACAGTAGGTTCTCTTATAATAGTTTTGAAACTTCGTTTGAATGGATTTAGAGTCAGGTTTAACCAACATTACTCTCTTGATTCTGTTTCTGCTTGTAATATGTGCACTTTCTGACCCTTCAGAGTTCTTGATAGTAACTTTCTCATGGTGGCTAATCATGATTTCTGAGATGTTTGGGCATCTTTGACTTGTGTTAAGTAATGATTTAGACAATATCACCATCAGGGGATGGCAAGGAACCTGTAAGTCCTCGTGGACACAATCCTCTTAAAGCAGAGCTT
Source organism: Catagonus wagneri (assembly GCA_004024745.2). NCBI lineage: Eukaryota > Metazoa > Chordata > Mammalia > Artiodactyla > Tayassuidae > Catagonus > Catagonus wagneri. The sequence goes on along the minus strand of PVHT020001749.1, from coordinate 673,386 downwards.
CTCACACTTGAATGAGGATTCAGACTCTCATTCAGTCAATGTGGGATGGGGCTAAGATTCTGGATTTCCCACAGCTTCCAGGTGATGCTTGTCTGTGGACCACACTCTGAGTAATGAGAATCATAACCACTGTTCTTCCAAGTGTGGTCACAGGATAATCTGATCTGATTCAACCCCAGGGGTTTTGTCAGAAAGATAGTCCCGAACACAACCCAGATTGCACTGAAAGCCCTTGAATAGGACTGCCTTTTCAGTGAGCTCAGCAGTGGCTCTTTTGCATATTAGTGTTAGAGAACTACAGTTCCAATTTCTCAGTGAGTGTGGGCTTTTGCAGCTGGTGCCAGACAGGAAGCCCATGTCTTCTCCTTTATCACCTCAAAGCCCCTAAAGGATGGGGTAAAGCAGGGAGCCCTGAGGAATCACATTTGTCCAATCACAGTCGGCAGGATTTAGGGGAAGATGTTCCAGAACTGATTTAGAAGCACATCCCGTGAGAGCCAAGATCTAAAGTGGAGTTCTCAGAGTCAGTTGAAGATTCAGCCTAGTCACTGCAGTGACTGGGGTTGTTGCCGTGGTGCAGGTTCGATCCCTGGCCTGGGAATTTCTGCATGCTGAGGATGCAGCCCAAAGAAAAAAAACAGAAACAAGAGCCACAGGGTATCATGGTTTCCCTCCTTGTTCTCTCACAAAGGCACAGAGCAGCATTCACCTTGCATTGATGTGAGCTGGTTTTCCTGGAGAGTCTACACAGTCTAAAGCATGCAGAGCTGGAAGGTCTCTGCAGTAGAGTTCTTGCTCACCCCTTCCCATTGGGTGGACAGCATCGAGACACTTGCCCTGGGCCTCAAGTAATCTGCCTATGAAATCCAGTTCCAGATTTCTAAGGGCAAGCTTCTCGAGCTCTCAAGTGCTCTGTTCTAAATCATGCTCTCTAAACAGAATCTATGTTATGGGTGGAACTGTGTTCCCCTAAAATTCGTATGTTGAATCCTTAACCCTCAGGACCTCAGAATGTGACTGTAGTTTGGAGACGGGGCCTTTAAAGGGATAATTAAGTTAAAAATGAGGCATTTAGGGTGGGCTGGTGTCCTTATAAAAAGAGGCGATATGGACACAGCATACACATGCATGGAGAAAAGACCACATGAGAACCCAGGAGAAGGTGGCCGTCTGCCAGTCATGGACAGAGGCCTCAGAAGAAACCCAGCGTGCTGACACCTTGATCTCAGAAATCCAGCCTTTGGAACTGCAGGACTTTAAATGCTCTTCAAGGCCCGTAGGCGGTGGTATTTTGTTATGACAGTCCTTAACAGACTAATGCTTTTTCACAGTTAGAGTTTGCAGAAGCAACATTCTCAGTTATCCCTACAATCTCTTGAAATCTCTTGCAATCAACTGGAAAGTTCTTCCTTAAAGGTTACCTATATTCCTTCTACTGGGATAAAATTTTCTTGTCTTTCCTTAGTAATAATGAGAAAATGGCCACCACTTTCCATATAATAGCTCTTCACAAAGATAAGCACTCTAAAATAAATCATCCTTTTCAAGACTGAGCAAACTGAACTCCTAGAATACCACCAGGAAAAAAAGAAAAAAATAACAATTGTGATCTAAAAATGCGGATGGACTGTAATCTAAAAGAAATGGGGGAGGGGAAATCATGAGACCCAGTAAGGCTGGTGAACACTAGGCAGCAGGGGCTCCTTTCTGTGTCCTTTCCTTCCTGTTGAATCTTGTGTTTGGTTTCCATGGAAATCCACGTTGGTGGGTGATTTTTCCTCACAGACGCTCTGGGCAGATTTTTCAACATGCATTACTCAATGATTTATGGAGCCCACATGAAGCTGGCGGGAAGGAAGAAGGAAGGGGGCGCAGGGATAGCTGGATGGTGGGGCTGAGCCAGTGAAGTTTTTCTGTTGGTCAGAAGATGCAACTTCCCTCTTTCTCATGGAAATTGCATTTGCAAATCCCAGGGCACCATCAAATCTAGAGAATGGTAGAAAACATCCAGGGGTGTCACTTCAGTTTGTAATGACTACGTGGATGCAGGTGACTGGCTGGCAGCCCACTCCAGGCCAACTCTAAACTGGCTCCAGGCTTCCAGTTGGGAATACCCTGTGGATCTGATTATTTGATCCTATCTTTACATTAGAACAAACTGGGAGCTTAATAGCCAGACCCTCCTTCTGCAGACCCAAAACACTAGCCTCCCCCTACCCCCCACCCCCGGGATGCGTGCGTGGAGAGCTCACTACTTAGAATCTCTAGATGCAGTGGGGCTACTGGGGAAGCCAGCAGGGCTGAGGCACCTTTAATGCAGATTCCTGCTTCCCCATCTCATTCTGCAGCTCCCTGGATGCGGCCATCAGGTAGACTTTGCCTGCCAGTCTTTCCACACACCCTCCAGCACCAGTGGCACCCCAAATGCATAGCTGGGTTCTAAGTCCAGCTTTCCCACCTTGGCCTCGCTGCATCACAGCTCTCCCATCAGTGAGGTGGGAATCCTAACGTCTTCGTCTGAAGGGTTCTTCAAGAATGCCACACGAAGGACTCAGGACACCACACGTGGACACTAAGTCAGCACTTCCTGGTTTTACCATCCCCCTCTTTGGAATATAAGCTCCTCCAAGACAGTGCATTCTGGCTGTTTTGTTGCTGAATCTCCAGGGACCGGGACTTTACTAACATCCTCAAAAAAACGAGTGTTAGTTGAATGACAAAATGAATGAGGATCACAGAAGTGAACTATAATACAAACTAGTGAATTGAGAGTCCCCTAATTGAGGAGGCCTTCCTTCATCTTTATTCTCTTCCACTTAGAATCCTTTTTTCAACAAGCAATCGGCGGTACCTGTTTGGAATTCAGAACAGATTGTGTCACCTACACCTCAAAAGCTGTTTAAATAATAACTCCCTGGTGTTTCCTGTGCAACCGTCCAAGTTTAGAATTCTGCATAATTCTGTCCCAGACCTTCCCCACCTTCCATCACTGTGGAAGGATGGTTCTGGGTACCTGGAGTCCTCCCCGGTATTGCCGCCTCCCCTACTTCCACTCCCGGTACATCTATGTTTTTCCAGACTCAGCTCAGGGGCGATCTCCCCAGGTTCAGACACCTTTCTCTGCTCCTACTGAATAAATCAACTTTCTCTACCCTAGCATCTGTTACACTGCCCACATGTGCTTCCCCAAATAGAGTGTGAACTCCTGGAGAACAGTCATTGTGTACTGGACTTTATTCCCTCTCTGCTAAGTATCAGGCACAGTAATAAACACTCAGTTTATCTTGGCATTTATGGTCAGTTAATTTTTATTGATGACCATATGCCTGTTCTACTTCATTAATTAACATTAGAATCAATCTAGAGGGTCTTTTTATTATGAAAAAACATTTTTTAAAGGCAAAAATTCCTACTGTACCAATAAACATTAGGCACATACAATCCATCCTCATCATTCACAGATTTCATATTTGCAAATTCAACTACTCTCTAAAATTCATGTGTCATCCAAAACTCAGTACTAAAGGCACTTTCATAACCGTTCCCAGATGTATAGAGAGCCATAAGAAATGTGAGTTAGCAAGGCACACCTTCTCCGATATATGAAACAAAGTGACCTCTGCCTTCCTGCTTCAGCTCAAGCTGTAAACCTGTCCTTTCTATTGTCTACTTAGTGCCATATTTTTCACATCTTGTGCTTTTTGTTGGTCATTTTATTATCCAAGGCAAGTTCATGTGCCAGATGCACAGTGAGGCCAAACAAACCAAAAGTCAGAGTTTGAAGCAGAGAAAAGTTTATTGCAGGGCTATGCAAGAAGGCAGGTGACTTGTACCCCATAAAGCTCCAGACTCCTCAGAGTGTTTCAGAGGAAGGGGTGTGGCTGGTTTTTGCATACTTCTTGGTGTCAACATCCTTTGTTCTTGCAGTTGTCCACTTGGGTCAGGTCACAATGTTCTTATAAACCTCCAATATAATAAATGTTATTCTCTGTAATGCAACTTTATATCTCTATGTGGATGGAATCTTAACGATCAGAGCCTTGAAAATATTTTGTCCTGTATATTTCAGGCTATAGGTGACATTATTTGACAAAAGTGTAAAGTCAACCTGACAACACAGGCAACAGAATAGATCTAATGTGGAGTCAGATTGCTTCTTCCCTATTCTGGTTTCACTGTTTAAAATGGCCTCAAGCACAGTGCTCAAGTCCTGTCTGACATCCCTAATCACATGAAGGCCATGATGACAGAGAAATTACGTGTATCAGATGGGCTCCATTCAAGCCTGAGTTACAGGGCTGTGGGCCCTGAGTTTGCCAGTAAAGAATCAACACTAGATGTTCACCGAGGTGCCTTTCAACAGACACACACATAAAACAAGTTTCTGTATTGATCAGCTGATGAAAATGCTGCAGCCAAAGGCTCATGGAAACCGAGCCCTCTATTTTCCCTGGAGTGATGATGTTCAGAAGTCGTTCACTCAGTGACTTTACAGAATGGAAATGCCTCTAATGAGAATTGACTATATATCCTTTAAACAATTCACACATACAGACCTAGTAAAGGGCAGAACTGAAACATGCTTGAAAACCCAGGAACTTTAGGCCACCCTGGACATGGGCACAAGGTGGGCCGGCACACTGGTTCACATAGCCCAGCTGCCACTCCCATATGCTGGTAGAAACAGCACACTGTGTGTAATACTCCCATAGACCATGAGCCAGCTGTGCAACTACAGACAGATCTATGAAGTTTTTTCTGTTTCTGTGAACTCATCTATAGAGTCTGAATGATTTCAGAAGTCACTTGTATCTCCCAAATGTTCTGTTTCTGTAGTAATAAGACAAAGTGTCCCTTTCATGGGACTTGTCTAAGCCAGGCGTTCATATATCATGCTCCAGTTCACTGACTGGAGAAGCACATTTCTCACCAGATATTTCAAGCCTTTTGAAGAGTCCATCATACAAATTCCCCCTCTCACATAACCAAAATGCAGGTCAAGAGCTGAAACATTCACAGCCTCAGGTCAGACCCCCGCAGGAGTGAGGACACCCACTCTTGGCTTCTGCATTAAGGGGCCCCACAATTCCTGAACACCTGACCAGTGACCCAGATGTTCCCAGCCCATGGGAGTCTAAGGTCTGGTGGAAAAGGAAAGTAGAGATTATTGATGGCTTCTTGAGTCCATCCTTGACAACCAGCCTTGTGTCTATAACTTTCCTTCGATCCCTGAGCATCTTAGAAGCTGGGAAAACACATTTAGACCTTGGGGCAAGCAATGTCTCCTTCTACAGACTGGCACTGTTAAAGTGCAACTAACTGTATTTTATTACTCCAAGGTGATCCTTCTAGTCCTGATAACCCAGGCATCAAGGTCCAGGACACACTCTGATGACACTATTGACTGATGTGGCAGCCAAGAAGAAAGCATCCGTCCCACCTAGAGATGACAGAAGCCATTCTGTGATCGGTGGGAGAGGGACCCTTGCGATTTAGGCCCTTAAACATATTTTCCATGCAGTATATTCTCTCCTGGCATCTGCAGGGAAGTGTTTCAAAGAGTGAAGATGATGAGGGAAGTGGTTTATCTCAGGGCAGCACATCAATTTAGGGACTGGAGCCTTTCTAGTGACCTTTGCCAAGTTTCCAAACTGAACACCTCATCTATTCATCAGGTATAAACTTACATTCATCTTAGAGCTGTCTCAGGGTTTTTGCAAGGATTTCTTGAGGCACGTCATGGGCACAGCACTCAGGACACTGCCTTGGCCCCTGGCGCCCCTGATGGTTGATATTGCTTAAATAGAAAGAATTGATTATGGATCACACAAGTCTATGGTTTAGATGTTCAGCTCCAATTTAAGCACAACCATGTGCTATTAAAACAGGGTTTTTTATCCTTTCCTCGGGGTGAAAAAACAAAATGCAGCCTTCATGAATGTCAGCTTTTGAAAGTGATGTGACACACCCCACCCCCACAGGACCAACAAACACAAGTGAACCAATACAGTCAGCCTTGCTCACAACCAACTCCTGCAGCCAAGAGTGAGACCCAAATCTGTCTTCCTGAGCAGCCATTGTCTCTCTTAGAAACCCATCAATTGTAATGACTGGAATTGTAGAGACAGAATCTCCAACTCAAAAAAAAAAAAAAAACATAAAAATCTCAGTAGGATATGATTGAAATTCACAGGATGTTTTCACTTCTACTTCTTCCTACCCCCTCCCACCCCCCAGTGAAGGGAGGTTTGAGAAAAAGGAAGAGAAGAAGGAACTTCTGTTTTTCTGCAATATCCTCTGGCAGCTTTTGTTTATCAGCTCCTCCTGAGAACGACGGTGTGTTGAGATGGCGGAGCTTAAGTCACCATGGAAACGTGTCATAAGATGTCCAGTTATGAAAGAGAAGGGTCTTCTGGTTGCCATAGGCAATGCTTCCCTAATGGTTTTTCAAGGCTAGGATGTGTTTATGGTCTGTGTGACTATTTATTTGTATCAAAGACCAGAGCCTGCTTGCGTGATCTTTAGCATTTGTTTTCAGTTAGATTTTCCTTCCTTTGTCTGACTTCCACTTTGTGAAAACAAATTAATCTTCCAGAACAGGACAAACATTCCACACCATCTTCAGTAAGGCATGTTATTTGTTTTATGAAATAAAATGGTAGAAAAATATAAAGTATGGCTTCTTCATCTTTGAAGGTAGAGGAAGACCATCATTTTAGCCTGTGCTAAATCCTGGGGGATGCTTGCCTCCTGAATCTGAATTACAGGTTCAGGGCAGATGGGGCTGCCTCACCTTCTTCCTAACCTCTGTTTTAATGGTGATTGGCAGGATATGGGCACTTAATTTTTCATTCATTTATTCATTCATTCACTCATTCATTCACTCAAAAAGGAGTTCCCTGGTGGCCTAGGCATTAAGTATCTGGCATTATCACTGTTGTGGCATGGGTTTAATCCTTGGTCTGGGAACTTCCACATGTCACAGACCCTGAAGTAGACACAACAATTAACTCAGCATTGTGTCATTTGTCATGTTGCTCCTACAGAAAGAGTGACCGAGTCTGGCGACAGAGGTTTGGATAGACAATGCAGTTATTTAAATAATAATGTATTACTCTTTAATTAAAATTTCTTTTAAAATCTCTTTTTATTTAAGTACAGTTGATTTACAATAATGTGATAGTGTCAGGTGTGCAGCAAAGTGATTCAGTTATATATAGATATATATTATTTTTCAGATTCTTTTCCATAAGTTATTACAAGATATTGAGTATAGTCCCTTGTGCCACACAGAAGGTCCTTGTTGTTTATCTATCTTATATATAGTATTCTGTATCTTAGACAATGTATTTTAAAGGATTTATGATGCAGAAATTTTCCTACAGATAACTAAGGAGCAAATGCATTTACTCCAAACGATGAAAGATGAAGCCAATCTCTGGCTATACTGAAAGACTCCCTAACTTGATAGGTACAGGTCAACACAGAGTCTACAGCTTTGAGACGGTTTGGGGAGCGCTGAGAAAACCTCAACATGTTGTGGTAGTCTCTCCAGAGAGTGGGCATAAAAGGAACCTACCTCAACATAATTAAAAGCATATATGAAAAACCCATAGCTAACATGATTGTCAATGGTGAAAAACTGAAAACATTCCCACTAAGCTCATGAACAAGATAAGGATGTCCACTTTCACCACAACTATTCAACACAGTTTTGGAAAATCTGAGCCATGACAATCATAGAATAAAAAGAAATAAAAGGAATCCAAATTGGAAAAGAAGTAAAATCATCACTATTTGCAGATGATATGATACTATACCTAGAAAACTCTAAAGATACTACCAGAAGACTGTTAGAAATCATCAATGAATTTGGCAAATTTGCAGGATACTAATTAACACACAGAAATCAATTGCATTTCTATATACTAACAATGAAGGATCAGAAAGAGAAATCAGAGAAACTATCCAATTTATCATCACATCAAAAAGAATAAAATACCTAGGAATAAACCTACCTAAAGAGACAAAAGTCCCATACTCTGAAAACTACAAGATGCTGATGAAAGAATCAAAGGTGATACAGATAGAAAGACATACTGTGCTCTTGGATTTGCAGACTCAATATTATCAAAATGACTATACTACCCAAGTCAATCTATAGAGTCAGTGCAATTCCATCAAATTACCAAGGACATTCTTCACAGAACTAGAACAGAATGTTTTAAAATATTTATGGAAACACAAAAGACCCTGAATAGCCAAAGCAATATTGAAAAAGAAAAAGGGAATAGAGGAATCAGGCTCCCTGGCTTCAGACAAAACTACAAAGCTATAGTTATTAAAACAACATGGTACAAAAACAGAAATATATATCAATGGAACAGTATAGAAAGCCCCCAGAAATAAACCCAAACACTTATGTCAACTAATCTCTGACAAAGGAGGAAAGATAGTCTCTTCAATAAGCAGTTCTGGGAAAACTGGAAAGCTACATGTAAAAGGATGAAATTGGAACACTAACACTGTATACAAAAATAAGCTAAAAATTGGAGTTCCCATCATGGCTCAGCAGAAGTGAATCTAACTAGCATACAGGAGAATGCAGATTTGCTCCCTGGCCTTGCTCAGTGGGTTAAGGATCCGGCATTGCCTTGAGCAGTGGTGGAGATCACAGATATGGCTCAGATCCTGCATTGCTGGGTCTGTGGTGTAGGCTGGCAGCTGCAGCTCCAATTCAACCCTTAGCTTGGGAACCTCCATATGCTAAGGGTGTAGCCCTAAAAAGCAACAAACAAACAAACAAACAAACAAACAAACAAAAAATGGATTAAAAACCTAAATATAATGCCAGATACTATAAAACTCCTAGAGGAAAACATAGGCAGAATGGTCTTTGACATAAATCACAGCAGCATCTTGTTTGATCCACCACCTAGAATAATGACAATAAAGACAAAAATAAACCTAATTAAACCCAAAAGTTTTGCACAGCAAAGGAAACAATTAAAAAAAGAGAATAGGAAAAAAATATTTGCAAATGATGCAACAGACAAGAGCCTAATCTCCAAAATATACAAACAATGCACACAACTCAAAAGCAAAAAAACAAACATCCCAATTGAAAAATGGGCACAAGAGCTAAATAGACATTTCTCCAAAGAAGACATATGGATGACAAACAGGTACATGAAAAAATGCTCAACATTGCTAATTATTAAAGAAATGCAAATCAAACTACAATGAGGTACCACCTCACACTGGTCAGAATGGCCATCATTAACAAGTCAACAAATAACAAATGCTGGAGAGGGTGTGGGAAAAAAGGGAACCAACCTTCACTGTTGGTGGGAATGTAAATTGGTACAACCACTATGGACAACAGTATGGAGGTACCTCGGAAAACTAAATATAGAACTACCATATGATCCAGCAATCCCACTCCTGGGTGTATATCTGGACAAAACACTAAAAAATGTATGTGCACCTCTATGTTCATCACTGCACTATTCACAGTAGCCAAGGCATGGAGCAACCTAAATGTCCATCGACAGATGAGTGGATTAAGAAGATGTGGTACGTATACATGATGGAATACTACTCAGACAAACTAATGCCATTTGCAACAACATGGATGGAACTAGAGATTCTCATACTAAGTGAAATAAGTCAGAAAGAGAAAGATAAATACCGTACGATATCACTAATTTGTAGAATCTAAAATATGGCACAGATGATTCTATCTACAAAAGATAAACAGGGAGTTTGGGGTTTGGGGATGCGAACTGTTACATTTGGAATGAATGGGCAATGAGGCCCTACAGTACAGCACAGGGAACTGTGTGTGATTGAATCACTTTGCTGTACAAAAGAAATTGAAGAAACCAGCTTGGTGGCACTTGAGAGCCGTCTGTGATTTCCCCAGCAAGATGGCGTTGAGGGTTTCAACATTAGCTTGCCAAGCCGCCTCCTTTCAGGCAGTCCCATCTTGGAACCCCAAAGCAAACTGACAGATCCATAATCCTGACTAAATTCACCAAGTTTAGGGACATTCTTAAAACAAAACCACACTTTCCCATCCCACACTCTAGGAGACAAAGCCAAAGAAGCATCGATGGAGTCACATCCTTATCACAATCAGTCCAGGGTGGTTGCTTTTAGGAGTGCTGCTACCTACAGTGAAACGAGGGCTTATCAATGTACCTTAACACTGCACTCCCAGCACTTGTGTTTCAAATAGTTCACGTGCCTGAAGGGACCATAATGAAGTCTTTTTCTTTTCTTCCATTAAGGGAAATCAAGTGTGTCAATCTTTCCCACCTTCCCACTTTATGTTTTACTTCCAGTCTGACACTTAACACGTCTTGCGTATTTTGTACATGGTGTTTACAAATAGGTGTAGCAATCTCTTCCCCCATGATAGAAAACCTGAGAGGCACCAACATGTTTAGACTCTAATCCAAACAAAATACCAGTTTTCATCCTGAACTCTCTCTGTCTGCATCATTCTTGGAAAATCACAGTGCACACCTAATGGCTGGTCAAAGTCCTTCAGTACAACCCATTTCACAGCGCTTAGCTCCTAATTGAAATTTCACAGTACAATACTTAAGACACAACTCCAAATTGCATCACCATTTAAGCAAATGTGTTTTCCTAGCCATTTAACTGTGTGTGATTTCCTCTTGGCTATATGCTTCTTATGATTTGCTGTTGGTTTCCATTGCAATTAAGTATTTATCTGAGGATACTCTAGAATGTCTTAATTCTCTGTGAATTAAATTTAACCCAGTAATGTACTTTAATAGTCTCACCCAATGGTGTGTCCTTGAAAGGAAAGAGAACATTCCCATTCTCAGAGGAGATACTCATTCTTGGCTCTCCCTTTCCCAGTCTTTTCCAGACATTCAACCCTTATTGATTTCCTTACTTGTTCTCTCAGGTTTGATCCTAAGATGAGATGGTTTAGGAACTAGATGAGATGGTTTGTGAAACTATCTTATTCCACAGATAAAAAACACTTACAAATAACATTTGAAGAATAATTCATTTGAAAGTATACAAATCTGTTAACAGCACAGATAACAGTAACAAGGTAAAAGAGATAAAGTAGGTAAAAGAAATAGACAATGACACATCTAAGCGGTGGACTATTACTGGAATATTACTCAGTGATATAAAGAAATTAGCTATGAAACCACAAAAAGACATGGAGGAAGCTTAAAGGCATATTACTACGTGAAATAAGTCAAATATGATGTGATGATATGAAAGTCTACATATTATATGATTTTACCATATGACCTGAAAAAAGGCAAAACTTTGAAAAGATCATTAATTGCCAGGCTCTGAGGGGAGGGAAGGATGAGTAATCGAGCAAAAGGGATTTTTAGGACAGTGAAATTATTCTATGTATTCTAATGGTGGATAAATGTCATTAATTGTTTGTTTAAAACCTATAGAATGTACAATACCAACCGTAATGTAAACTACAGACTTAAGGTGATGCCTGTATCACTCTCCTGGGGGGATATTGATGGGGTGGGGGGTGCTCTCCACGTGCAGGGGGAAGGTGTATCTGGGAAGTCATTGTACTTTCCATTCGGTTCTACTGGGCACATATAAATGCTCTAAAAAATAAAGTCTATACAAAAGAAAAGCTAACAGACTAGATGTGGTTGATGGAAAGATTTTTCATGATTTTTATTTTTTCCATTATCGTTGGTTTACAGTGTTCTGTCAATTTTCTACTGTACAGCAAAGTGACCCAGTCACACATGTATGTACACATTCTTTTTCTCACATTATCCTCCAATATGCTATTTAATATGCAGAAAAAATTATTGGTCATCAAGAATGTTTGCTTCCCCCACATACTTCAAAAAATTGGTCAACCACAAGCCTCTTCCCTAAAGGACACATTTTGTGGTTTCTTAAGTTTGCTAAATAAAGTAAATTTTTGCTAATTTGGCCCTGAAATATGACAATTAAAATATTTTAAATTAATAGACTTTTTAGGAGTTCCCGTCGTGGTTCAATAGCATCCATGAGGATGCAGATTCACTCCTTGGCCTCGCCCAGTAAGTTAAGGATAGGTGTTGCTGTGAGCTGTGGCACAGGTTGCAGACACGGCACGGCTCAGATCTGGAGTTGCCGTGGCTGTGGTGTAGACTGGCAGCTACAGCTCTGATTGACCCCTAGCATGGGAATCTCCATAAGCTGCTAGTGTGGACCTAAAGTTAAAAAAAAAAAAAAAAGACTTTTTTAGAGCAGTTTAGACATACAGAATTTAAAAGATCATAAAGAGAGCTCCCATTGGCCTCTATCATGGACACACAGTTTCACCATTGTTATACATTTGTTACAATTATGAGTCAATGTCAGTACATTTTATTAACTAAAGTCCATAGTTTACATTGATTCACTCTTCATGCTGTAAAGTTTTATGGGTTTTGACAAATGCATGTCTTATATTCATTGTAATATCACACAGAATAGTTTCACCACATAAAACATCCTCTGTGATTCACCTATTCATCCCCACTCTCTCTGACTCCCTGGCAATCACTTACCTTTAGTTTTATCTTTCTATAAAAATCATGTAGTTGGACTCATCTACTTGGCTTCTATCTAGATTTGTTTCTTTCACTTTGCATTTAAGGAAGATTTATTTCTTCATGTCTTTTTGTAGCTTGATAGCTTGCTTATTCTTAGCACTGCATAATATTTTATTGCATGGACATACCAAGTTTTTTTATTTACTCATCTATTGCAAGGCATTGATGTGCAATGGAATATTATTGTAATGAGAAAAGAGGAGATCCTGCATTAGCAACAACATGAATGAATCTTGAGAGCATGATGCTAAGTGAAATGTCAGAGAAATATGAATAATATGTGATAATGTATCTATGAGAAATTTGAAACAGCTGAACTCATAGAAACAGAAGATAGAATGGTAGAAAACAGTGGCTGGGGGGGTGAAGAAAATGGGGAGATGTTTATCAAAGAGTATTAACTTCTAGATAAAAGATGAATAAATCCTAAGTATCTAATTTATAGCATGGTGATTATAGTTAATGATACTACATTATGGACTCAAAAGCTGCTAAAAGAGTCAATCTGAAATGTTCTCATCAAATAAAAAATGGTATTTATGTGACATGATGGAAGTTTTAGCTAATACTGTGGCGATAAGCATTTTGCACTACGTTAAGTGTGTCAAATCAACACCTTATATACCTTAAATTTACACACTGTATTATGTCAATGGTATCTCAATAAAGCTGGGAAAACTAATTTAAAAATAAAAAAAATTAAAAAGAAGACATTTTTGTTGCTTCCAGTTTGTACAATTGTGAAAAAAAGCTGCTGTAAACATTCACGTACAGATTTTGATGTGGACACAAGTTTTTTGTGATTGATGGATCATATGATAAGATTATGTTTAGATTTGTGAGGAACTGCCAGACTGTCTTCCTAAGTGTTGTACCACTTTCTAGTCTCACGAGCAATGTTGCACTACATCCTTGTCAACATTTTTATCAGTGTTTTTGATTTTTGCCATTTTAATGGGTGTGTAGTGTTATCTTGTTTTAACTGGCAATTTCCTAATAATATATAATGTCAAGCACATTTTCATACATACCCCAGACTGGGTGGTTTAAATAACAGAAATATATATTCTCACAGTTCTGGAGGGTAAAAGTTCAAAATCAATCAGATTTCTTCTGCAGACTTTCTCCTGAGCTTGCAGATGGCCACCTTCTCCCTGTGTCTTCACCAAGTCTTTCATCCATGCATATGCATATTATGTCCAAACCTCTTCTTATAAGCACACCTTTCAGCGTGAATTAGGGCCCACCTAAATAGCCTCATTTTAATTCTATCACCTTATTTTCTTATCTCCAAAATCTGGTTACATCCTGAGATGCTGGGGTTAGAGCATCAACATATGAGTTTAAGGGGAATGTGACTTAGCTCACAACATGTATCTTTTTCGATGAGGTATCTGTTCAGATATTTTGTCCATTTTTAATATGATTTTGTTGTTGACTTTTAAGAGTTCTTGCTGGTACATGGAAAGGCAGTTGACTCTTGTAGAAACCTTGTATCCTTCGATGTTGCTATAATTGCTTATTTGTTCTTGGAGGTTTGGGTCAATACTTGGGATTTTCTACATGTACAATCATGCCTTTTATGAACAAAGACAGATTTATTTCTTCCTTCCCAATCTGTACATATTTTTTATTTCTTTCTTCCTTCCTTCCTTTCTCTTTCCTTCTTTCTTCCTTCCTTCCTTCCTTCCTTTCTTTCTTTCTTTTTCTTTCTCTCTCTCTCTTTCCTTCTTTCTCCCTCCCTCCCTTCTTCCTTTCTTCCTTCTTTCCTTCCTTCTCTCTTTCTTTCTTCCTTTTTTCTCTTGTTGAAGTATTTAGAAATTCCAGTACAATGTTGAAAAAGAATGTTGGGAGGGAACATCCTTGAGTTGTTCCTGATCCTAAGGGGAAAGACTCTACTTTCTCACCATTAAGTGTGATGTTAGCATAGGGGTTTTGTTAAAGAAGTTCTCCATCATTCCTAGTTTACTGAAAGTTTTTTAAATTATAAATGTATGTTGGATTTTGTCAGATGCTTTTATATATACTTATATGATCATTTGATTTTTTCTTTATTTCTTTTTATGGCCGCACCCATGGCATATGGAAATTCCTGGGCCAGGGGTTAAATCTGAGCTGAAGCTGCAGTAACACTTGATGCTTTAACCAACTGCACTGGGCCAGGGGTCAAACCCACACCCCTGCAGTGAATTGAGCCACTGCAGTTGGATTCTTAACCCACTGCCACAGCAGAAACTCCTGATTTTTCTTTTTTATCCTGTTGATACAATGGATTACATTAATTGATTTCGGAATGTTCAAGCATCCTTGTAGACTGGGATAAATCCCACTATGTACTATTGTATAATTCTTTTTATAAATTGTTGACCTAAATTTGCTAATATTTATTGAGGATTATTGTATTTATATTCATGAGAATTAGTGCTCTGTAGTGTTCCTTTCTTGCAATATCTTTAAGTGGTTTTGGTATTAGAGAGATGTTCACTTTATAGAAAGTTTAGGAATGTTCCCTCTGCTTCTGTTATCTGGAAGAGATTGTAGTGAATTGGTACCATTTAATCCTTAAATGTGTGTCTTACTGGTGAAACCATTTGGACCTGGTACATTCTTTTTTTTCTTCCTTTTTTCAATAGAATATAATTTATCTATTGTTGACATATAGATAGACCATTGAATTTTCTATAAGCATATTCAGATTATCTATTTCTTCCTATGTATTTTAATGGCTTGTGGCTTTCAAATAATGGTCCATTTTATCTAAATTATCAAGTTTGTGGGCATAGAGTTTTTCACAATCCTCTTTTATTATCCATTTAATATTCATGAGATTAATATTGATGACATATTCTTTTTTTTCATTGTTTATTGAATTTTATTACAATTATAGGTGTACAAAAATCATCACAACTCAATTTGATAGCCTTTCCCTCCCAAACCCTCAGTGCATCTCCCCACCCCCCAGATTGTCTCATTTGGAAACCATAGGTTTTCCAAAGTCTGTGAGTCATTATCTGTTCTGCAAAGAAGTTCATTGTGTCTTTTTAGTTTCCGCATGTAAGCAGTAGCATTGGATGTTGCTGTCTAATTTCTGACTGGTTTCACTTCGCATGATAGTTTCTAGGTCCATCCATGTTGCCATAAATGTTGTTATTTCATTCCTTTTAATGGCTGAGTAATATTCCACAGTGTGTATGTACCATACCTTCCCTATCCACTCCTCTGTCGATGGGCATTTAGGTTGTTTCCAAGACCTGGCTATTGTATAGAGTGCTGCAATGAACACTGGAGTACATGTGTCTTTTCGAGTCATGGTTTCCTCTGGATAGATAGATGCCCAGGAGTGGGATTGCTGGATCAAATGGTAATTCTATTTTTAGTTTTCTGAGCAATCTCCATACTGTTTTCCACAGTGGTTGCACCAATTTGCAATCCCACCAACAGTGTAATAGGGATCCTTTTTCTCCACACCCTCTCCAGCAGTTATTGTTTGTAGACTTTTTGCTGATGGCCATTCTGGCCTGCGTAAGGTGGTACCTCATCGTGGTTTTGATTTGTATTTCACTAATAATGAGTGATACTGAACATCTTTTCATGTTTTTTTTTTTTTGCCATCTGTATGTCTTCTTTGGAGAATTGTCTGTTTAGATCTTCTGCCCATTTTTTGATGGGGTT
>PVHT020001749.1:628715-656097 GCA_004024745.2 Catagonus wagneri | reverse complement strand
CCAGCAGTTATTGTTTGTAGACTTTTTGCTGATGGCCATTCTGGCCTGCGTAAGGTGGTACCTCATCGTGGTTTTGATTTGTATTTCACTAATAATGAGTGATACTGAACATCTTTTCATGTTTTTTTTTTTTTGCCATCTGTATGTCTTCTTTGGAGAATTGTCTGTTTAGATCTTCTGCCCATTTTTTGATGGGGTTATTTGTTTATTTTGGTATTGAGCTGTAGGTAGTGTTTGTAAATTTTGGAGATTAATCCCTTGTCATTCGATCCATTTGCAAATATTTTCTCCCATTCTCTGGGTTGTCTTTTCGTTTTGTTTAGGGTTTCCTTTGCTGTGCAGAAACTTTGAAGTTTAATTAAGTCCCATTTGTTTATTTTTATTTTTATTGTCATTACTCTGACAGGTGGATCTAAGAAGATGTTGCTATCATTTATGTCAGAGAGTGTTTGGCCTATGTTTTCCTCTAAGAGTTTTATAGTATCTGGTCTTATATCTAGATCTTTAATCCATTTTGAGTTTACTTTTGTGCATGGGGTTAGGAAGTGTTCTAGTTTCACTTTTTTACATGTAGCTGTCCAGTTTTCCCAGCACCACTTATTGAAGAGGCTGTCTTTTCTCCAATGTATATTCTTGCCTCCTTTGTCATA
This sequence comes from Catagonus wagneri, assembly GCA_004024745.2. Classification (NCBI taxonomy): domain Eukaryota; kingdom Metazoa; phylum Chordata; class Mammalia; order Artiodactyla; family Tayassuidae; genus Catagonus; species Catagonus wagneri. The sequence continues at coordinate 655,447 of PVHT020001749.1, read as the reverse complement.
GATTAGTTGACTATAAATGCATGGATTTAATTCTGGGCTTTCTGTCCTGTTCCACTGGTCTATATTTCTGTCCTTGTGCCAGTACCATAGAGTTTTGATGACTGTAGCTTTGTAGTAGAGTCTCAAGTCAGGGAGCCTGATTCCTCCAGCTCCATTTTTCTTTTTCCGGATGTCTTTGACTATTCCGGGTTTTTTGTGCTTCCAAACAAACTTTATAATGTTTTGTTCTAGTTCTGTGAAAAAGGTCCTTGTTAATTTTATAGGGATTGCACTGAATGTGTAGATTGCCTTGGGTAGTACAGTCATTTTGATAATATTGATTCTTCCAATCCACGTGCATTGTATGTCTTTCCATCTGTTCATGTCATCCTTGATTTTTTTATCATCGTCTTATAGTTTTCAGAGGATGGGTCTTTTGTCTCTTTAGGTAGGTTTATTCCTAAGTATATGATTCTTTTTGATGTGATATTAAACGGGATTGCTTCCTTAATTTCTCTTTCTGATCTTTCATTGTTAGTATATAGAAATGCAGTTTGATTTCTGTGTATTAATTTTGTATCCTGCGACTTTTCCAAATTCATTGATGTGCTCTAACAGTTTTCTGGTAGAGTCTTTAGGATTCTCTAGGTATAGTATCATGTCGTCTGCAAATAGTGATAGTTTTACTTCTTCCTTTCCGATGATATATTCTTTATTTCTTTTTATCTTTTGATATTTTATTTTTGGGGCATGCCCACAGCATGTGGAAGTTCCCAGGTCAGGGACCAAACCTGTGCCACAGCAGTAACAATGCCAGATCCTTAACGCATTGAGCCATCAGGGAACTCCATCTCTTTTATTTCTGGTATCTGTGTCTTCTCTATTTTTCTCTTAGTTACCATAGCTAGAGGTTTATTAATGTTACTGATCTTTTGAAAGAACTAGTTTTTCTTTTGTTGACTTTCCCTATTGTTTTCCTGTTTCAATTTCATTGATTTCTGTGCTAATTTTTACTATTTTGATATCTATTCTTCTACTTGGTTTTGTTTTTCCATTGATGCAGTACTTTTATTTTAATATCCATAAATCTTAGCCTTTATAGTGGTTTATACTGTAATGAGGAGATGTGGCAGTCTTAAAATAGTGGCCTCACTCAGTGGGTTAAGGATCCGGCATTGCTGTGAGATATGGTGTAGGTCGCAGATGAGGCTCGGATCTAGTGTTGCTGTGGCTGTGGTATAGGTTGGCAGCAACAGCTCCAATTAGACTGCTAGCCTCCATAAACCACAGGTGTGGCCCTAAAAAGACAAAAGCAAAAAAAAAGGAAAAGAAAAGAAAAGAAAAAATCAAGAAATAACTGAACAGTTTACCTTTTCCTTGGTGTCCTTAGCAAGCACTTTGTTTCTTTGAAATAGGCATTCATACTTTTGCATGTCATGAACCAATACTTTTAGTAACAAGCTTACTTGTTTGAAGCTGTTTTTTTGACTTTGAACTCTTCATCTCACTCATGGAAAGAAATCAGATGAGACATGCTAATAAAATTTTTTAATGTGGTTTCAAATAGGTTTCTTGGGGGAAGGATGTGTTTGGATTTTAAATGCTTCTATATTTAGGGCCCAACAGGAATTCAGAGATTCAGTGAAAGTAATTAAAAGTAAATATATTGCTCAGAATATTTGCAAAATTCTGGGAAAAGATGGCCTTTTAATGAACTTAATTCTTAGTTCACTTTCCCAGGTATTTTCTCGAGAAATTGCCCCCACTGATAGCTGCCTCCAGTCTTAGCCTTTGCCATGAGCCCTTGGCCTCAGTGTGTGTCTTTCCCTAGAGTTAAGAATGAATGTGAGAGCTTGACATTGCTGTAGGAATCCTCATCACCCTTGAGTTTGGAACAGTGGCTGTATGTTGATCGAGGGCAAAAGAGAAACACAATAAAATAATAATACAACCAATGTGGAAAGTAGTCAGGAAGTTCTTTCTCCAAACCGAAAGTTCCTTCAGAATAATGTTTCTTATAAGAAATTAACAAACAGAAACCTCAATTAGATAGAGTCAGGAGAGCAGCAGGGGGCGCTCTCACACCCTGCAACAATAGCAGAGCCCAACAGGAAGAAGAAGGGCTCCCTTCCTGGTAAGGACCCAGCCAATGAGAAACTGTAGACTCTTTGTTCACCATAACCCTCCAGACTCCTTCTCCCCCCTGTAAAAAGTTCTCTTTCCCTTGCTGTGTAGGAGCTTGCATGTGGCTCCCCATGGATGCAGACCCTGAACTGCAATTCTCTGCTGATCCTGAATAATTCTGTCCTTACTTGAGAAATATCTGCAGGCTATTTATTTTGGGTCAACACTATGTTTTTATGTTTTCCTTTCCTTCTTTTCTTTTATCTTTTTGGCTGCAACTGCTGCGTACAGAATTTCCTGGGCCAGGGATTGAACCTGCACCACAGAGTGACCAGCTCTGGATCCTTAACCCACTAAGCCACCAGGGAACTCCTCTCTTTTTTTTTTGTTTGTTTTTGTTTTTAAATCTCCAAATGTCACATTGGCATGGTAGACACCCAGGAATTACTGACTGGATGAACTCATGGACATTCTGGGTTCTGCTATAGCCAAATGGTGCTCACGAGCCTGTTCATAGATGCAGGCAAAATATGTCTACCCAGAGCAGGTAACATATGCTGAGTAAGTGACCACTGGATAACGTCACTCAAAAGTGGGCAAGGGAGGAGGAGGAGACTGTTCACCAGAAAGCTCAGCCCCCTCCAGGCAGATGGCATCTCGGGTCAGCTTTAGGACTTTCCATCCTGCAGTCCTGCACTCTGCATCCTTGGGCTCAGCTTCTCTCCCAAATGTTTCCTAATTATTCACCTGTGACTCTAATCTCAAGGAAATGGGGGAAGTGTGAGGAAGAGAGGAGGAGGAGAGGAAGAGGACGGGGAAGGGGAGAAAGAACGCTGAGGGAAGGGGAAGGTGGCGGCAAAGAGGGAGGGGTGACTGGGAGGAGAAGAAAGAGGAGGGAGAGGAAAAAGTAAGCCTCTGCTTCCTACTCTCTCCCAAAAAATAGCCTCAACTCAGTCCTCATCCTTGATAGATTTTCTATTTTTTCACTTTTCACACGTATTCTAGCCCATTTGTTCTTCAGATGCTCTGTGTAAGAGTTCCCACTGTGGCCCAACAGGATTAGCCCTAGTTGATCTCTCTGCAGCCCCAGGACACAGGTTCAATCCTCGGCTGTAGGTTGCAACTTCAGCTCAAATCTGATAGGCACTCCATACGCCCTGGGGGCCAGGATGGGGCAAAAAATGAAGGAAAAAGAAAGAAAGATGCTTTGTGCCTCTGTCTACACTGCTTTGATAACTCTTGGGCCTGGAGGAGTTGAAGCCCACCAAATGCACTGCCTGGCATGACCCTGAGGAGGGAAGAGGGCTGCCACAGGAAGGCTGAAGCCCTTCTCTTCTGCACAAGCACACTGCATTTGGACAATTTTTGCTATTTTGCAGTGACCTTTTGATCTCCAAGGACTCTTCCCACATCCACATGCTGGCTGCAGCCTTACTCTTTGAGTGGGTCCCTCACATGGGAGTGAAATGCCTCTCTCCAAGAAGGTCATACTTCCCTTCATTGTGCAGAGGAGGAAAAAGTGGGAGAACCTGTTTTCTGAGTACCTCAGCTTTTATGCATGGAGGAATCTGAAGGGCTTCAAAACCTAATAACATATCAGAGTTTGAGAGGCCCTCTGGTAGCAAGAAGGGGCTCCCCCAGCCCAGAGGCACTGTCCTCACCCAGACCCAGAGCCTGCTACACACATGCAGAGCCACCTAATAGCTTTCAAGGATTACAAACCTGCAGCAAAAAGAGCTCTGTAAAGCCTGGCTTATGGTCTGAGGCCCATCCCTCCAAGGAAGGTTCTTCTCTCCATGCTCTGCACGTCTTCCATTATGTTGCTGTCAAGAGTTCATGCTCACGGTCCATCCTCCTTGGCCTTTCTGGTCATTGAGCATGTAATGGCTCTATTTCTGCGATATTGCATTTGGCAGAAGGTATAAACAAAATTACAGGCCATAAGCCACAAAAGGAAAATAAAAAACACCGTTTGAGCAATATCAGATGCTGAATGCGTTCTATACACTTAGAAATCCATGAATTTCAAATTCTGCCCTCTGAATCCTCACCATCTATTTCAGTCCTGTTCAGAGAATCCACTGTAATTCACTTCCTGTAATTATGCAGCCCCAGCAAAAAGGGATTGTGCCTTTGTTACAAACTTTTGGCATTCAAAAAAGCTTCCTGCCAAAGCCAAGCTCCAGTTTTTCTTTCAGATTTACATCAACAGTTGTATCCTAATATTAAGTGGCCTATTTCTATCTTCATAGAGTAAATAATTGGGCCAGCAGAAATCACACATCCTTTCCATTTTAGCTGTTGGCTTTTACAAGTAAGTGATGTTCACTCAAAGGTATAGATCTCTGTAGGAAAAAAACAAAAAACAAAAAACAAACAAAAAAAACTTGGGCTTCAAACTCCACCAGTTTATGTCTTAGAAAGAACACCGACTTGAAATCAGCTCTGACCTTACAGGATACAGTGCTCTCTGGGTCATGCGAAGCTGCTCTGTTTCTCCTGTGCTCCTATAAGAGGGAAGAGCAAATCTGACTCCATATTAGATTTGTTTCTGTTACTTTAACCTCTGTATTCTATTGTTTTTCCTTCAAGTTGAGAATATTGCCTTTAGCCTGAAACATACAGGATCTCCAATTCTCAAGGCTCTGACCTTTAAGGGTATGACACTTTTCCATTCATATTAAACAGTTACAGAACAAAGAATAACATTTGTCTTATTGGAGATTTACAGGAACATCATGACCAGACCTACATAGACCCAAAGGATGCTGGTATCAAGAAATCTGCAACAATCAATCACCCCTCCTCCCTCACCTTACCTTTCAAAATCCTTGAAACTCTTCTGGGAGTTTGGAATTTCTTAGAGCATGAACCACCTGTCTTCTTGCATGGCCCTGCAATAAACCTTTCCCTGATCCAAACTCCAAAGTTTCGGTTTGTTTGGTCTCACTGTGTGTCAAGCACAAGAACCTGCATTAGGTAACACTCTAACGGGAGTTCCAGCCAAAGGAGGAGGGCTGAAATGTCCTAAAAGGCATGGCACCATTTCTTTACAATTATCCATTAGTCTAAAAGCAAATATCCTCAAGGAGGTTATGGGTCAAATGATAGTAAAGCATATATAATTAAGTTTTTGTCAAATAGATGAAAACAAAAGGAAAAACCATGTCACAGACTGTCTGGAGGTCAGGAGGGGGAGGGGAAGCCAGGGTGTATACTGAGAAATGTCAGGGATGAGGGACAGCCCCTCACCCACGTGCCTCTAAGCAGGTTTCTCTGAGGGACCCGGCTACAAGTGTTCGGTCTAGATGGAGCTTGCCAAAGGCTGCTGCACGGGTGGTCTTATGTATCCACAGGCCAGTCTGCCTGAGCTACACTAGCAAAACATCTCTGTAAAATTAGATCTACGTATCATAATCAATCTACTTTTATGCATAATGCACATGTATACATGAATTATTTATGGATGTATATTTTATACGTTTATAATGCACTTATATTTTATGCACACACATACATACACACACAGCACACATATATGTATATGTAAAATATGATTTCTAAGACACCTCAATGGACATTATACAATTTTCTCTTTAGGAGTTGTACGAGTATCTATCTGAGTCATCTAACGATCTCATTTGTTTATTTCGAAGCAAGATGTGTCTCTTAAGACAAATACCATATGACATCACTCATATGTGGAATCAAAAATATGACACAAATGAACCTATCTACAGAACAGAAACAGACTCACAGACATGGAGAACAGAATTGTGGCTGCCAAGGGGGAGGGGGAGGGAGTGGGATGGACTGGGAGTTTAGGCTTAGTAGATGCAAACTATTTCATCTAGGATGGATAAGCAGGAGTTCCCTATTGTGGCTCAGTGGGTTATGAACCCAACTAGCATCCACGAGGATGTGGGTTTTATCCCTGTCCTCACTCAGTGGGCTAAGGATTCAGTGCTGCCAGGAGCTGTGGTGTAAGTAACTTGCAGCTCTGATTTGACCCTTAGCCTAGGCACTTTCCTATGCCTCCAAAAAAAAAAAAAAAGAATGGATAAGCAATGAGGTCCTACTGTGCAGCACAGAGAACTATATCCAGCCTCTTGTGATAGAACACGATGGAAGACAAATATGAAAAACAGAATGTACCTATAATTTATGACTGGGTCACTTTGTTGTACAGCAGAAGTTGACAGAACATTTTAAATCAACTATACTTTAATTAAAAAAATATTTTTAAAAAGATGTTTCTTTTATGGCCATTTTACATGGATAAGCAAACTGCTTCACTCACCACTCCCTTCTCTCTGCTCATTCTCAAGATAATCAGATCCTAAGTTGTTCCCTGAGCCAACAGGGAAGAGAGGGAGGATGAGAAGAATAAGGCTGGGCCTTTTAAAAATTCCAAGGAGAGATGAACAGGCCATCACACTATGAATAGCTGCACATAAATTCAACACTTTCTGTCAGCTGCTTGCCCTGTGTGAAAGAGATGAGTGAAAACTTCACGGCACATGGAGAGCTCTGAGCACATTCTATTATTAGCAGGAAATGGATTCCCTAGAAAATCCCCTGTGTTACTGACCTTCATCCATAAAAACGCATCCTGGGTTTTGTTTTCTGGTTTTTTTCTCTAATACTGCAATTAAAGGGCAACACAAGCCAACTCCTTCTCTCTCTGGCCAGGCAGACTTTGTGGTCCCCACGTGAAGCTACAAGAAAACTGCCACTTTATTGACCAGCCATCAGCTCAATGATCTTGTCTAATTGGATGTTTTGAGATTAAATATTGGCTCCTTAATCAGCCATAAATCTGATGGGTTGTGTGGAGCATCCATTAACACTGAAAATGATTTGTTGTTTTTAATTAAATCCAGTAACAGTTATTGCCACTTTTGCACTAATCTTGAATACTACAGTGTTTTTGGAGGTGATGAATCCAGCTTCCATAAAGCAACGTGCAAAGTTCCTTTTTTATTAAATTTAAATTAGTTGGAGAGTTTAAATAAATCAGCACTGAAAAGCAGGGTGAGCAAATATTATCAGCTCAATAAATCTATCCCTGTACTTTGAAGAAGACAAGCTTATATTAACTGCTAGGCTGAATATGAGATTCATAGAGATATCTACTGGAAGTACTTGGGGAAATAACTTATAAGTGAAACACCAAGATACAAAGGGAACACTTCTTTTATATTATATCTTTAAGATTTCTATTCCAGTTTTACTACTTCTACTTCTTGCCCTGACCTCACTTATAGCACTTATAAACTCCCCAGTATTATCAATATGATCTACCACTTATTTGCAAGGTGACCCAGCACAAGGCAAAAAAAAAAGAAAGAAAAGAAAAAAAGAAGACTACTAACAGTGTTTTAAATATAATTTTAAAACTGATACCACTATACAGTTCATTTCCATAAGAGCTTAAAATGTTCAAAAATGTATTTCTTGGAGTTCTCACTGTGGGGCAGTGGGTTAAGAATCCAGCTGCAGTGGTTTGGGTTGCTGCAGGGGTATGGGTTCAATCCCCTGCCCGGAACAGTGGGTTAAAGGATCTGGCATTGCCACAGCTGTGGCTTGAATTCAGTTCCTGACCCAGGAATTTTCATATGCAACAGATGCAGCCTTAAAATTTTTTTAAGTATTTCTTTCCTAAAAACAGAAAGGGAAAATAAGATGGCCACAGTTTTAATAAGTAGGCACTTCAGTAATTGTGTAGGTTTCAAATGGGAAAATATCACACCCTCTCTTGATCATAATGATTTACTGTCCTAAGAATTTCATTTAGCATTACATTTGTCAGCTTTCTTACACACATCTCAATTTATCCTTAAAAATGTCATGATGCTTCTTACACTCCCTCCTTATGCTTCCTAAAACACACACACACACACACACACACCCCAGAGAGGAACAATTCTTCCGTAGTCACAGCTGTTTACTTATTCAGTCGCAGGGATAAAACACAATACTGATTCCCTTTAACTTTTATTACCTTCCTCAGAGAGGCAGAACATATGCCGTGTTACAATATTCTATTAGGTATTAAACCTGGTTAGGGACGTTAGAAATGATATAACCCAATTCCTTATTTTAGATGGCAGAAAACTGAGCTCCAGAGTGATAAACAACTTATCAAATCATGAAGCCATCAGTGATTGCATCAGTGAATCCATATCACTTCTCTTCCAATCCAAAGCGCTTCCTGTTTGTTACAGAAAGTTTATGTTTGTTATCAACCTAAAAATGAGCAGAGGGGAGACCCCAAGCTGTTTCCTTTTTATATCCAGAGTGCATTTGTGGGTAGGGAGGGGAAGAGCTTCAGAGTCCAAGATGTGTGCCTGGTAACCTAAAGAGAGGAACCAATGGGAAAGAAACCTGACTTCTATATCCAGCTCTGAGATTTATACTCTGTGTGGCCCCGTGAAGCCATTTATCTCACTGGTCTCAATTTCTTCATTTAAACAAGAAGTTTGGATTATCAGATGATCTGTTTTCTTACAGTTATAAACACTTGATAAATAATTGAATAGAACTGTTAATTCCATGGCATACAGAAGACGTGTATATTATGATATATGCATTTCAGTTCTTGCATTAGTGAAACAAAATCTAAAACAAAGAAGTTTAAATGTCAGAGCTTCTTTTTTTTCTTTTTATGGCTGCCCCTGAAGCATATGGAAGTTCCTGGGATCGACCCGGAGCTGCAACTGCAGCTGCAGGGCTACACCACAGCCTCAGCAACTCCAGATCTAAGCCACATCTGTGACCTACACTGCAGCTTGCAGTGACACCAAATCCTTACCCCCACTGAGTGAGGCCAGGGATAGAACCTGTAACCTCACAGAGGCAATGTCAGGTCCTTAACCTGCTGAGCCACAAGGGGAATTCCCAGAATGTCAGAGTTGTTAATTGAAAATACTCCAAACACATGAAATACTGGATTTTCTTCAGGCCTATGTGTTGGTTTTGTTTTGCTCACCTGGTATGTTTTTCTCTTTGTGCGTAGTAGCAACTGTGCCCATTTAAATAGTTAATAATTAACTGAAAAATATGGCATGAGAGTGAAAAGGCAGTCTAGTAACTTCCCAAGATAGAGTATCGATTGTCAGACTTACCTCTCACTGTAAAGAGTTATAAAAAATGGACAAAATATATGAAGCTGCTTTTTTAGGCATTGAAAAGCAGACCACATGGGGGTCTGACCCTTAAGAGAACAGAAACCACAAGTCAAGCTTTCCACATATTCAAGCTTTCTGGGGCGCTTTTCAAACTTCGGGGAGGGGATAAAGCCCAGAGAGAGAAAGCTGAGTTCTAAGCTGCTAAGGAGAATGGAATTTGCACAGCAGACATAGGAGGAAGGGCAGCTTCACAGAGAGAAAGCTCTGTTTGCCTGCCTGAGGAGCCCCCTGAATTTTTGGTTAAATATTAAGCTATTCTTCTGTAGAATGAAACCCTGTGAGGCCTCTCAAAGCACAACTGCTGGAGTTTGTGAGATGAATGGAGATTTTAAAGTTTCAACATCCAGAGCAGTGAGACCGGCACTACCTCCCAAGCATTCCACTGAGATCCCTAAAATGTTACTGAAGTGTAGCAGTTAAGGTGGTGTAAGGTTACTTTCGTCTAGAAATTCTCATTTGGGGGGATTATACTTCCCAGGGCACACTTAGAAATATTTGAAGTTATTTTGGGTTGCCACAGCTGTAAGGTGCTTTTGTTGTTGTTGTCTTAAGGCCACACCCACAGCACTTGGAAGTTCCCCAGCTAGGGGTCAAATCAGAGATATTGCCGCGGCCTACATCACAACCACAAGCAACACGAGATCTGAATCTGAACCGTGTCTTCTAACTACTCCGCTGCTTGCAGCAACACCAGGTCCTTAACCCACTGAGCAAGGCCAGGGATCAAACCCACATTCTTATGGAGACTGTGTGGTGTCCTTAACCCACTGATCCACAACAGCAACTCAGAAGATGCTACTTGTCTCTGGTGAGTAAAGGTTAGGGATGCCAGGACAAAGCCCTCACAAAGGGTTGAGTCAAGAATTCAGTCCTGCCTCTGCTGAGAAACCCTGTCCTAGCTCTGTGCTCTCAGCTTTCTACATGATATGATACTCTTGGCCTACCTTCATAAAGCTCAAAAACCAAGCCTTGTTGAATGATATTTAGCTTCTACTAAACTGACTGCTTGTCAGAACAAAATTCAACACTCTTTAAAGGAAATCAGCATAATTCAGATTCACAACATATAGACACAATATCTAGCATACAATAAAAAATGACTAAACATACAAAAGAGTAGAAAAATATAATCCCAAACCCAGTGGTGGTGGGCTGTCAATACAAACAGACCCAGAGAAGATAGATGTTGAATTGAGTAAATAAAGATTTTTGAAAAGCTATAAAAGATGTGATAATTCCAGAAAAGATCAGACACTGAGGCCGGAGTCTGTGCAGGGGGAATGAGGAATTGTCTTTGTAGAAATTCAAAGCAGAAACTTTGCCTCTGAATTAAAAGGGCCTCACTTACTTAATCCAACTTAAGCAAGAAGGGGGGGAATGGGGACTTGCACCCTCTTAGTGTGCTGGAAGATATAGAAATAGCCGGAGAGTCAATGACAACCAGCCAATGATTTATATTGCTCTTTTACATTCTTCGGGGAAAATCATTTACATGGATAAAAACTTCAAGGCAATAATGAAAATGTTTCCTCCATGCAGCTGCATCAACGCCTTACTCTTGGAAATAAACCAAGGGAGAGAAAATATTAACAGACCACCCTCAAGAGCAAATTCAAATTGTGTAATTCACATAATATCTGCCATGAAATTGGATAAGGGCACAAAGTGCCTTTTTCTTCTTTGAAGGTTAAAATATACATTCCTTCCTCTGTGTATAGAAATAAACTTCTATCAGATTTGGTAGTTGGAGTTCCCTTCGTGGCTCAGTGGTTAACGAATCTGACTAAGAACCATGAGGTTGCGGGTTCGATCTCTGGCCTTGCTCAGTGGGTTAAGGATCCGGCGTTGCCGTGAGCTGTGGTGTAGGTTGCAGACGCAGATCGGATCCCTTGTTGCTGTTGCTGTGGCTGTGGCGAAGGCCGGCAGCTACAGCTCCTGTTAGACCCCTAGCCTGGGAATCTCCATATGCCACGGATGCGGCTCTACATAAAGGCAAAAAAAAAGACAAAAAAAAAATTTGGTAGTTGCCACCCTTCAACGTGCAAAAAAAATTATAAACAGACTTCTGGTCTGAGTTGTTCATGAGTGCTTCCTTCATTTCTCATTTTAGAATGTTTATACATCTCAAAAAAATTGATCATATGCATTGGTAGTGATTGACACCTCTGTTCGGTAAATTATATGCTAAGTTGCTAGAAACGCAACACTCTTGTCTTTAAAAGCTTCATTTGGCATGACTTTGTCATCCTACCTTTCATTTTTTGGAGAGATCTAGCTTGAGAGTTTGGAATAAATAGGTCTTTGTTAAGCTCATCTTCTGTTCTCTGGGAATGTTACAAAGCGTCCCATTGTGCCAGGCCCTGTGACTCACCAGTGATTGCATCCCCATAAATGGCAGAAGACCATGCTCACACACCACCTAATCCAGGTCTGCAAGCTTCATTATTATGCAGAGGGATGGAACTCAGGTGCTCTTTCTTTCCACCAGCCACATGGATGTGCACGCGCACGTGCCCACACACATGTAAACATGCACACCTGTGTGTGCACACACACACAGGCTTATGCACATCCACGTGAGCATATGCACACAGATGTTCACACACACAATGACTGATAATAGCGCAAGGGTAGACCTAAAATAGAAGCTAGAATTTCCTTGAAGTAAAAGGAAGTAGGAATTCCCTGGTGGTGCAGTGGGTTAAGGATCCAGCATTGTCACTGCAGTGGCTCAGTTCACTGCTCTGGTGTGGGATCAATCACTGGCCCAAAATTTCTGGATGCCAAGGGCATGACCAAAAAAAAAATAAAGAAAGAATAGAGAGAGAGAGAGGTAAGATCCAACCCCACTTAGGTCAGTTTGGATATGTTTTGACTAAAGTAATGCAGTCAATCAATAAGCACTAGAGGGACTAAAGACATTTTTAACTTTAATTCTATGTGATCTCTGATACTGAAATATCAATCAAGATTGCCAGATAAAATACAGGACACCCAGTTAAATATGAAATATTTGAGATACACTAAAACATTACTTGTCATTTATCTGAAATTCAAATGTACTAGGGTGTCCTGTGTTTTTATTGCTAACTCTAGCAGGCAGCCTTGTAGACAATGTACTGAACAGCAAGAAGCTCCTAACATGAGCCCAGATGTAGCCACTCTGGCCTCAATCCTCGTGACCCCAAAGATTGGCCTGAATTGGTTGCAGTGGGTTCAGCCTTATCCCAAGACCCTGACCAAGGACCACAGGGCTCAGGGACCACATGGCTATATTGGCCATGGCTGTCATGGCAGTTGAGGGCTCAGCTCTTGTCACTGGGTGAGCTAACCCCTAGGGGTACAGAGGTGCCATCAGTTCAGGAAAGTCTGGACACCTGCTTGCTCTGTGTCCCAACCCAGGGCCTTGCCATGCCCGCTGGAGTTTGGGGGCAGTGAATCACTCACAGTAGGACCCCAAGGCTAAGTCCTCAACCTCATTTCCTTGCTTGTTTTCTTCTCAAGTATTCATCACTGAACCCTCAGAGTTCAGTGGCTTTGTATACATCCTCTTGGATAGTCTCATTTAAATGCATCCAATCACTGGTTGTTGTGAGAGAGAGGTGGCTACTACCCAGCATTTACAATCAAAGAATCTAAGGCTGTGTCATCAATATGTTCCCTGCTTTCCAGGACTCCAGTGGAAGACACAGCAGACATCACCCCATCTTCTGGAGATATGTCACCTAACAGGAGAGCAGGACATTCATATATATATATATATGCATTTGTAGGAGCACACAACAGACCAAGTGCAATTGAATAATGCAGTTTGACCCATGAGCCCTTTTGACAAACAGAAATAGCCATGCCCTCCTTTGATTTATCTGGGATATCTAAATGAATAGCCTGTATGAAAACAAATGAAAGCAATGGTAGTTGAAATTGGATTTTTCAGAAATGATATTCTCCTCTTGATATTTCCCGTTTGCTCTGTTGTGAACCACAGAGAATAACATCTTCCCTCTTTTGCAACATGTATACACAACCACAAAGTGGGCATTTGGCATTTGCCCTGGAGGATCTTGGCTTTAAGGAAAATGTGACAGTGATGACCCTAAAATTCTTGCTTTGGTTTTGAAATGGGAGGGAAGGAGCAGGAAACAACCCTTAAAAGAATGACACAGTCCTTGAGGATATGATTAAAACTGGTTGGAAGAACTAGGTCCAAGATCCAAGATGGCGGAAGATTTGACTTCCAGTGGACCTTGAGCTGCATATAGTGTAACATGTTAGCTGAATGACACACCCACTGGGACCATGACAGTTAAGGCCCACCATAAAAGCCCAAAAAATGGGTGATGGCCCAATTCCTGGAAACCCCTCCCCTTCCTGGAAATAGTTGGAATAATCCTCCCAACTCATTAGCCATCAGCCTTTTATGGGCTGAAATTGCCCAGCCCATAAAAACTCACCACCCCCTATTTCAGGACCTCTTGCCTCTCACCTTCTGGGATGGACCACACTCTATCTGTGGAGTGTATTTCTCCCAGGACCCCTCTCTTGCCTTTTGAGACGCACACACTTTGTCCATCCCTCAGCAAATGTACTTCTTACTTATCACTTTGCCTCTCGCTGAATTCCATCTGTGCTGAGCCATAAAGAATCCAAATTTCAGTTAAGTTCTGGGATAAGATCTGTGATTTTAATGAAAAAAAAAAAAAAACAGTTGGTTCAAGTCCCAACCTGATTCTTGGCTGGGTTACAATCCCAGCATGTGAGTTCAAGTCCCAAACTGAGGGGTATGGTTTCAGTTTCCCCAAATGTTCTCACCCACAATAGCTTGAAACTTGTGGGTATCATATAGCCTGGACTTGAACTCTAATAGCCCTGAGTTCTTCTTCTTCTTCATTTAGCAAGGCTGTGAATCTAATAGGAAGGCTGCTCTAGGTCAGGGCCAGTGCAGGTGGAAAATACAATCAACTGAAATAAAAATCCCACAAGGTAGGTGACATTCCATTTTATTCGGGAAACTTACTCAGAACTGTAGCCTGGAAGGCAGCCTCTCAGTAGCTCTAAGAACTGTTCTGAAAATGTAGGAGAGGAACCAGGATATATGTACATAAAAGATGGCTGCTAATCACAGCCTAAAGACCTAAAGACATCTCAAGGTCATAATTTTAGTGCTCTTCTATGTGTGGGAAGATGCAAGAATCTGGGGTTATTGAAATTCTTCCTGATATGTGCACCTTAACTACCTAAGGGTCCATTTATCCAAAAACACACACTGCTTCATCCTGTTTTTCATCCTGAATTCCTTTCAGGGTCAGGGGCTGCAGTGGCCAATGACTTGATCCTTGTGGGACTGGAGGGCAGGCAATGTTCTTTGTTTTACGGTCCCTTAATGAAATCCTTGGAGGGGGCAGAGAGGGACCTGGAAGTATGTAAAAGTCTCATCTTGTTCTGGATAAGAAGCTCACAAATTCCAATTACTTCTTTTCTTTAAATAATGGTTTTATTGAGATATAATTCGCATATCATAAAGTTCACCCTTTTAAAGTTTTTTTTTATATATATATATATATTTACAGTTGTGTAACCATCACCACTAATTCCAGAACATTTACCACCATGTAAAGGAACACCACACACATTGTAATCACCCAAGTACCTTAAAAACCGCTTATCTACCTTCTCTCCCCATGGCTCAACTTCTTCTCAACCCCAAATGGTAGAAGATAAGACCAAGTGATGGGCTCTGCCCCTGGGTTCAAGATGTCTTTAAAGATGAAGTGATTTCCAAATCCTACTTTGAACTATAATTAGTAATCTATCCAGAGATAAAGATGGTGAAAATTGTTCCAGACAGAAAGGATCCATGTCCAAGAGAAAATATTTATGAAGCATCTTGAGGTGTTTGGGGGAAATACAAGTAGTCAGTCTGCATCACAGTAGTTTCCAAACTCTCCCAAACCAAGGATAACTTCCTTCAATCTCAGGATCTATAACAGCAGAAATAAGACTTGTTCCCTACCTTGTGGATCACGTTTTGATCATGACACGGGTTACCAGTCAGTGATGGGGGTCCACGTCACCACTCCATGCCAAACCAAGAGAAAACAATCAGATCTGTTTCCTAGAAAGATTATTTTAGTGGAAGAGTGACAGAGTGGTTGGAAGGGAGCCACCAGAGGTAAATTCACCAAATAAGAGGCTCTTCCAATAGTCAGAGCATGTGGGAAAAGGCCCTGAAATCTATGATTGCTCCAGGATAGAGCTGAGGAGATGGATTTTAGAGGCACTTGGGAGAGAGAGTCAACAGGACTGGACATCTGATTAGATGGAGGTTGATAGAAAAATAGGAATAAGATGAGGTCAAGAATGATTTCTGGGAGTTCCTGGGTGGTTCAGCAGGTTAAGGATCTGGCACTGGCACTGCTGGGGTTCAAGTTACTACTGTGGTATGGGTTTGATCTTTGGCCGGTGAATGCCTGTATGCTCCAGGAGCAGCCCCAAAATTACTTCCAGATCCTCGACTTGGGGCATAGGATGAGTACAAGGTACTAACAACCAAGGCAGGGAATACAAGACAAGCAAGAATGGTAATTGGGAACAAAGGGGCTGAGTTTATTTGGGAACGTGTTGAGTGTGGAATACCTTCATGATAGCCAGTTTTGTGTCCACCAGGAATTTAATACACAAGAGAGAATTTTGGAACTCGAGGCAGATGCTACATCTTGGATGTTGCCTAGAGAAAATATTTAGCACCACCCTACCCCCCACTTTGAGGGGAGAAAATATTTAGCACCACCCTATCCCCCACTTTGAGGGGAGCAACATCCCCCCATCACCAGGAACCACAGCCCTGCTCCATTGTCACTGACAACAGAGGATGACCAAAGGGTGTCTTGATCTACAGTGGACAGATGGCTTTTGTTTTTTTGGCTGTTGTTGTTGTTTTTATTTTTTGTTCACACCTGTGGCTTAAGGAAGTTTCCAGGCTAGGAGTTGAATCAGAGCTGCAGCTGTAGTCCATACCACAACCACGGCAACTCCAGATCCATGACCTTGCTCACTGGGTTAAGGATCTCAGTGGGTGTTGGCTGTGACTGCAGCATAGACCACAGCTGCAGCTCTGTATCCTCACAGAGACAAAGTCATGTCCTTTTTTTTTATCATATTTATAGTTGTGTAACCATCACCACTAATTCCAGAACATTTAGCACCATGTAAAGGAACACCACACACATGGTGAGCCAAGATTAGGAACTCCTGGACGGATGTTTAATTCAAGTATCAGAGAACAGTCGGCCAATATCCGGGAAGGAGAGAGAGGAGAAATCTCCACTCCTTCTCTGTCTATTCTTGCTTCCTCCATAGACTGAACAAAAGAGTGGTAAGTATATTTGACAAAGCAAAAGACATGTTTACAACTTCTGTTATCCAGGGCTTTTTCAAGGATAGTTAGACACTGGTTAGACATGGAGGATGGTTAGGCAGGCAGGGTACCGGGTGATTTCCAGCTCATTACAGTATCTATACCACAACACTGCTCTGAGCCCACAGAGTGGTGAACAAATAACTTCAAGCAATGCCATCCACAAGTACCAAGTACTAACAAAATCAAATCATGCTCCCTGGGAAACAGGCTCTGGGAACCTCATGCAGCATGCTTATGAGGAGTGATTCCAGAAATCACTGCATGAGAGGGAGGGGCAGGACGGAGCAGAGGGAGTGATTGCATTGTGTGCGATGCCTCGGTGGAGCCCACAGGGAACTCAGAAGCTGGGCTAACCCTGCATAGTCGTCCACCCTGAGGCAAGAGGGTTGAGACTTTGTAAACTTCTATGGATTTAGTCATGGGGTGCAGAGGACCCAGGGAGCAGGTACAACCTGGATATGTCATTCCCCCAGTGGTTGGTTTCCTGAGCAAACGGCCATAGGTCCCTTTGGGGAAGAACTGGGCATGTTGTTAACACAGAGCCTTGCCATAATGTCTTAGGGCCCTACCTCATGGGGACCTAGCCTTTCTTCCAGTCCGTGGAGTCCAGGTTGATATTCTAGAATCATTAGCTGAAGTGTGTAGCAGAAGATAAATTTTCACTGGGTACTTTGCCTCAGGGAATAGATATACCATTTTAAAGGACTTTACAGTGTTTTCCTATGTTGAGAGAAATGTCAACACAGAAAATGGAAAATTATGTTTATGTTCAGAACAAGAACTCTTTTCATAAGTTCTAAGCCAGGAAAAAGTCTATGCATTATATGCACATTTCCACCAAAGCGTGTGTGTGTATTTGTGTGTGTGTTTATATGTGTATAGGTACATATATATCCTCTGAAGAATCTGCTGCATGTGTGGAAAATACATGTGTCCCCAAGGAAGAGTTATGACTGCCGCCCTGTAAATCTAAGCCACCCACCAGTGGACGGTTGACCCGCTGAAACATTTTCCTTTGAAAAGGAGCCCATTTCAAGTTCAGTGAAAACATCTCCTTCCCCTCCCCCCAGGTATCACATGTTAGGAAAGAGGAATACTCTCCTGAATATTGAAGCTACAAGGTTGCAGACACTTAGGGAAGGGGGTTGGGGCGGAAATTGGTATGAATTTGAAAAAGGCATGAAACAAAACAGGAAAACAGGAGAAGCACGCATGCATGTGTGCGTGTGCGTGCGTGTGTGTGTGTGGCTGTGTCAATTTTTTCCTGTTTACTAGCTTATTTATTACAAGACACAGCTTCCTTCTTGCTCACCTCTCCCCCCATCATTGTCATTCTAGACATCAATTTCTATTTGAGTGGAAGTAACCAATGGCATGTGCACCATGGACCGCTCTGCAGACATCACCTGTTTGAGGGGCAGTTGCCCTTTGCTTATGCCAGTGTGATCCATGGAGTTACAACAACAAGGCAAGAAAAAGTGGAAATCATAGATGATGGAAATCACAGGTGTGATTTAGACCGTGTAATAGGATTACCACATAAAATACATGAAGGGAGGCCCAGTTCAATCTAGACTTCAGATAAACTCAACATATGTATGTGAATATATATAAGTATACACTCTTATAGAGTATTATAATAGATAACTTATATATGTATACTATACACATGTGTGTTACACATATACATGTAAACAAGTCCTATGTAATATTTGAGACATGTTAATACCAAAAACTATTCTTTTTTAAAAATGTATTCATTTATTTTAAACTGTATTATTTCTTTTTTTATGGCCTCACCTGAGGCATATGGAAATTCCCAGGCAGGCCTATGGCCACAGCCGCAGCCACACCAGATCCAAGACACCTCTGAGACCTACACTGCAGCTGGTGGCAATGGCAGATTCTTCACCCACTGAGCAATGCCAGGAATCAAACCCACAGCTTCACAGACACTATGTCGGCTTCTTGACCCTCTAAGCCACAATGGGAACTCCAAAAACTTTTTTTGTTTTTTATTAACACAAATTCAAATTTACTGGGCATCCTGCATTTTCATTTGCTCACTCTATTCTTCCTCACTTCTCTTTTACTACTGCCCTTTGATCCTATTTGCTGTAGAAATCCACACTGTGCTCCTTCCTGGCTGAGGAGCACCAGAATTATTGAAATCCTGAGCATAATAGGAAAATAAGCAGATATGGCTCTCCAAGTCACATTACAGGAAAGGTGGACACAAACTGGCTCCTTATCTTAAGAAACATTCAGAATTCACCCTGACCTTTAACATTCTTGGCAGAACTTTCCTCCTCAATGGCCATCACACATCAGCTTATATTACCAGTACTTTGTGAGCAGCTCTCATGTTATCACATCATAAAAAGAATCATCTCCAGTGTATCACCTTAACCTTCACAGATTTTAATACATTATCCTCAGACTTAAGGGCTGTGAGCAACTGTTGATGACTGCTCTGGAGTCTTCCTGTCAGCTGGTCAATTCTAACCTTCAGGACTTGAACCCAGAGACTGGGACTCAAACTTAGCCAAAACTCAGATTGGAACTTGAACCCACTCTCTTCTAATTAAAATCACATGCCTGTCTCAGGACTTACTGAAGTTCAGCTTCTTTTTGTCTCAGTGAAGAAGAAATTCAGCAAGAGGCAAAGTGATAGGTAAGAAGTAGATTTACTGAGAGAGAGAGTGGGGCATCTTAGAAAGTGAGAAGTCCCAAAATTTGGGGTGCTGAGTTTTTAAGGGCTAGTTAATTTCATAGGCTAACAAATAGGATTATTCCAACTATTTCTGGGAGGGGGTAGGGGTTTCCAAGAACTGGGCCACTGCCCACTTTTTGGCCTTTTATGGTCAGCCTCAGAATTGTCATGGTGCCCATGGGTGTGTCATTCAGCTAATGTGTTACAAGGAGTGTATAATGAGGCTCAAGTTCCACTGAAAGTTGAACCTTCTGCCATCTGGGGCCTAATCCATTCAAACCAGTGTCCTGGTTCCTCTTCAAGGGATAGGTATAAAATACTGTTGAGTTCTTCTGCAGGAACTAGGCCCCAGTCCAGAGAGAAGCCGAGCACTGGCTTCCCGAAACACTGCCCTGCAATCTCACCACCAACCCATCAGGAAAGACACATACCCTGGAGCTCTCTACAAATTTTGCCTGTAAAAACTATTCTCTCAAAACCAACAGAGTTTGAGCATAAGCCACCCATACTCCTTGCTTGACCCTGCAATTAACCTTTCTCTGTTCCAAACTCTGATGTTCCAGTTAGTTGGGCCTCACTGTGCCTTGCACACATGAACATGGGTTTGACAACACAGTAGCCCCAACACAGTAACTGAACTTAATTTTCTTTCTATGGGAAGCTCACCTGTGGTGCTTAATTAAATCTCACATCCTTGTTATCTCTATCTACAACTTAAAGAAATTAGAGAATACTCAAAAGCCCCTTTCACAAATAGACTGATGCATATAAAACAATGTTTTTAATAAGAATCATTGGATTTAGTGAAATAAAAAAATACTTCAGGCTTCATAAAGCCCCAAGTATTACAAAGGCTTTGTTTTGAGTGAGGGCACTGCAGGATGGAGGGTTTTGTGCAGAAACATACAGCTGACAGTCAGTAGGACTTGTAATCAGAGAGGGTAGGGGGCCCCCAGAGAAAGAGAACCAGGCATGGCTTTCTTGATATGGAAGCCATTTTGCCTAGACCATTTTGTGTTCTAATCCTGGCTCAGTGCTTGCTCTTGAGCATATCTCAGTAATTCACGATCTTAAGGGTTAAAAAGGAGTGCAGAACAGAGAAAAGTAAGTCAAGCAACAGTGCAGTGCTAACACAGGGTCCTAGTTCCTCTCCCAAATGTAATAATACAGCTTTGAGTTCTGCAGGAACTAAGGCCCCCACCCAGGCAGAGGACAGGATGATGATATTGACCTTATTGACTTCAATCTGCTAAAGCTTGGACTTGGTTGAACTTTGCCCCAATTCCGTGCTGAACTCTCTGCTCAGGCCTCCATTGCATACGCATTTACCCTGAGCTTAAAATTTTAAGCTAATTTTAAATTAGCTAATTTAATTGTTGGGGAGACATTGCTTTGGGAAAGATCCTCAGTGTTCTCCTTACTTGCTAGAACAATACATGCTTCCTTCCTCCATGCCTTGGGTTGGTTGTGTCTACTGGCTCCACACCCACCAAGAGGCAACCCTAGTTTGGGAGTAACAGATTGAGCCTCCAGCCTGGAATTCAAATGTCTTTACTTTTCATAGAGGCCCCAAGAGCTACAATGACCTATAACGATGTATAATAATCATTGGACATTTCCAAGTTAGTCACATTTCATTTCATTTGTACTTTCTCCCTCCCAACAGTCTCCATGTGCCTGACAATTTAATCGAGTATGATAATGTTGAACTAAATGTCCTGCAGCTTGACAAGCATCATACATTTTCATAAAAAATAAAGTACTGGGTTTCCAATTTAAGTTTCTCTTGTTTGCTTATTTAATGTAAGTGGCACACTCTTGGGACATTAGTACCATAAAGTAGAAAATGTTCTGGACATAAATGCTGAAAAATGGGGCATCATTCACTTCTTCCATTCATTCATTTTGCTGAACTGAACCCAATGAATCTACTCTACATTTTGAATGCCCACTCTATGCCTGGCAAAAGAGACACACTAGTTTTGTAAAAGGCATCAGCCCACCACGAAGAATCTCACAATTTAGTTGGAGGATAGGTACAGAGATAGAGAAATATATATTTGTACGGGGCATATAAGAGCACAGAGGGGGCCCTGAGGCCAGCATGGGTGCTAGGGGACAAGAGCACCAGGGACCACTTCATGCCAGGGGATGGCCTGGAATGACCCTCAAAGGATTCAGGAGGCAAAACTGATGCAAAGAGCAGGTGTGAGAGAGGAAAAGGAGGAGAGAACAAGACCAGCAGAGGAGACAGCAGGGCAAATGTGTGGGAGCAGACTCAGCAGTCACCCTCTGGATGGAACTACAAGCTGTACAGTCAGGAAACTCAGGATGGCTGTTCTCTTGCTCTCTGTACATCTTCTGCTCAACCAGCGCCTGCTTTACCTACACTCTATGCACTTGACTGACCTTCCTCTACATTTGCCCCGCCCTAGCTAGTGATAGGGGCAGTGAGGGGCATGACCCTTTCCTGGTTTTCCTGGTAACTAATGAGCCAACCTGATGCAATTCCCCCTATACCTCGCAATCTTTCCTTCCCCCCGGGAGCGAAGGCTGCCTCCATGTTGTGCCCACTATCAACTGCATACTGTGAGGATCTTGTTTCAGATGTGTAAACTCCCCCATCCATTAACCATTTATATCTTTGTTGCTGACTCTGGGTTCTTTCTTTGGTCTTAAAGCTGGGCAAGCACGGGGCCTTGGAGGCCTCTGGGGTGCAGCCCAACACAAGCAAATCCGTGTTTCTGGACATCAAAGTCAGAACAGCAGGAGCAAAGATGTGGCCTGTTCACAGCATGCAGCTCACGCTGCTGTTGCCACGTGGAGCCAGGTGATTGTGATGGGGACCGTCCTGGGCATCACAGCTTGTTTAGCATCATCTCTGGATTCCACCCACAAGGTTCCAGGAGCAACTCTGCCCCAGAAGTGTCTCCAGACACTGCCAAGTGTTCCCTGGGGGGGGGGGGGAATGGTACAGCTGCATCTGCTGCATATAGAAGTTCCCAGGCTAAGGGCTGAATCGGAGCCGCAGCTGCTGGCCTACACCACAGCCGCAGCAATACCAGATTCAAGCCACATCTGTGATCTATACCGCAGCTCTAGGCAATTCCAGGTCCTTAACCCACTGAGTCCTGCCTGGATTTCAGGCAGAGCTGGGGGATGGACCAGGGATATGACAGAGTGGACCCTCACAGCAGGTTCGGGGAAGATTGGTCTCAAAGGCTCAGGGTGGGCACTCTCGATCTCTGGCCTGCGTGGTGACAAGGGCTGTGCAAGGGGTAGACTTGAGGGAGGAGGTGGTAGTGGTGGCTGAGGCATCGTATTCTACCCCAGGCCAGAGAGCAAGACTCCTTACCTGCAACAGGGTCTGCTTTGTCCCTGGGATGGGGCTGCCTGCAAAGGTGGGGAGCAGATGGTCTCCCCAGATTCTCAGTAAGCTCTGTCTCAGTGAGGTCTGGAAGTTGTCTGTGGTCAGAATGTTCCAAAATCGGTCATCCAGACCTTGGCCCAGCCCTACCCTCTCTGCCCACCACCTTAGCCCAGAGGGAAGGACACAAAATTCACAGCTGTGTGATGTGTGTCATTTTCCCTTTGCTCAACTTTTCCATCACTATCTGCTCCAAAAACTCCCCCCCCCACCCCGTGGCAGAATGCGTTCCACCAGGTTCCTTTTTAAGATGTCACTTGCTGTGCAAACTTTTAATGACAGAAAGCCATGCATGAAGTGGATTTTTACACCTTTTTGTTCAAAAGGCAGAGCTACGGGTGAGCTCGGTCCATCAGGGGTTTATGGTGGGAAAAAGAGGGAACAGAAAGTCTCAGAAGCTGCAAGGCCAAGCCTCCTGGAAAACTGAATTGCCCTGTCAAAAAGCTGAACCCAGGACTCCATACAAATATAGAACAGACATGTGTCACAGCTTTGTCTACCCAAGAGTAAAGGGTCCAGCAGGACAGCAGAGGGATTCAAAGAGTTCATGGAACAAGGTCTAGACCATCACTTAGGAGGAAAGGAGAAAAAGTATCATTGAAATATGTTTGCCAAGTCAGAGACAAATGCGGCTAAATGGGGAAAAAAAACATTCATGCCTTTGGTAAGATTCTCTCCGCTGGACGCAAATGATTTGCATCTCTTGTGACCAAATGCAGGTTCACTGGTCACCTCGCAGGGTCTGGACCTGTGCTGAACAGAATCCGAAATGGCCTGAAGACTTTTACCCTAATCACTGGAATGATGAACATGATGAAATAGAATATGGTTCTGCTACCTTTCACGGCAAGAGGGTTATGCAGATACAATTAGGATTACTAATTTAGGTCCAGGTGGGCCTGGTCTCATCACATGTGCCCTTAGAAGCAGAAGGAAAAACCATATGGGGGGACTTATGAGGAGAGGTCCTGAGTTGCTGAGATGTAGGGTAGCATGCAGCAAAGACCTACAGGACCTAAGCCTACAGGAGTTAAGAGTGTCCCAGGCCAGTGGTAAGCAAGGAAATGGAACTCCATCCTATAGCCTCATGGAGCTGCCAACTACCTGGATGTTACCAACAAACAAAGGCAAACAAACAACCATCAAATGAAGGAGAATAAGAAGTGCACACAGTCCAGCTCTAAACTATTCATACCCCTCCTCACTGGCCTCCAGGGCCTGCCACCTCCACCTCATCCCAAGGAGAAAGAACGCGTGGCATGGCATCCCACCAGCAAATCATCGAGCCTGCGTTTTCTTTAAACATCAAGACCTAGGAGTTCCCTCTTCCCTGGTGGATTGGTGGCTTAAGTATCCAGTGTTGTCACTGCTGTGGTCGGGTTGCTGCTGTGGTATGGGTTTGGTCCGTGGTCCAGGAACTTCCTCATGCCATGGGTGCAGTCTAAAACAACAACAAAAAAAATAAAACAAACAAAAAAATCATCAAGACCGGGAGTTCCCTTCATGGCTCAGTGGTTAACGAATCCGACTAAGAACCATGAGGTTGCGGGTTGGATCCCTGGCCTTGCTCAGTGGGTTAAGGATCCGGCGTTGCCGTGAGCTGTGGTGTAGGTTGCAGACGCGGCTCAGATCTGGCGTGGCTGTGGCTGTGGTGATGGCCGGCAGCAGAAGATCTGATTCAACCCCTCTAGCCTTCTGGGAATTTGCATTTGCCATAGGGGCAGCCTTAAGAAAGAGAGAGAGAGAGGGAGAGAGGGAAAGAAAGAAAGAAAGAAAAAAGAAAGAAAGAAAGAAAGGAAGGAAGGAAGGAAGGAAGGAAGGAAGGAAGGAAGGAAGGAAGGAAAGGAAGGAAGGAAGGAAGGAAGGAAGGAAGGAAGGAAGGAAGGAAGAAGGGAGGGAGGGAGGAAGGAAGGAAGGAAGGAAGGAAGGGGAGATTAGGACACACACAGGCACAGAGGAATGACCATGTGAGGACACAGGGAGAAGACGGCTGTCTACAAACCAAAAAAAGGCCTCTGAAGAGATCCACCCTGTCAACTTGGACTTCCAGCCTCTGTAACTAATAAATCATAAATTTCTGCTGTTTCAGCCACCCAGTCCGTGGTACTTTGTTATAGTGGCCTGAGCAGAGTAATACATGATGACTGCACTCTGATATTTCCTAGTCGGTTCCATTTCTTTCTTTTTTCTTTTTTTCCTTTTATGGATGCACCCACAGCATATGTAAGTTCCCAGGCTAGGGGCTGAATTAGTGCAGCTCGCAGCCTACACCACAGCCACAGCAACACAGGATCTAGCTGCATCTTTCACCTGTACTGCAGCTTGCATCAACACCAGACCCTTAACCTGCTGAGAGAGGCCTGGGATTGAACCCGAATCCTCATGGATACTAATCAAGTTCTTAACCCATTGAGCCACAATAGGAACTCTTCCATTTCTTTCTTTTTTTTTTTTAATGTTGTTTGGGACAAAATTTATTTCACAGTGACAAATGGACCATACCCACAGCCTGAAGAACTAAGAGAATTATAAGATCTTTCCATTTTTATACACCAACAGTAGGACATGCGTTCCCAACAGTTTCCATTTTTAGAAATGAAAAATTCCATATGTTCAATAAAGGAAGTGGCCTTGAGTGGTGAAATCCAAATCTAATGCCTTTAATGAGGAACAAGATCGTCTCCAATCATCCCTGACAGAAACACAAATAATTATTTTTGCTGTTCTTTGAAGAAAGAGTATATAAACTTGAGTTTAAGGGAAGGAAAGCAATTTTCCAGCTTTTTCTGCAGCTATGATCCCACTCCTAATTAAGCTATTTCCATGTCATACTGCACAAAAGAAACAAGGAGAGTCATATAGTTTTGATGCTAATTGTTTATCCTGGAAACTTTAAGAAAGAGCATTATATCTTATTTATTTATTTATTTATTTTGCCATTTGTCTTTTTAGGGCTGCACCTGTGGCATATGGAGGTTCCCAGGCTAGGGGGCGAATCAGAGCTGTAGCCACCAGACTACACCACAGCCACAGCCACACAGGATCCGAGCTGCGTCTGCAACCTACACTGCAGCTCATGGTAACGCCGGATCCTTAACTCACTGAGCAAGGCCAGGGACCGAACCCACGTCCTCATGGATGCTAGTCAGGTTTGTTGACCACTGAGCCACAACAGGAATTCCTATATCTTGAACTTGGAGAAATCACTTCTCTTCCAAACAGACAAGAAATAAAAATATGCTCAACATGGTTGATCATCAGAGAAATGCAAATAAAAAAACCACAGTGAGGTACCAACTCACACTGGTCAGAATGGCTGTCATCAAAAAGACCACAATTAACAAACGTTGGTGAGGCTGGAGAGAAAAGAGAATACACCTTCACTGTTACTGAGAATGTAAATTGGTACAGTCACCATGGAAAACAGTATGGAGGTCCCCCATGAAACTAAAAATAGAAGTACCATATGACCCAACAATTGCACTCCTGAGCATATTTTTGAAAAAAACAAAACACTAATTTGAAAGCATAATGCACCCCAGTGGTCTTGGCAGGATTATTTGCAATAGCCAAGTTTTGGAATTAACTTATGTGTCCATCAAGAAAGGAATAGATGGAGTTCCCGTCGTGGTGCAGTGGTTAACGAATCCGACTAGGAACCATGAGGTTGCGGGTTCGATCCCTTGCTCAGTGGGTTAACGATCCGGCGTTGCCGTGAGCTGTGGTGTAGGTTGCAGACGCGGCTCGGATCCTGCGTTGCTGTGGCTGTGGCGAAGGCCGGTGGCCACAGCTCCGATTAGACCCCTAGCCTGGGAACCTCCACATGCCGCGGGTGCGGCCATAAAATGACAAAAGGCAAAAAAAAAAAAAAAAAAAAAA
>PVHT020001749.1:544554-624768 GCA_004024745.2 Catagonus wagneri | reverse complement strand
AGGAGATAAATCTCTCCTGTGAAAGGTGCGCTCCCTGTATTTGGAAGTAGAAGGACCTCCTTCATCACAAAAGAGTGATTTCTGGCCAAGAAGCCTGTATAATAAACAAACCAGTTCAGATTCTTCGCTAATGTTGGCACCTCAAACCTAAGTTTCTTTGCTCTGTCAATTCCTCAGAAATGTATCATTTCTTTGTCTAAAATGAAAAACTGCCTGCTTGGCACCTAGGTCCATTTCTATGAGAGCTCCATGCCTATGAATTAAAATGTGTTTCTTTTTCTCCTCCTAATCTGTTCCGTGTATTATTCCAGCCATCAGAACTCAAGAAGGATGGCAGGGGCGGGTAATTTCCCGTCCTTGACAGTGACTAGAGACAACCTAGTGCCTCGTTTAGATGCACCTTTGAACAGGCCTAAAATCAAAGAATCTCCCCAGATGGTGGAATGGAGCGGAGGCGGGGGGAGATGGGCGTGTGTGTGTGTGTGTGTGTGTGTGTGTGAAGAAGGTGCAAAGCTGCTAAACCTCCCTCCAAGGCTCCTCTCTTCTTCCCAGACAAGCAGGAAGCCTTGGCTGCAGAAAGGAGAGCCTGTTCTTCAGACACTCGGGCACCACGCACGTCCTGCTTCCCCCGCAGCTGCCTCGCCTGGTCCCAGTGGGTGGGGTGCTGGCGTGGCACCTCCCCCCAAGGCTGTCAGCGGCCCCCTTGCTCCTCCCTCCGCTGCGCCCTCCCCAGGAAGACAGCACCAGAGAAAGATGCAACTACCTCTGCTCAAGGTGTTACTTTGTAAAAGGAACGTAGGTTTGCTCTTATTTTTTGTTCTAAAACGCGGGGAGCGTGGGCAGAGGGTGGGGGTGGGGGGGCCTCCACCAGGGCCTTGATCTTCCCAGACCGAGCTCCCAGAGGCTTGATGGGGCCGAGGCGCCTGCTTAGATGACTCATCTGGGGAAGGGGAGGCAGGAGAGCAGTGGAGAGTCCCCTGGGGAGGGAAGAGGCCAGGCTCCCAAAGACGCTGGGTGCTGGGCCTGGGCCTCCTTTCCAGGACCCCAGCCTGCGTATTGGGTTTCCTTCTGTTCTGGTTCCCAGCCGCCAGCCACCAGCTGGAAGACGTGGCTCCCCGGGGAGCCTCTAAGGAGACCCGTCCAGTTGGGTTACCCCAGAAAGAGGAGCAAAAAGGAAAGCAGGCTTGTAAGCTGAGAGCTGGGTCTTAAAACCGCAGGAAGTGTGTTTTACGCGGAAGGATGTGGTCAGAACAACTCCCAACTGGGTGAACAGAATTGTGATGGGGTTGACTAAAGCTCCCTATGAAAGCGGAAACACTGGAAAAGCGGTTTTACACCAACAAAAACAACAATGCTGAGATATTTTTAAAGCAGCCCGCAGTCCCCCTGCAGACAGCCCTGTTCCAGCGAAGCAGCTGACCCACCTGTGAGAGCAGGAAAGTGGGTCAGGGCGTCTGGGGAAATGGCTTTTCTAGAGGGAGGCACTGGGAGGCGGCGGGGTGAGGGTGGGGGGTGGGGGGGCAGGAGGAGGGAGGGTCCCACTGCCCCCCTGCCCCCCAGTCCCTTGGGGCACACGCGAGATGGGGCAGGGCCTAAACCTCTGAGAAGAGGCTGGGAAAGTCCTCTTTACTGAGTGCTTGCTTTCTTTTTTCTTTCTTTCCTCCCTCCTTCCTTCCTTCCTTCCTTCCTTCCTTCCTTCCTTTCTTTCTTTTTTCTTTCTTTCTTTTCTTCCTTTTTTCTTTCTTTTTCTTTCCTTCTCTCTTTCCTCCTTCCTATCTTTCTTTCCTTCTTCCCTTCCTTCTTTCTCTCCTTCTGTCTTTCCATTTTCCCTTCCCTCCTTCCTTCCCTTCCTTTTCCCTCTCTCTCTCTCTTTCTCTCTCTCTCTCTCTCTTTCTTTCTTTCTTTCTTTCTTTCATACACTGGTTACAGCTTGGATTCAAATATCTTCAGACACGCGGAGTTCCCTCTGTGGCACGGCAGATTAAGAATCTGGGTGTTTTCTCTGCAGCATCTAGGTCAGTGTGAAGGCATGGGTTCAGGCACTGGCCGGGTGCAGTTGGTTAAGGATCTGCATTGCCACAGCTATGGCTCACGTTTTATCCCACCCAGGAACTTCCTTATGCCATGAATGCAGACAAAAAAACAAAACTAAATTTTTTTCCTCAGACACAGGCTTCTGTTTTCAACACCCTCTGGGGAATTTTGGAACCTTGCTTAGGGTTCTCCAGAGAAACTGAACCAATAGGATATAGGGATATAGGGTTGAAATGACTTTCTAGGCCCAAGATAGAACAGCTCCTGCTGGCGTTCTGGCGGGGGCGGGGGAGCACGGCAGCAAAGCTAAACTTAGATCATTTTTCATCCCTGTAGATGCTTGGCTTGACCAGTCAGCCCTCTAGGTCAGCCAGTCTCCAGACACCAAGCCAACCCTGGGCCTTTTCACCCCAGGCAAGGGTGACACGGCGGCCCCAACCAATCGGATATTTTCGATTTGTCTCTTCCTTATTCTTTATAGTTTATTATTATTATTATTTAAGTGTTATTGAAGTGTAGTTGATTTACAACTATACTTCAATACAGTTTGTGAATATATATTTGTGATAATTTCTGCTGTATATATATTCTGTAAATATATACTTCAGTATGTATTTATGGTAATTTCTGCTGTACAACAAATTGATTCAGTGATACATGTACACACATCTATTCTCTTTCAGATTCTTTTCCCACATAGATTATCACAGAATACTGGGTAGAGTTCTCCCTTGTTCTTTATTCTCTATCTTATAAACGCTTCCTGCCTTTTGCCTCATTTTGCAGTTCTGCCTCCTGAAGTGTGCCCTCTTTAATCATTTTCTGACAATAGGAAGAGACTCCTGGAGAACTGGCTAGAACCACTGTGGAGACCAAGAAGTCCTGAGACCAGCTGTCTATGAACTGGGGCCTCCAGACCAAGTCTGAAGACCTGAGAGCCGGAGTCTGATGTCTGAGGGCGGGAGCAGACCCCAGTCAGGTGGAGAAAGCAAGCCTTTCTCTCTCCCTCTGCCTCTGTGTTCTCTTTGGGCCCCCAGCAGCGTGGGGATGTCCGTCGCCTTGGGGAAGGCCAGTACCTTTCTACTCCCTTTGCCAACACAGATGCTGATCTCTTCAGCACCCATCCACACAAATATACCCAGATCACATTTTACCTGCTCTCCGGGCCTCCCTTGGCCCAGTCAAGTGAACACGTAAAAGTAACCATCAT
Source organism: Catagonus wagneri (assembly GCA_004024745.2). Classification (NCBI taxonomy): domain Eukaryota; kingdom Metazoa; phylum Chordata; class Mammalia; order Artiodactyla; family Tayassuidae; genus Catagonus; species Catagonus wagneri. Next base: position 621,524 of record PVHT020001749.1, on the reverse strand, counting down.
ATCACCCAAGCTCAGGGAAAGCCTCCCATTCTAACAAGTTCCTACTGTTAAAACATGTCAGGTGTTGAGTCCCCACCGTGGCACAATGGGATCAGCAGTGTCTCTGCAAGCGCCAGGACTCAGATTCGATCCCCAGCCTGGCACAGTGGGTTAAAGGATCTGGCATTGCCCCAGCTGCAGCGTAGGTTGCAGCTATGGCTGTGATCTGATCCCTTGCCTAGGAACTCCATATGCCATGGGATGTCAAGAAAAGAAAAGAAAAGAAAAGAGGGAAAAAAAGTCAGGTTTGATGCTATAACCACTACTGTTAATCCAGGGATTATAAAATTCCAAAACTCCAACAAAACCAAGCAGGGGGTCCTCTGCGTATCAGAGTAGGAGGTGTGGGAGTTTTGTCTGCCTCTGAATTCTGTGCCGGATAAAGACAATACTGCAGGCTTTTAGGTGCAGACTCACCCCAGCATCCCTTGCAATCAGCTAAGATCCCTTAGTTAGCTCTCTTCAAGGAACTCAGAGATGCCAAGAGCAGAGGGAAAGCCTGGATGGTCCCTAAGTATATGTGAAGCAGCACACTTGGATTCTAAAGATGCTTCAGAATACAGCCTCAGGTGCTGAGTGAGGACTCTGTTCACAGTCAAGACTCACCGGCCTGCCGTAATGCATGGGACCAGGGATCGAACTTGCACCACAGCAGTGACAACACCGGATCCTTAACCTGTTGCACCAGCAGGGAACTCCGTAAGTTCTTCCTGATGACCAGGAAATGAAAGCCAGGAGTGTAATAATTCACTTGTCATAAAATCACTAGCAAAAGTGGCACATGACTGCAGTGTTCAAGAAGAAACAGTAAAAATGATTGAAGCCGTCGTGTTATAGACAGGGCTCGTGTTTAAAATCACATGCGAGGACATTTCCAAGCCAAACATTTCAGATATTAGAGCAAATGTCAAGGTTGTACCTTCAGTATCTTTAATTTGTAAGAAGGCACATAAAAAGAAAAAAAACCATCATAAATCAAGGATACTTTAGAATTATGTTTTTTATTAGTCTAGCTAAGATATGTAGACACTCAGGAAATGGTATACATAGATGGAAGGCAGATCAGATCTTCATTGAGTCTAAAAGCACTGTTAAGCATACCCGGGGGTAGGATTCCTGCTGTGGCGCAGTGATATTAACTTTGTCTTTGCAGCTTCAAGATGCAAATCTGATCCCTGGCCCAGCACAGTGGGTTAAAGGATCTGGCATTGCCCCAGCTGCAGCGTAGGTCACAACTGTGGCTCACCTCTGATCCTTGGCCCAACAACTCTGTATACCGCAGGGGAGCCAAGAAAGAAAGAAAAAGAAAAGAGTATTCAGGGAGCTGCCAGGGGACCTCGGCCCAGGGGAAAAGGTGATGCCAGCCGGTGTGGAGGTGCTGAGCAGGGCAGGGGTGGCTGGCAGGGGCACTGCGATAGGTCTGTCTGACCTTTCTGGAAACAAACAGGATTTTATCGCCTCAAATAAAAACGAAAGACGGTAGCCCCAGGAGGTGCAGCAGGTTAAGGATCCAGCATTGTCACTGCTGTGGCTCGGGTCATGACTGGTCACTGCTGCTGTGGCTCGGGTTTGATCCCTGGCCCCAGAACTTCCACATGCCATGGAGGGGAGAAAAAATAATAAACATCGAATAATATTTAAAAAATGAAAGATGAATCATTGAGCCTCTTTAGGGAATTAAAATTCTTTAAAAGACGAACAGTAGACATTTACATTGTTGAACTGCTAAACTGTATTCCTCTCCAACTTAGTTTGACTTTCGATCTTCAATCTCTATAAAACTCTTCTCATTTGTTACTAAAATACATTTCCCAATGACTTTACTGGACTGAATCTTGGTACCATGATGCCATAATGTATCAAATACAAGCAAACTTGGGGAAAATTAAGGGATGCTTTTTTTTCCCTTTTTAAGTGAATAGTAAAAGCTCCACTTTGTATGGTGCTACGTTTCATGGGTAAATGTCCAAATGACAGCTCTTCCGTGTCAGAAGCCCTGTGAGACCACAGTCTTCTCCGTGACCGCGTCTCGCACTGGCACAGAACACTGGGTTGTTCTCACTTGGAGGATGTCACGTTCAGTTCACTTTTATGAAGAGAAATTGTTCATGGGAAACTCAGAGGTTTTAAGGGAAATGGAATCAGGACCCATGTGAGTTATATATGCAGAATGCCACTGAATGTTCTTTGGGAGTCTTTGACAAATTGTCATGCCATCGGGATGTTAAACCTCACAGCTGCTTTCCCGGATTCCTAGAGAATTCCCAGAACCAGAACAGATCCCATCTTGGTTTTCTCAGTCCTCCCACTACAAATGCTGGCTTCCGATAAGAGGGCTTCTTTGGCTGACGGGGTAACGCATTAGACAGAAATTTAATTAGAACGTTTTTGTGTCTAACCTAGCCAGTACATTCTGTAGAATTGAATTCATTTTCTGCAGGAATGTTAGAACTCTCTTTACCAAGTAAGTGGTTGAAAAAGGTAGGAGTAAAGACAGCTCACCTTGGGCTGAGTGTGAATTTTGCCTCCTGAATGAAATTCAAAACTTTGTCTCCTGTTTTTTAAAAATCCAGGTTCTGTTCTCTGTCCTGCCTGCTGCCAGCCCCCCACCTTCCCCTTCCTGGGTGATGCCTTAACTGCCTGGGGCGCCCTCACACCCTCAGCCTTTCCTCTTTTTCCCATCGTCACAGTGCCTTAGGGGGTCCATCTGCCCTCTGCCAGCCATTCATTCCATGCCTCAGCCTCACTGTTTTTTGTTTTTGTTTTTGTTTTTGTTTTTGTTTTTTTTTGGCTATGCCCACAGCAGGGAGAAGTTTCTGGGCTGGGGATCAAATCCGCACCACAGCACTGATCAGAGCCACAGCAGTGATGACTCTGGATCCTTAACCCACTGCACCACCAGGGGAACTCTTCAGCCTTGCTGTTCCTAAAAGCCTCAACCATTTCCTAAATGGCTATTAGGTCTAGATACAGAGCTTCATAATTTCTTAGACCCATTTTCTATCAAATACAAATTGAAAGAAGAGATTTTTTCTTTATGAGATTTTTTTTTCAGTAAACACAGAGAAATGGGTTTGGCAATGGCTTACTTAGGCAGTTAGTGTTTGAAGAGTGATTTTCACTTTAGAAAAGTTAGCTGCTTTCTTCTTTTAGTAAGTAAGTATAGGATGCTTGTAGTAAGAATGTGTAAAATGGGGCCAGATACATGGTAAAGTGTCTGTCTTTATTTAAAGTCCAGGAAAGGAGTACAAATGAGCAGTGTTTGGGGATTAAGACATTTCTACTGAGAGTTAGAGCCCACAAGGAGGTCAAGCAGGACTGCATCCTCTAAATCAGACTTTCTGATAAACCTTTACCTCCTGAAGTTGGCTGTGTAGAGTGTGCCTACACCACTAGATGGCACCGTTGCCCACTGCACACTCCCAACCCCCGGCGCGTTTGGCCTTCCAGAGGCTCAAAGAAAAACCCCATTTGTACTCCACCCTCCCGTGTCTTGTGCTCAGTGTTAAAGACCACAGGTGCCTCTTTGCCTTGGAGTCATGTGCTGCCTATCAGAGGCTGATAGCCGAGCTCAGGACCCTTTCCAGCCTCCTCCAGGGCCTGGAAGTTGGCTGGAGACTGGACTCCGGCTTATGCTAATGTGTAGAAAGTCATGCGTGCTGGTAGGTTAACTGGAATCCCAAAGAGAGGATCTGATTCAAGAGAGAATGTAGAAGATTGTTCTGCAGAAAAGGAGGGTAGGTGCCTTGTGCCAGATTTGGGAGAGATGGGAGCCATGCAAGGGAGCATCAGCAGAGGAAGAGAACAGCCTCTTGGTCCAGGCCTGGGATGGGCTGGCCGTAGGCAGCTGTGTCCTCTGGCGCCAGTAACCCGTGGAGACAGGTAGTACTGCCCCTATCCTTCAGACGACATGTCACTACAGCTTCGAAAGTAAAGAGTTGATGGAGCTTCCTTGTAGCTCAGCAGATTAAGGATCCGGTATTGTCACTGGTGGGGCTTGGGTCAACCTGAGAGACTGCTCAAACCTATGAAGCGCTGTCCTGGCTCCTGAAGCCAGTGGGTTTGTAACAGTGAAGAAAAAATCTGACTCCTTTTTGGATCTGTGTCTTTTTCTGTAACCTTTGCCTTCTGTTGCTTTTGCTATGAGTTAATCTCTGAAGGAATGTTGCCTATGAGTTTAAAGTATACATTCTGGCCCATGTCTGGGAACCATGCCTTGCATACCTGAGTATTCAGCTAAAATACCTTTGTTTGAGCTCACGGAAGCAGCTGAAGCTGTCAATGGCTGCAGGGAAAAAGAAATGAACACATCCCCTTAGGAGGAGTCTGGCCTGAACAAGGAAATATTTGCCACCATGTATTATTACCTTTTTAACCCTCACCTTTCCCTCTTTGTTCTGTAAGAGAAACTAGCCTCCCAACCCGGGCAAGATGGTTCTTTGGGACACGAGTCCACCATCTTAGTCTGCTTTCTGGATAAAGTCGCTATTCGTTGCCCCAACAACTCCATCTACTGGCCTCTGTAGCGAGGAGCAGCATATGCTTAGGCTCAGGCTTAGTCGTTCCTGGGAGGCTTTTTCCAGCAGCTCAGGATTGAAGGGGCAGGAAGAGGTGCTGCTGAGGCTGAGAGCTCCTCTGTGTCCATCCTGGGGCCCACAAGAGGGCAGCAGGGAGCCCATCAGCCACTGGCCAAGGGCACGGGGAGGCATGTCAACTTTCCCAGCGCCATGCTAGGCTAACGTTTCGGAATGAAGCATCCAGTACATCACATAGGTGACAAGCGCACTCTAGGCCAAGACAATCACCCTTTTAGGCCAGGAAACAAGAGGGTTCTGTGAGGAGGGATTTTAACGCATTCCCCAGCAAGGGCGCCAAGCACATTCTGGGTGTGGCAGCCCTTGAAGAAAAACAGCCAACCACATCCTTAGGTGGAATTTACAGATTTCAGGCACTCGCTCCCCACCTTCCCAATCCCCACCGCAGGCCTGCGCTCTGAAGACCAAACAGGCCACTGCACTGTTATTTTAAGAGCTAAAATTTCCCAGAACCCTGGAATGCTCTGAGAACTCTCAAAGAAAGCTATTTTTGTCCTCTGACGATTTGTGGCCAATATTTAACCTTCTCCCTGAATCATCCAGTTTCTTGCCTATGAAAGTACTTTCCAGGTTCCAAAGAGAAAGATGCATTTGTGATGTAAATGTTTTGAGTTTGCAGGCACATGGGTTAACACTGGCCGGGGTACTGGAGCTCCTGAGACTGTTGGGGGGTCACACACTTCCACAGAAGCAGGTTCAGGGTAAGATCTCCTTTGGTTGGGCTCTTCGTTCCGCTCCTGGATTCACTGAGAAGGTCTGACGCCGGTGTGGAAATGCTGTCTTCCTACCTCTAGGTCACTGCCAATTTTATACAGAAAAATGAGAGATGTGTTTCCCTATGCCTGAAACTAACACAACTTTGTAAATCAACTACATCCCAATAAAATTAATTTAAAAAGAAAAAGAGGGAGTTCCCATTGTGGCTCAGTGGGTTAAGGACCTGACCTAGTGTCCGTGATGATGCAGGGTTTAATCCCTGGCCTCGCTCTGTGGGTTAAGGATCTGGTGAGGCCACAAGCTGCGGAAAAGGTGGGCCTTGGATCTGGCATTGCTGTCACCGTGGCAGAGGCCTCAGCTGCAGCTCCAATTCAACCTCTGGCCCAGGAACTTTCTGATACAGCAGGTGTGGCTGTAAACAAACAAACAAACAAACAGAGGAGTTCCCTGGTGGCTCAGTGGGTTAAGGGTCTGACATTGTTGCTGCTGTGGTTCCAGTAGCTGCTGTAGTGCAGGTTTGATCCCTGATCCAGGAACCTCCACATTGCCATGGGCACGGCCGAAAAGAAAAGAAAAGAGAAAAGAAAAGGAAAAAATGTGTGTTTCCTTCATAGATCAGGGTGATTGCGTACATTCTCTACTGTTAATTCAAATTCACTTAACTGTGGGAAGTTTTTAATGTGTGAGATTAACCATAACCATGCTCCAAGAACCCTCTTTTCTTCCTATTTAGCTTTAGAATTTGAGCACCAGGGTTGTGGGTTCCGCTGCTGGCAGCTGGCCTGTGTTCTTCCTGCCATCCATCCCCACATGGGACACTCAACTGTGCAGAGGGGCTGGCAAGGACGCCCAGGCCCAGATGGGGTCCAAGTGCCTCTCTGCGGCCATGTTAACTGTAAGACTGAGTGTCCACCAGCGGTTTGGAAGAACAATGGGATGAGAGCTCTGAGAGGGGTCACTGGCCCCTGGGCCATCCCGCAGTCACCAGTGTGTATTGAAGGCTCCCTGTCAACCCAAGGAAGCACTTTACCTTGATTCTTCCTGCAGTTTCTCACCCTTGGCAGGGTCAACACGAGGCTGGATAATTCCTTGCTGTGGGGCTTTGGAGGAGGTTTAGGTTGAACCTGGCCCTACTCACTAGATGTCCTTCACAGGTCAGGACACTGAGACCGCCTCTGCACACCAGCAAATGTTCTCTGGGGGCCAGGCCACCAACCACCCAGTGGAGAACCACGGGAAAGTGGGGCGAGAGGTGGATCAGAGCTATGCCGTGAACTAGGAGGAACGTTCCCGAAGGTCTTTAGACATGACAGCACAGGGTTGGAGACCCTGCAGGGGACAAAGGGGGGAAATGTGTCCAAGAAAGAGAAGGCCGATCATGCTGCAGGATGGGAGGGACAGAGGCATAGAGACAAAAGGGACCAGGTGAGGCATCTGTCTGCTCATAGATGACCCGCCCACGCTGCCTCTGTGGGTTGCGCCTGTCTCTCCACAAACCAGCTCCCTGTGGCCGTCTGCACAGGTCCGTGGGATCCCACCGCAGAACCCAGGCAGTGCGTCACCCACAGGGATGAGTCAGAGGCACTTCATAGGCAGGGCACAGGCAAGACCCTTCTGTGCCCAGCGTGGTCATCACCTGGTAAAGGACATCAGCCGATCAGAGCAGACAGATGAGTGTGTCCAACATCGTGAGAGCCGCCAAGCCTGTGTGATAGGAGGGATGACAGAAAGAATTAGACTCATGCTTCCGAGAAAAGAAAATGCCTTTCAACAATGTGACAGAGCCTGGGTATCCTAGCACCTGAAAAATAAAGAAGGGAGGCGGAACAGCTGCCTTCACACACTGAGGGCTCTCGTAGAAAATCAAATGAGGATGATGGATAAGTCGTCCTGGGGATGCAAGTCTCAGGGGAGCTGTCCATCCAGACGATTCTGAGATTCTCTGGCTCCATCCAATCTCCCCCCTCCCCTGGGGACCAGCTGCACCTGGAGAGTCGTGGTTGGCTCTGAAGGCCACATTTCATAACGAAATCTGCAAGCCTGAACAGGCTCCCAAAAAAGTATCATCTTACTGTAAGCAATTGTGTTCAATTGTATATTAAATTAATTGTATATTAAATTGTATATTAAATTAGTATACAATTAATTAATTGTATATTAAATTAGTGAGTTTTCTTCTTTCCCCCTTAAGGGTAACATCTATAAGCGTTCCCTGGTGGACTAGTGGTTAAGGATCCCATGTTATCACTGCTGTGATGCACGTTCAATCCCTGGCCCAGGAATTTTGCCACTGGGGTTGTCAAAATAAAATAACAATAACACCTATAATTTCATCAGATTATAAAAAGTATTCATATTCATGATGCAACTAGAAATACTCATAGTAAGTGAAGCAGGTCAAAAAGAGAAAGACAAATACCATATGATATCACTTATATGTGGAATCCAAAATATGGCACAAACGAACCTATCTATAAAACAGAAACAGACTCACAGACAGAGAACAGACTTGCAGTTGCAAAGGGGGAGGAGAAGGGAGTGGAATGGACTGGAATTTGGAGATAATAGATGCAAACCATTCCATTTAGAATGGATAACAGTGAGGTCCTGCTCTGCAGCACCGGGAACTATATCCAGTCTCTTGGGATAGATCATGATGGAAGAAAATATAAGAAAAGGAATGTGTGTACACACATATATACACACACCTATATATATATGAATGACTGGGTCACTGTCGTACAGCAAAAATTGGCAAAACATTGTAAATCAAATATACTTTAATTTTAAAAATATAAAAATGAAAGTATGCCTATTCTTTTCAGGATATTTAGAAAATACAGATACAAGTAATCCCACCGACTGGAAATAAATATTTTTAATGTTTTAATTGCCTTCCAAGATTTTTTTTTTTTTTCATGACTGCTTCCATGGATATGGAAGTTCCCAGGCCAAGGCCTGAACCTGAGCCACAGATGTGACCTACACCATAGCTCCAGCGACACTGGATCCTTAAGACACGGTGCCACAGCAGGAACTCCTTCCAAGATTTTTTTTCTATGCATACATCAGATTCCTACCTTCAAGCATAATAAAAAGAATATTACAAACTCCTAATGAACTCTGTCTTTCCAGGCACGATCTTCAAAGTTTATTCCTGGCATTGTGAAAGTCATCATTAATTTTGACTCTTTCCTAGTCAATTGAGCATAAAGAATAAATCAAAGCAGGTATAATTGGGCTAATGGCCCCCTTCAGATTTCTAGCTTCATGCTGATTTCATTATGTTTGAGACGACCTCTCCTGCTACATGCATGATTCCATTTTCTTCTCTCTTTCATAAAATAATAAGGGCAAAATGTAATAAAAGTTGTTCAAATAATTGCTCAAACCTTGCAAAGATGAAGCTGCCAAAATTAGACATTTGGCCAGCAAGCAGTGTCCCAATGCGAAGGTACAAAATTCTAGTCAGTTGACATACAATGTGTTCAATCAGCATGAAAGGGGGAAAAACAGAGGAAACCCAAGGTCTTGGTTTTTTCTTCTCCTAATGAGATGTATGTTGTATACAAGGTCCTGGATCCCATTCTTTGGCCAACATTGCTGCCATGTCATTCAATTTTCCTAGAATGCGGACTGGAAATGGATAATGTTCATCTGAAGAATTTCCTGAAAAGTTTACCACTCCCTTTTAAGTAATGGTTATGGTAAGGCAATTCTTATCATAAGTAAATAATCATAAAATTTAAATCCTTGTAGAGAAAATGCATGTGCATTTTTTTTTTTACAGCGAAATGTCCAAAGGTGAAATATGACTGAAAGGTAAGCATTTCTGTGATACTTGATCCATTTGGTCAAATTGCTTTTCTGATATATAATTCTTTTTTTTTTTTTTTTTTTGGCTTTTTATGGCCTCAGGAAGTGGCATATGGAAGTTCCTGGCTAGGGGTTGAATAAGAGCTACGGCTGCCTATGCCACAGCTACAAAACTCAGAATCTGAGACGCATCTGCAACTGTGCCATGGCTTGTGGCAACACCAGATCCTTTAAACCACTTAGCAAGGTCAGGGATCAAGCCAACATCCTCATGGACACTATGTCGGGTTATTAAACCACTGAGCCACAATTAGAACTCCCAAAAATATAATTTTTTGGTTATATACAGCCACAAGAGCAGGATATAAAGCCACCATTCTATCTTCCCTACAACCCTTGTTCATAGTGGCTACTATTATTTTTTTCCCTTTAATATTTGACAATAGGCAAGATGCTTATTTTTCTCATTTGCGTTTTTATATTTGAGGAGTGGAAGTTTCTTTATATTTATTAGGAGATGGCATTTTATCTTTTGTGTGTTTTGTTCATTTTCTATTCATCAATATTAAGACTATTAAACATTTTCCAAATCAAAACTACAATGAGATACCACCTCACATCAGTCAGAATGGCCATCGCCAAAAAGTCTACAAGTAATAAATGCTAGAGAGGGTGTGGAGAAAAGGGAACCCTCCTGTACTGTTAGTGGGAATGCAAATTGGTGCAGTAACTGTGGAAAACAGTATGGAGGTTCCTTAAAAAACTGAAAACAGAGTTACCATATGCTCCAGCAATCCCACACTTAGACATATATTTGTAATTTGCAACGATACATGCACCGCTATGTTCGTACCAGCACTATTCACAATAGCTAAGACATGGGAAGCAACATAAATGTCCATTGACAGATGAATGGATAAAGAAACTGTGGCACACATTTATAGTGGAATACTACTTTTCCATTAAAAAAATGAAATCATGCCATTTGATGCAAAATGGATAGACCTAGAAATTATCATTTAAGTGAAGTAAGTCAGAAAGAGAAAGGCAATATCATTTGTCACTTATATGTGGAATCTAAATATGACACAAATGAACTTATCTATGAAACAGAAACAGATTCACAGATGCAGATTAACAGACATAGTTGTCAAGTGGGTGCAGTGTTGGGGGTAGGGAAGGACTGGGAGTTTGGAATTAGTGGATGCAAACTATTGTTATAGAATGGAGAAGCAATAAAGCCCTACTGTATAGCATAGGGAAATATATTCGATATCCTGTAATAAACCATAATGGAAAATAATATGGAGAAAAAGAATATTCAGCATTTTCTTGATTTGTGTTGAATATTTTTGAATAAAACTTACCTCTCTCCCACTCCTCTCAAATTCTCCACCAATTGAGAAATCTGTCCATCAGTCAGCAAAAGACCTGGTTCCTTCTGGAGCTGGATTTCATAGGTCTGGAGTGGGTTCCAGGAATATACATTCCCAACCAGTGCCAAGAAATGCTGGTGTGCCTGGTCGAGGGTGTGGCCATACACAAGTTAGAGGCACCTGCCTACCCTGCTCCAGCTTCTCAGAGGCCTTCAAAGTCACCCTCCTGTTACCAGATCAGGTCTGGATGCTCAGTACTCAAAAATCAATACAGGCGTTAGTAGAAAGGAAAGATACTTTTAATCAGAATGCTGTCAATCTGGGGAGATGGTTGACTCAGTGTCTCCCCAAAACCGCCTCCAAAGATTTTGCTCGGCCATGAAAGTTTTAAAGGGAAACAGAGAAGTGATCTCAGTTAATCATGGAGATGGGGGGAGGGGGTGTCAGAGTGGTGGCCGTCCCCCACTGTGTGCAGACTTGTCAACTTGTGTTTTTTCTTAAGATGCTGTTTTCTTTGCACAGTTTGTTCATGAGATCGACAAAGGGGAAGCCAGGGAAATCTGGTCATCTGTTCATTACTTACTCTTCGTTTCTATTTCTTTGATTTACAGAAAGAGCCAACAAATTAAGCAAGTTATGGTGTCATTGAAAGACTTGAAAAGTGTGCTTGGGCGGGAGATGAGTGGAGCATGGGGGTGCCTGGTTTAAGGTTAGCTACCACATAGCTTTGCTAAAGTGACAGGAGAGGAGTTCCCTGGCGGCCTAGCAGTTAAGGATCTGGTGTTATTGTTGCTGTGGTGTGGGTTCAATCCCTGACTCAGGAACTTCCACATGCCACTGGAGCAGCCAAGAAAATCCAAAATAAAACAAAAAAGGAAAACTACTAAAGATAATAATAGAAAAATAAAAGTAAGGTGACCAGACAAAGAAGTTTCCTGCAGAGAGCTCTTTCCTGCCCAAAGCTGCTTACACGGGGGGGGGGTGGACAGTGCCTTTCTGAGGAGGACAGGGACACAGGCAGGTATGGGGTAACAAATCTGTAGGTTCTGTACACTCTGAAAGTTTTCCCCACGTCTCCAAGCCTGAGCCCCCAGAGGCAGTTTGCCCAAGATCTCCTTCCACTGTGCCTCCCCCTCGTGGCATGTGCAGGCGTGTGTCTCACCCATGCCCAGTTATATAAACAAGCATAAAAGAGAGCTGAGCCGCATGACCCCTGTAAAATACCATCCTTCAGCAGCTGATAAAGCACCTTAATCCTGCCTAAAGCCTCTTTCTTGCTCTTATACCCAGAGCCGTTACTGGTGACACTGCTCTTAGAAGCTGAGACCACAGTCTTTGTTGGGTTTTGTTACTTAGTGTAGAGGTGAGCGTCACCTCGTCCACACCACCCCACATTATGGTAAAGGAGATGCAGGGAGGGTTCTGTGAGAGCAAAGCCAAGTGTCAACTTCTAAAAATATCTTTTGTTCCTTCTCCTGAGTGCATTAGTAGAGAGATCCTTAGCAAGAAATAAATGTCCCTCGAAACAGGCAGGAGCAATGCATGCTAATGGCACTGATTCTCTTTGTCCCAAAGAGAATGCTTTTTCAAGACCATCAGATTTTTAAAGATATACAATACCTGCAAATAAATAAACTGTGAGCTTTCTTTCAGATTCTGTGTGTCATCATTCAACAAGGAAAGCAAATCTATGAGGTCAAACGAGAACATGAAATATGTATTCTAATCATAAATCCCCACTTTTATTTGATCAGATAGACTGTTTAATGCATTCTTCCATTTATTAACAAGAATCAAAAATTGTACCCTTGATGTGACAACAAAGAAAAGTTTAGTCATGATATCTTAAAAAAAAGAAAGAAAGAATTGGCAGTTCCCTTGTGGCGAAGAAGTGGATTAGGGATCCGGCATTGTCACTGCAGCAACTTGTGTTTCTGCTGTGACCTGGTTCAGTCTCTAGCTGCGGAACGTCCACATGCCATAGGCACAGACAAAAAAAGTTTTTTAATTTAAAATAAGGATTTATTTACTGATACTTTAAAAAATAATTATTTGGGGTTTTTTTTGGTCTTTACAAATGTATATTTTGGAATTCTTTTATTGTATCACTGAGACCAGTAATATTGTGTTCTTTTTTTAATTGTATGATTGCATTTATTTTTTTTCATTTTTTAAAGTTTTATTGAAGTATAGTTAATTTACAATGTTGTGGTAATTTCTGCTCTACAACAAGGTGATTCAATTATACATACAGACATTCTCATTCTATTTCAGATTCTTTTCCCATATAGTTTATCACAGAATGGTTAGAGTTCCCTGTGCTGTACAGCAGGTCTGCATGGGCCAGTCATTCCATATACCTCAGGGTTCATATGCCAATCTCAACCCCCAGTCCATCCCTCTCCCCCCACCTGTCCCCTTTGGTAACGATATGTTTGTTTTCAAAGTCTATGAGTCTGTTTCTGTCCTGCAAATATGTTCATTTGTATCCTTTTGTTAGATTCCACATATAAGTGATATTATATGATGCTAGTCTTTAACTGTCTTGTTTAATTGTTTTGAAATAATTCTTGTTTAACTATCACTGAAGCCAAACACTGGTGTTAAGTAAGTGCTTGCCTCTACACGGGTTGAAGGTTTACCATGGCCCCTCATGTGCTCCTAACCCCGGTGTGTGAGTCTAGTTACATATAACATTCCATCATCACAAGTTAGGTGATGTTGAATGGCATCACTATCCTGTTTTGGTAACTTAATAGAACAGATCATTGAACTGTGTTTAATCAGCCTTGTTTTAACCGTGACTGCTCTTGGTAGTCTAATTTCAAAAACAGGTTCCATGACTTACGTTTCAGCGTTTTTGTACTATTCTCCAAAATGCATGTTAACTCATTTATTTGCATATACAAATTAAGTCACCTTTTTTTCTAACAGAAAATGACTGTGACCACGTGTTGGCCATTAGGTTAATGTAGGAGAGATTTTCTGTAGGCTGAGTAATCCAAATCAACAGCAGCTTTGAAGCTTTGAGAAAAATACAATGTATGTGATAAAAAGAGCTTTATCAAAACATATGGTATCAGGAGTTCCCACTGTGGTGCACTGGGTTAAGAATCTGACAGCAGTGGCTTGGGTCTCTGCAGAGGTGAGGATTCAATCCCTGGCCCAGGAAATTCCGTATGCCATGGGTGTAGCCATAAAAAACATGACATCAGCAAAGGTGGTTTTGAAAGTCATGTCTCAGTTTTTCCAACTCTTTATTAAGAACCTAAACATGAAAAAGAAACAAGGAGAGTTTCTGTAAAATGTGTGCCTTGATGGAGAATTCTGCACTGTCTAGACTCCAGGACACATCCTTCCAGCATGTCTAATTCTTGACTGGTCGTGCCATTGATCTATTTTACATCTCTGTAAGTTGTAGACAACTGATCTCCCTGAAAAACTTTTTCTACCTGTAGCCCCATAAACCTGCACCCTCTGGGTTCCAGCTAACCCCTCCCCCAAAGGAACAAGGCCATTTTGCTTCATGTGCAGGGTCCCTTCGATATTCCAGATCTCTAATCTTGGATTCTCCTTTAAACTGGTTGTAATATCTTTCTAGCTCCCTCACTTAATAATGAGTTTAAATAAAATCTTTAACATGCCCTCCTTTTCTAAATAGATGAGAATCGTGATCTTACTTTTTTTTTAAATCATCTTTTCACATTGTTAATCCTGATAAAGCCTTTTTCTCAGAAATTGAGAAGGTAAATGGCTTTACAAACCCCACAGTAAGTGTGGGAAACCCCCACAGGAAATGTGGTTTCCAATTTTTACTTTTAAGAAAATTGAATCAAGAAGTCAGAAGATAGAATGTTGATAATAATGTGTAACGGTGGATTACTACGGGATTTGGAGCATGGAACACCAAAGACAGCCAAAGAGTTGACTATCACCGCTGTTATAAAAATAGCCCATTTACATCAAGACTTTCCAGTGATACAGCTATAAAAAGCTAAAATAGGAATAGAGTCAAAGCTGAACTTTACCACAGCCTAGCATAAAGCAACAGTCAATCATGGGTGCATGGACTAACTGAAAACATATCCTCATTTATTTCACTGTGGTTCATTTCCAGTACAACTTCAATAATTACTTAATAACAGTTTTAGTGCATTTGTGTTTTGATCCAGCTACATACATGTTCTGTGACAGAGAGGCTTGACAGAATAATCCAAAATAGTTAGGATAAAATTGTGGCAAGAAGTGGAAAAGAAATAAACAAAAGAAAAAAACGCAATTTCTATCTGTCAAAGGTTTTGTCCTTGTCTTTCTATATATATTTTTTGTGTGTGTCTTTTTTTTGTTTTAAGGGCTGCACCCACAGCATATGGATGTTCCCAGGTTAGGGGTTGAATCAGATCTGTAGCCAGTGGCCTACGCCACAGCCAAAGCAATGCCAGATCCTTGACCCACTGAGCGATGCCAGGGATCAAACCTGTGTCCTCATGGATGCTAGTCAAATTTTTTTCTGCTGAGCCATGATAGGAACTCTGCTTCTATATTTTTTTAAGGATGATGGTATATTTCATTTTACTAGAGGATTTAGATTTCATTGCATACATTCATATATAAATACGTACATAACATATACATCTATGCATATTTAAATATCAATATTTGCAATATACCAGATATTGCATTATTTTCAAATATTTAAACTGGGTAAAACATGTCAAAAAAAAATTTTTTAATTATGTGTGTAGTTTTTCAGTGTACTTTGAGGAGCCTGTGAGAAAAAATTTGAAAGTCGTTATTATAACTACTGATGTTTAAGTTTAGTTGGAATGTCGTTTGACATTCAGATGTTTAAGTTCCTTCTAGGGTCAAATCCTGTGATTCTCCTCAAGATTACTTTCACTGCCTTGAGGCTTAGAGATTACTTCCTTGTTCACTTACATAGTCCAAGGATTTTAGTAGCTCCCAGGAGAAGATTGCAGCAGAACCCCCCCCCCCCAATAGCTTTCTAATCACTCTTTCCAGTGGCATCTGTTTATGACCTCAGAAAGGCACTTTGCCGATCCTGGTTCTCTCCACCCCCAGGGGATCTACAGGTTTTTGGACTCACTCTCTAAAAGAATGCAAGTGACCATGTATCACTTTGCATATTTAAAGCTGACCTTTACCATTTTAAATCACACATTGAAATAGTTTCATTTCAAAGATTTAGCTTTCAAGAGCGTGAAGTGTGTTGACATTGCAAAATGTCCATACTCTTAAATGTGTCCAACAAAGTCTCAATAGCCCCAATATGTAATACCCACAATCATTCATTTTAAAAATGCATCAATAAGTTCCTCCTTAACAGCTTAGTTTTATTTTATGTATTTATGTATTTATTAGCAACATCCACTGTATGCAAAAGTTCCCAGGCTGGGGATTGAACACTTGCCACAGCAGTGACAACAACACCTTGACCCACTGAGCCACCAGGGAATTCCCTTCACATCTTAATTTTATATTATTCATTTTTCTCCTTCATGTGACTTTCTTTCATTCCCTTTCAGCACAGGATATTACTACAATCATTTTTATCATTTTAAAATAATGTTATAATAATTTTATGATGTTTCAAAGTCTTGCAGATCACACTATCAAGTTCTCTACAACAAAAAATATGTGTAGAAACAATATTTTAGTTTTCTATAAACGTAATGTTATACATCTCTAAATGTTAAATGATTTTTTCTAGATTAAGTTACATTGTAATGATTATTAACATTAAATTTCTTAAGTCAAATAATTACATTATAACTTTTGACAAATATTATTCATAGTTATTGAAAATATACATTTATCAGAAGCACATCTTGTGATGGGACAAATGGTCCTGAGTCTTTTTTCAGGCTATATCACGTGTCCACGGATGAATATTACCTATCAGCAGCATGCAGTAGGGTTTTGTATCAATTGTAATCCCGTTCTTTTTGATACATGTCAGCCTGGAGAAAAATTTGACATTAAATTAAATCTCTTAAAACTATTTCAGTGTGTGATTAAAAACAGTACATTTAAAAATGTGAGGAGTTCCTGTCATGGCTCAGTGGTTAACGAATCTGACTAAGAACCATGAGGTTGCAGGTTCGATCCCTGGCCTTGCTCAGTGGGTTAAGGATCCGGCGTTGCTGTGAGCTGTGGTGTAGGTCGCAGACGTGGCTGGGATCCCGCATTGCTGTGGCTGTGGCGAAGGCCGGCGGCTACAGCTCCTGTTAGACTCCTAGCCTGGAAACCTCCATATGCCATGGGTGCAGCCTAAATAAGGCAAAAAAGACAAAAAATAAACAAATAAATAAATAAAATAAAAATGTGAATGGAAGGAGTTTTGTCATAAAGATTTCACAGTTCCCTGAGGCTCGGTGGGCTGAAGATCCGGCATTGCCACTGCTGTGGCACGGGTTTGATCCCTGACCACAAAACTTCCACGTGCTGCGGGCATGGCCAAAAAATATTTCCCACCTTCCATGTGATGTGCTGAAAATTACCTGGTGATTGATCATGATAAATTATCGTCTGATCTGTCAGTTTGTAAACTGAGTAGCTCTTCCCTTAGTTCACAGATAGCAAAGATCTAGAACTGTCTGCCTTGCAGAAGGATTTGTAACGCCATTAGCCCTTCAGTCTCCAGGGCTACAAACATCCCCTTTGGGCTGATGTCCAGAAGGCTTTTACTTTCCACAGGGAAGATGCGTCAGGACCCCTCTTGGCCACAGGGAGAGAGGGGAGGCTGTGGGGGAGGGGAAAGGAGCTGCCTCTCCATCAAGAGGCTGATGGTAGATGTCAGGAAGTGGAGATCTGGACCACGGTTCCCTCGAAGCTGCCTGGAGTCTGCTTCTTGCTAGAGTTTGCAGGTCCCAGTCTGCTGATGCTGACGGCTACCGGCACAAATCAGGGGAGGACAGAAGTACATGGCCCCAAATGCTCTCTCTGTGCTGGGCAGCAGTGGGGACTCACATCTTGGCCATAAAGTTCAGTGGCCCTGGGTGAGGGGAAGGGGTGGACAAGGGCAAGGCCACACTGAACACTGCTGGGAAGGATCTGTATGCTGTCCTCCGACCCAGACCACTCCCTTTCCAAATGCAGCCCACAGAAAATGAGAAGCCCAGCTGTCCCTGTCTCTGTTCTGTCGCAACTCTGGTTCTCTTCACAGCTAAAACTAGATTAGGGACTGTAATTTAGTTTTCAGCACAGGGTCTGATTTTAAACACGGTGCACTCATACTCACACTATTACTATTATTAAAAAAAAAAAACTACATATTGGAGTTTCCTGGTGTTTTAGCAGTTAAGGATCCAGTGTTGCCACTGCTATGGCTTGGGTCACTGCTATGTCACAGATTTGATCCCTGACCTTGCATGTGGCAGGCATGGCCAAAAAAATAACAATTTTTAAAGAAGAAAATTACATTTCTCAGGACACATATATGATATACATGGATGCGTGGTGGGTATCTATAAGCTATATAATACTTTGTTTCCTTATGAAGAGATGATCTGAAGGTTTTGGGGCCTAGAGGTCAATGGCTTTTTTCTGCCAAGGACATCCCTATCATCATTGAAGTTCATGGATGAACAGAACGCACTTGGGCCGGGTCACTTTGTCCTCCACGCATAGGCCAGCATGCCAGGCTGTGGGAGAGCATGGCCTGCAGCCCAGAGGACTGGGTGGGCTGAGTGTGGGCCCAGTAGGAATGTCTCCAATGGGAAAGTGACCGGAGGCCAGCAGAGGGGAGGCCCTCTATGATAAGGAAGGCTGTGAGAAGCAAGACAGCCACTGAGAGCCTCAAGAGAATCTTGAGGCTGTCCTGCCAGTGGAGAGCCTGTCTCATCACCTTGTTTCTGGGTGACCATGTGATGTGACACCCTCAGGCTCTTTGAGGATGACACTTGAGGGCGCTCTGGGGCGGGTCAAGGCAGGGGCCCTTGAGTACAGGGCAGAAGCTGGCTGTGGACCGGAATCCCCTCCCGACCACACTCTAGCCAGGCCCCTCAGAGCCCTTCTCTGGACTAAGCCTCAACCTGGGCCTATAAAGTCCTGAAAAAAACTAACCTAGCTTCTAGGATGACCCTGGACCTTGCTCACCCCTGTTAAAGTGCCAGCCTGAGAAAACTCAGCCAAAGGAATTTACTGTCTGTTCCATGCAACACTGGGTGATAGGCGCCTATCTCTGTGGAAGCCTAACTTTGATAAGTGTTAGTTAAAAAACCCAGATGGGTTACAAGGGAACAGCCCTCCTTTCCCACTTTTTCTAACTTTCCACTTTCCTGACTCTGCTGAGGCCCCTCTCCCCCAACTGGCCCCACAACCCTTTTCCTTCATTCTCCCTTTAAAATGCTCCTCTGCCTCTGAGCAAAGAGAAATGGTGTTCAGTTCACAATGGGCCCTTTCCCTATTTCTGTGCATTTCTGATGAAAATCTGTCCTTACCTTGTATTATTTTTATTTTTATTTTTATTTTCTTAGGGCCACACCCATGGCATATGGAAGTTCCCGGGCCAGGGGTCAAACTGTAGCTGTAGCTGCCGGCCTACACCACAGCCACAGCAACGCCAGATCCAAGCCGCATCTGCGACCTACACCACAGCTCGCGGCAACGCCAGATCCTTAACCCACTGAGTGAGGCCAGGGATAGAATCTGTGCCCTTGTGGATACTAGTCGGGTTCTTAACCCCCTGAGCCACAGCGGGAACCTCCTGTCCTTACCTTTTATCTGGAGTCTGGTGTGTTTCTCTTTGACACTCTGGATTCAAGTGAGAGGAGGGGCTGCCCACCACACCCCGACCAGTGACCCTGCTGGCCTGTTCCTTTTCCTCTCTGAGGTTTTGGAGTGGGCGTTGGTTCTGCGTTGTTTGTTTTCCTGAGTTTCGGTCTGTCTGCACATAGCTGTGGTCACCATGGTCAGCCCAGGCCAGCAACCCACTGTGTCTGGAGGCCCTAACTGTGGCTTCTCATGGGCCAGCCTGAGTCCCTGTCCCCCAGCAAGAGCCATGGCTTCTCGTCCTTCATCCAGTCTCTCCTTTGGCCCCGGTCTCAGCCAACATGCCGCCCTGTGGTTTACATTCTCTCAGTACCATACAGATGGTCTCAGATGGGTCAACACTTCCCTTTACCCTCTTCCCGGCCACTGCGTCTTGCATTAGCATCAGCTACAGTTTTGCCCTTAACAGTGACTGCCAGTCCTCGTGTAGGCCCTGCCCCAGCCCTGACACTGGTTCGGGCATCAAATGCCCACAGGTCCATACCTGCTCAGAGCCACGCCCCTGGGAGACCAGCAGGCAGCACGTTCGGCGACTCCACTCAGGATGCTCCAGTGAGCCTTCGAGATAGAATAATGCACCAGAGGTTACCGAGCACCTCCTGAGCGGCAGCTTTGAGTCCAGAGCTAAGCATGGTCTCATGAAATTCTCCAAGTCCTACTGGGTGGGGGGAGAATATGCTTTAGCACGTCCTATAGATGGCAAGAGAGGCCTCCTTAAGAAATGAACTGTTTCTTGGATTTCCCATTGCAGCTTAGCAGGTTAAGGACCTGCCATAGTCTCCATAAGGATATGGGTTCAATCCCTGGCCTCAGTCAGTAGGTAAAGGAGCTGATGTTGCTGCAAGCTACGGAGTAGGTTGCAGATGCAGCTCAGATCTGGTGCTGCTGTGGCCTCAGCTGCAGCTCTGATTCAACTCCTAGCTATGGGAACTTACATATGGCGAAGGTGCATCAGTAAAAAGAAAAAGAAAAAAAAAAGGGATGAGGTCTTTCCTGAAGATCTGAGAGCAGCAATGCTGAGTTGGGAGAAATCCCTCACTGAGGGACCTCTCTTAGAAATGCCCCCTTGGCATGTGCAGTGAATCCACTAGATTCCTCTGGAGCTAAGGGGCCTGACTCTCAAGCCTCTCATCCTATAGTTGCTTCCTGTTGTGGAATAAGCAACATGCTTAGCCACTTAAAACAACAACTGCTCATCTTCTCTTAGCTTGGGTGGGCTCGGATTCTGGACACAGCCAGCAGGTCCTCTGCTCGGGATGTCACCAGGCTGAGATGAAGGTGTCAGCGTGAACTGTGGTCACATCCGGGGCCAGGGTTCTCTTCTAAACTCTCTGGTTCTCAGCAGAAATCACCTAGTTGTGGTCGTCAGACTGAGATCTGCACGCTCTTGTTGGCTGGAAGCCGGGATCACTCAGCTCCCACAGGTCACACTCAGCCTTGAGCCAGTTTTCTAAGGGGCAAACTTTCTGCCCTTTTGTTCTAAGTTCATAGAGATTTCCTTAGTGCCAGCTTCCAGATCAGCAGCTTGGTACTCAGTCATTCCCCATTTATTATCCTGAACTTCCTTTTGGCTCACATTTTATTTACAATGTTTCTAAATTGCAAGAACACATTCAATAGCTCTGGGGCTCCTATTCATAGCAGTCTGTTGTCATTTTAAAGCTGTATCTTCCAGAGTTCCCTGGTGGTCTAAGGGTTAAGGATTTGGCATTGTCACTGCAGTGGCTCAGGTTCAGTCCTTGGCCAGGGAACTTCTGCATGCCCTGGGCACAGAAAAATAAATATATAAATAAAGCAAGCTGTATCTTCCTATAGCATGAATAATGCATTCTACATATATGTGCATAAAACATACATGTATATGTAGTTCATACGTAATTATAATGCATTGTATGTATAAGTAATCATATGTGGTTCATGCCTTAATTTTATTATATTACATATGATCTGTGTATTAATATGTAATAACATATATGTAATAGTAATGCATATATGTGTTATATATATGTAATATATATATATATATAATACAGTATTTGTACAATATACACACATGTGCTCAATTAATATTTACGTCAATTATATTTTCTCCTATTCCTTATCTTCTCTCTCCTGTGAAGTCAGCCTGTTCATCTTGCTCTTTCTCTGTGGTTGGGAGTCTTCTTCACCTGTGGGGTTTTCCTTTGAAGGAAGGCCTTAGCGGCTAATGCAGGTGGTGGGGGAAAGGGCAGAATTTTCAGCCAGGCAAAAATGCTAGGTGCTTGAGGGCTTTGTACCTTGTTGTTTAGAAGCCATGGGTAGAAAGTAAGGATGCAATGCCACCAGTGACCCCATGTAGTGATTCATTGGATTTTGCCACCTCTCCTGCTTTCATGCTGAGAGACCCAGACTTTACCCCCTAGTCTGCCAGGGGACAACCCCTGCTGACGTATGGGCATCAGATCCTAGTTTGTACCTCCTTCTGCTCAAACCATCAGCTCCCACCTGCATTCTCTCTCTCAAGACTTAAAAACTCACAGCCCACTGATGCTTCCTTTCCTGAGTTGTGTATCGATGTACTTTGTTACTTTTTTTTTTTTTTTTTTTTTTGCTTTTTTGGGCCACACCTGCAGCATATGGAGGTTCCCAGGCTAGGGGTCGAATCTGAGCTACAGCTGCCGGCCTACACCAGAGCCATAGCAACGCAGGATCTGAGCCACGTCTGCAACCTACACTACAGCTCAAGGCAACGCCAGATCGTTAACCCACTGAGCGAGGCCAGGGATAGAACCCGCAACCTCTTCTGGTCGGATTCGTTAACCACTGCACCACGACGGGAACTCCAGATATACTTTGCTACTTTTCATTAGCATCTTTTCTGTCATTTCAATGGGACTCCAGGAAGGATGGAGTTGCCTGGGCCGTGTCATCATCGCCGTCATCATCATGTCCTGCCAAGACCACCACCTCTTTCACTTTCTCTTCATCTTGTCCCCTGAGACCTGGCACGTGGGCATTGGCTGAGCACCGGACCCCCTCTCACAGTGTGTGAGGCTGCCATGATTTCTCCAGGGAAGGGGAACCGCAAGTCCCACTTCCAGATTCTCTGATTCTGTAGGTTAGAATGGAGCTCAGGACGTCAGCAAGGACATCTAGTCATCCCATGGCCGGGCTCCAATCACTTTCCAGGAATAGGGCTATGCTGGAGTGGAGGGGGTGGGGGGTGTCCAGATTTGACCCTCCTCCATCACTTATTGGCTGTATGGCCTTGTGAAATTTAGTCCCTCTCTCCAGCTGTGACAAGGAAGGAATCAGGACCCCTCCCACGAACAGTGTGCTTAGATAAGTAAATGGTAAAATGCAGCAGAGGACAGAGCAGAGCAGGAGGAAGCCCCAGAGGTTCTGGCAGGTATACCCTAGCATCTGCTCTTGTGTTTGTGGGGCAGGGGGATTTGAGCTGGGGACCCTGAGCTGAAGCCTCTCAAGCAGTGACATTCAAGCTGTAACACTTCTGGGGTGTTTTCACAAACCGGTGGACTACGGAGGACAATCAGGTTCTTCATAAAGA
This sequence comes from Catagonus wagneri, assembly GCA_004024745.2. Lineage (NCBI taxonomy): Eukaryota > Metazoa > Chordata > Mammalia > Artiodactyla > Tayassuidae > Catagonus > Catagonus wagneri. Next base: position 598,641 of record PVHT020001749.1, on the reverse strand, counting down.
GACTCAGACTTGATGCCACTTGGATCCTCCTGACAGCTTCCCCAGGTCATTCTGACCCCTCCTTGGATAGTGGGGATTTCGCCATCTCACTTCTCTTGACCTCAGATAATTTGCCATTGCTAACCTACCACTCTAAGGACAACAGGCCAAGTGTGTTAGAACCGTACCTGATTTAAAAGAAAGAGTGGAGAGACTTCAGTCTCTGATCTCATTGTCTCACTGATCGGATGGAGTGGCTGTTGCATCTGTGTGTGTTTGTCCAAGTGCCTTAAAGGACCGGTGTGCCCTAAAGGGTAAGGCACTTCTAGCCAGGACCAAGTAATTTTTTTTTTAGGGCCACACCTGAGGCATATAGAAGTCCCCAGGCTAGGGGTTGAATAGGAGCTGCAGCTACCAGCCTACACCACAGCCACGGCAACGCAGGATCCAAGCCACATCTGTGAACTATACCAGAGCTCACAGCAACGCTGGATTCTTAATCCACTGAGCAAGGCCAGGGATGGAACCTTCATCCTCATAGATACAAGTCGGGTGTGCTGAGTCACAACAGGCTAAGCAATTTTTGTTAAGTACCTATTTTTGGTAATAAGTACCTTCAATGTCTGTAAGGAAAACCCAAAAAGCTGCGGTGTTCCTAACTCTTATCTACAAATAGAGACATATTAAGAATCACATTTTCATCAGGAGGCAAACTTGGATAATAATTCCAGAGATTTTGAAGTAACTTCTGAAAGCTGAATACAAAATTGAGGCCATACACAGAACCGATCTTATTCTGCTTTGAAAAGATGAGAAGACATCCACTGGTGATAAATCTACTGATTGAGATGAAATGAAAAAAAAATTTTCTTTTCTGATCTAATACAGTGGTTGGAAAAGGAAGCTGATTTGGATTATCAGAGCAAATGGGTCAGAGTTCATCTTGATAAAATTCAAAGGAAAACAATGACCTTGATTTAAATTGTTGGTACATAGCTCTTCAAAAGAGAAGGGAATTTGTTTCAAAATACGCCCTGCTTTCTTTTGATCCTGCCACAGAGCTGAAACATAAAACACATCATAACAAAACTGGTGTCCGTTTAAAGAAGGTCTACTATGGAAAACATCATTTTATCAGAGAAAAAAGGAGGGAAGGAGGAAGGGAAAAGGCAACTTGCACTGAGCACAGCAGTTCTAGGAATCAAGATTATTTCCTCTGGCACAAATTCAGGAACATGGGATTAAGAAAAAATTAGAATAAAATGCAACTCTTTGTTTCCAATTCGTATTCGTTGTTACTGCGTTTCATATTTTAATGAAATTTTAGGGAAAATTGAGTTTTCCATTTTTCTTTTTCGAAGCCTATGACCACCCTCTCCCCTACCCTGAGTGAGTCTGTTCTGTGAATGAAGCGAGCTGCCACCAGCTCGTCCTCCTCAGCCCACAGGAGGCCTCCCTTTGGGCTGGCTCTGGTCTTTCATGCCACTGGCCAGCTTCTGTCCACTGAGTGCTCCTGCCTCACTAGAGTAAGACCAAGAGAGGCTATCCCCCACCCAGGAGAGTTTTTGTATAACTTGAGTGTGGATACTGAAGGCTTTCCAGCACTCCTTTCCAACAGAAACCATCTTCTCAGTATCTATCTCTGTCGCTCCTGTGTATACACTCCGGCTGTTGATTCATAGTGGAGCATCCTCGCTCCATTTTATTGTTTTCCACTCTTCAGTACTACACATGGGACTCAGTATCTAAGAGCCAATGGCTGTCCTACTTACCACACTGTTCTTTTGATCCATTGGTATAGTATTTGTTACATATAATAATAATGATAATGATGATGAGCCTTCAAATGCAACAATGTCTAAAGGTAATCATATACCATGACCAAGTGGGATTTATCCCAGGTATTCAAGGATGGTTCAACATTTGGAAATCAATGAATGTAATTAATCACATCAACAGATGAAAGAAGAAAAATCATATGATTACACCATTAGAGCCAGAAAAATCATTTGACAAAATCCAAGACATATTCATGACAAAAACTCTTAGTAAAATAGAAATAGAAGAAAATTTCTGCAACTGGATGAAGCACATCTACCAAAAAAAAAAAAAAAAACCCCTAGAGCTAATATCATACTTAATGATGAGAAGATAGAAACCTTCCCACTGAGAAGGGGAACAAGGCAAGGCTGCTCACTTTCACCATGTTTTTCTTTTTCTCCTTTTGGCCATGCCCATGATATGCAGAAGTTCCAGGGCCAGGGATCAAACCTGTGCCACAGGAGCAATCTGAGCCACAGCAGTGGCAACAGAAAATCCTTAACCCCTAGGCCAACAAGGAACTCCTTAATAACATTTTTAACTAAAATAATAAAGAACTGGTTATGGTATCTGAAATTGACCACATTCTTTCTGCCCCAAGATTGGAATATTCATAACGACCCTAGAGGTGCATGTTTTTCATCTTATGATCCCAGCTATCATTTCTAACCTCATTTCATGCTATGCCCTTGATTCTCCTCTCTTCTCATGTCTTCTACCTCAACCCCAACACTCTTTGCTGTAGCACCATTTCTCAAACCTTCCACAAGCCCCTTATCTTCTAGTCTTTACATGCTTTCTTCCCCTTGTCTGGGTCTCTCTCCTACCACACAGCCACTTCCACTACTGGAATCCACTCCCTCTCCAAAGGCAACCACAAATGCCACCATCTTGTCAAAGGCTTCCAATTCCAACTGAACACCCCCTTCTTCTGTTTCATGGGAAACCTGGGATTCCAGTCCAGCCTTCCCCACAGCTACCCATTCCATGTGATCAAACACTTTATTTATGTATTGGGTTTTGGCACATGTTAGGTAAATTTCTCTACCCTCTAGTAACTCAGGGCTTCTTCTTGAGTTGTGGCAATTTGTGTTTACTCTCCTTCACCAGACTGTAAGCTTGCTGAGAGCAGACACCCCTCTACTTAGCTTTGTGTGCTGGGTTATGGATCAATGTCAAAGGAAGCTAGTGTAACTAAATATTCACTCGCTTCCGGGTGGGGGCTGTCAGCACCTGTGGGATGGCAGACACCTTGCCTTCAGAGATGATCCAGCAGTAAAAGAAGACCTGAATGTACAACTTGATCACAGCGTTCATGTGGAAAGATAAAAACAAGAAAAAAATAGAAAAAATCTGGAAGAAAATAACAGCAGAAGATACTGTCCTTACTAGATAGTAAATTACTTAATAAACTTTCTTTTTCATTAAAGGAGTGTGCTGTTGACAAATAAAAGGACAGTTCACCAATGAAACAATATAAAATCCTGACATAGAACCAAGGACATATGGAGATAGAAAATGTTATAAAAATGACTTCGTAAGTCAGTAAGTAAAAAATAGTATTCTCAAGTTCCTGCCATGGTGCAGTGGGTTAAGAATCCCACTTCAGCAGCTTGGGTTGCTGTGGAGGTGCAAGTTCAATCCCCAGCCAGACACAGTGGGTTAAAATATCCAGGGTTACTACTGCTGCAGCTCGGATTTAATCCCCAGCCCAGGAACTTTTATATACCGTGGCTGCAGCTGTTAAAAAAAAAAAAAAAAAGATAGCATTCTCAAACAGATGTTTTTGGGACAACTGAATAGCTATCTAGACAAGTAAAACTGGATCCATATCTCACTATCTAGGCCAGAATATATTACATATGTAACAGAAATTTAAGTGTAGGGTTTCGAAACTAAGTTCTAGAGGAAAATAAGAGGAAACTTCTTTATCACTTAGAGGAGAAAAATCTCCCCAATTATGACTCAGAATTCAAAGTGTAGAAGCAGAGTTTCTTGGTGACACAATGTGTTAAGGATCTGGCGTTGTGGCTGCTGTGGCTCTATTTACAGCTGTGGAGTGGCTTCTCTCCCTGGCCCAGGAAATTTTGCTTGCCATGGGTAAGGCCAAAACAATTAAAATGTAGAAACAATGAAAGAAAATACCTATAACTCTATAAAGACCCTTGTAAAAAACCAGGCAAGATATAGAGAGTTCACAGGAAAAAAAAAAAAATAGCGCGAATAACCCTTAACCATATGAAAAGAGGATAAGCCTCACTCAAAATAGAAATACAAGAGTGTGGTGGGGTGGGGAGTAGGGGTGTGAGATGGGTGAAGGGAGTCAAAAGGCACAAACTTCTGGTAAGAAAATAAATAAGCCCTGGGGATATAATGCATAGCATGATGATTATGGTTAATAATACTGTATTACGTTTGAAAATTGCTAAGAGAGTAGATCTTAAAAGTCATCAACACAAGAAAAAAATGTAATTATTTGTAGTGATGACTATAACTAGACTTACAGTGGTGACCGTGTCATATGTATACAAATATCAAAGCATTATGTTGTACACCCGAAACTAGCAATGTTATGTGTCAATTATATACCTCAGTAAAAAAAGAAGAATTAAGGAAAGACTTGCAAATTACATTGGGACACATGTAATTAGTAAGGTTTGAACCCTAGGTAGTTGAATTAAAATAACTACTGTAAATATTATTTAGATTAAAATAAATGTTGACATTCAAGTTCAGTTTTCACTTATATAATCAATTCGTATTTCTCTACAAGAGATATTGTGGAAATGACTGAGTCTAATGAATTAGGACAACTGAAAAATAAACTCTAAAATTGTACTGCATATATAATATAATCTTTCTTCAAACCAAGAGATTTACTTTCTTTTTTTATTTTTTATTGAGGTATAGTTGATTTACAGTGTTGGGTTAATTCCTGCTGTATAGCAAAGTGATTCAGTTATACATATACATACATTCTTTTTCAGATTCTTTTCCATTAAGGTTTATCATAGGACATTAAACATAGTTCTCTCTGTTTATCCTCCGTGTGTAATAGCTAACCTCAACTTTCTTTTTTTTGTATTTTTTATAACTTGGTGAATTTTATTTCAATTATATAATCCCAACTTTCCACTCCATCTCTTTCCCAGTCCCCTGCCCCTGAAAGTTACTTTCAAAGAGAGGGAAAACATTTTTGCAGACTTTTCTGATTGTTCTGATTCTGACCTAAGCTGGAGTTGGTTCTAACAGAAGTGGCAAAGATTAGGCATACCTACTACAGGTATCTTCACACCATGCAAAGCAGACAGCAACAGCCGATCATGGAGTATTTAATCCTATAGAGTCTGGATTCAGCTATAGAACATTTTTCAACCTAGTGCTCAAGTCAGTCCCAAAAAGCAATTCCTTAGCATCTATTGCCATTCCCTGCCTTTGCAAAAAACAGTGGAGGGGTTTCCAATGTGGCGCAACATGATCAGAGGTGTCTCTGAAGTGCCAACACTCAGGTTTTATCCCCAGCCCAGAGCAATGGATTAAAAGATCCAGCTCTGCCCCAGCTGTGGCATAGGTCGCAATTGCGGCTTGGATCCGATCCCTGGGAATTCCATATGCCATGGGGCAGTCAAAAAAGGAAAAAAAAAAGATAAACTGAGATACCATTTCTCAACTACAAACTATGTTTTGTGTGACAAGAACACAAAAGGTTGACAACCAACTGTGTAGGGGAGTGCATGAGGAAACAGGCACTCTCAGATACTCAGGGTGTAATGCCACACAGGAAAATTTGGCAATGTGAAGAAAAATGACGTATGTATTTACTCTTTGACCCAAAATCATGCTTCTTGGAATTCAGCTTAAAGCCACACTCGCAAAGATGTGAAAAGATGTCGGCAAAAGGGTATTCACTGCAGCCAAGGGCCAGAAACAGCCCACATGTCAAAGTAACAGGAACTGACTGAATGCACCATGAAACGGAAAAAGAAAGGAGGTCTCTGGGCAGCGGCGATGTTGGGGTTGTTGCATTATTCTCCTGACTTTTGTATTTACCTAAGCAAATTTTTAATCATAAAATGTTAAACACTACACTTACATTTCCCCTCAAGATTAGCCATGGGGGAAGGTCACGAAACAATTTTTTCTGTTATTCACCCCAAGGTTGTTTTCATTAAAGCAAAACCCTGAGGGTGGCCTATGTCTGCTTAGGAGCTGGCCACAGCCTTATGTTTGGGAAGTAGTGAATGTTCCTAAAGTCTGAAAAGATTGCTGTGTAAGACTTATGCCTGGCTACCTTACAGAGAAATATTTTGTTGCCATTGCAATTCATTTCCACTCTTCGAATTTATGAGCCTGGCAGCTTTTCAGGCTTCCACTGGCTCCCTCCACTGTAGCTGGCGTCCTCCAGGGCTGCCTGCAGGCGACCCTGTGAAATGTTCCTGTAGCTTGAGACACCTCCCGCCCCTCGGTACTTCACAGCCCCCGAGTCTCTCTTCCTATGTTCCCAGGCGACACTGCTCATGGGGTGTGGGCGTCTGAAGCTTCAGAAGGACCGTGTCACAGCCAAATACACATCCCCCTCCTGTGGCACTAGAGAGAAGCCTTGTAAATAAATCAAACTAAAGGAGATTGAGTTTATAAATAAAAGCTGCTGGGGAAATTGCTAGCTGTTAATCAAATGGGAGGTCTGTTACATAAAAATGCAAGACATGTAGCTTCACCATCCCAAGATTTTTAAGCCCTATAAAGTCTGGCTTGGCTCAGAGCTTGGTCCATCCAACTTACAATTGGTATGAATAAACATTTCCATTCTAGCCTAAACACAGCTCCCTCATGCTTCCTAAGCTTTTATTTCCTTCCCCAATTCAGGAGAAGGTAACAATTTTATCATCCTATAGAAATTTCCCATTTAACACATTAAAAAAAATGTTAGCACTGGATGAACTGGCACACATCAAATTAAAGATAAGAAATTGCATTGGAGTTCCCATCATGGCTCAGTGGTAATGAACCCAACTAATATCCATGAGGACTCAGGTTCAATCCCTGCCTTGCTTAGTGGGTCAGTGGGTTAACGATACAGCATTGCTGTGAGCTATGGCTTGGATCCTTCATTGCTGTGGCTGTGGTGTAGTCTGGCAGCTGCAGCCCTGATTCGAGCCCTAGCCTGGGCACTTCCATATGCAGCAGGTTCAGCTCTAAAAAGATGAAAGAAAGAAAGAAAGAAAGAAAGAAAGAAAGAAAGAAAGAAAGAAAGGAAGGAAGGAAGGAAGGAAGAAAGGAAGGAAGAAAGAAAGAAGGAAAGGAAGGAAGAAAGGAAGGAAGGAAGGAAGGAAGGAAGGAAGGAAGAAAGAAAGGAAGGAAGGAAGGAAGAGGAAAAAGAAAGAAATTGCATTGAGGAGTTTCCACTGTGTTGCAGTGAATTAAAGGATCCTGCATTGCCCCACCTGTGGCTTATATTCCATCCCTGGCCTTAGAACTTCTATATGCTGCCATAAAAGAAAAAAGAAAAAGAAATTGCACTGAAGTTATAAGAAAGAGGTGTAATAAAATCTTCCTTCTTCCACCCAAGACCAAAGCTCTACATACTCAGTGTCCAGGACTGTGGGGCAGCAGGTATACTTGCGGTCATTTGGTCCAAGCTCCTGGTTGATTCCAACCTCCAAGAGGTTTGCTGACTCAGAGGGTATCTCGGGGGTGTCATCACACCAGATTTCTCATCAACCCCAGAGACAGAGCAGTGTCTGGGCTCCACTGCACACTTTTGGTCTCCGCCATCATCCCTCTCCCCCAAGACTTGGACACCGACTCACACCTCCTTCTCATTCTAAAAGACCAAGCACAACCATGATTCTGTCTTAGAAAATAAGTTATACGCAGAAGCAAAAAAAAAAAAAAAAAAAAAAAGAATGAAAAGGATATGTTTTATTTATTTATTTATTTATTTATTTATTTATTTATTTATGGACGATTCCATGTCAGGGATTGAATCCGAGTTGAAGCTGTGGCAACGCCAGATCCTTTAACCCACATTTATCAGTTCTAGTAGCTTTTGTGTAGAATCTTCAGGCTTTCCTTTATAGAGTATCATGTCATCTGCATATAAGGACAATTTTACCTCTTTTCTTCTAATTTGGATACTTTTATTTCTTTTCTTTTCTTTTCTTTTTTTATGGCTGCACCTGCAGCATATGGAAGTTCCCAGGCCAGGGACTGAAGCCACTGCGCCAAGCTGGGGATCAAACCTATGCCTCTGCAGCGACCCAAGCCACAGCAGTCAGATTTTTAACCCACTGCCCCACGGCAGAAACTCCAGGATATGTTTTAAAACAAAACAAAAATTTGAAAACAGAAACAAAAATACAGCAGGTTAAAGTTGAAAACTATCAGACACTGTGATTACCAAAGAGGTACATCAATTAGATGGGAAACCAAAAGATAACCCAAGGAGAACTCAAGTTTCTAAAAACTGAAATAGTAAACATTAGGGAGTTCCCTGGTGGCTCATCGGGTTAAGGATCTGGCATTGTCACTGCTGTGGCTTCCGTTGCTGTTGTGACTCAGGTTTGATCCCTGGCCAAGGAACTTCTGCCTGCTGTGGACACAGCCAAAAAAAAAAAAAAAAAATAGTGTAAACATTAGGAAATGTTAAGTGCAAGCTAGAAATTAGGTATGTAAAAGAATTGATTAATGTATTTTTAAATGTGAAAAAAAAAGTCTTAAAGTATCCAAAGAAAGAAGTTAAGTGAAGAATCAGCAAAGCAAGCAGGAGAATAGCTTGTGCATACAAGAACAAGAGCCTTTTGGAGAAATGGCTACAGGTGATAAAAATGCAAATTAAGGCAATAAAGGGCAATTTTATAACTAACAAGTCCAAATATAGATAATGATACAAATCCCAGGCTTTTGGGCTCCGTGGAAGCTGGCTCCCGTGCGTGTATATATGTGTCCCCCGTACCCTTGCCCCCTACACCAGAAACGCTTCCCCAAGTGAGGCAGAGCCCTCAGTCGCCAGCATGGAAGAGAGAAATTGGGGGATAATTTGAATGGGAAGGGACCAGAATAAGGGCCTGGGAGGAGGAGTAGGGTGAACTTGGCTGGAGGCATTGACCTGCCCCCTCACTGGTCTTGTCCTGTGGCCCCATCTTTCTCTGTCCTTCCCCACCCTGTCTCTGCCCTGCCACGTTCTCTGCCTTCCCTGATGGATGGAGAAGAGCAAGCCATACGATCCTAATACCTGCGTGTTGAGATAGTCTGTTGATTTTAACCACGGTGTCTTTTCTCAAGTCCCTGGTCTCATTTCAGCAGCAACCTGGAAAGTTTTGTCTCACGAGCTCAGTGGTGTGAGGGCAGACAAATAAACAAAAGCAGCCCTAAGATCAGGTGGCAAAGAGGGCTTTGGAGTTCATCTGGGACAGTGATTAGAGACATAGAGGAGGGGAATAGGCAGTGGAGACCGGGTGAAGGGATGTCCAGGTGGAGGAACAGCACATCCGGGGGTGGACACAGAGCGGCCTCAGTGTATTTAGAGTGTGTTCGTAGCCAGGAGGTCGGCACCGATTGTACAGGTGTAAGCGAAGGGGCCGTGAAGACAACCAAAGGCAGATGCTCTGGTCTTCCTTCACAGGGGAAAGGACTTTTTGAAGTCTAGAGAGGATTTCAAATAGAGGAGTAACCTCATCTGACATGCAGAGTTAAAAAGATCCCTCTGGCTGCTGTGCAGGAAATAGACCAGAGGGGTGGTTTCCAGGCCAAGTGGAGGCGGGAGGCCAGAGCAGCATCTTAGGGGCAGAGGTGGCACAGGTAAAGGGCGGATTAAGGGCTATTTTGAGGGTAGAACCTGTAGAACTTGTTTATATAGTATATACGGGACATTAGTCAATTCTTCCTCCCACTGAACTCTTCTATTTTACTTTCTCCGCCTTTCTCTTTTTTAACTTTTTTTTTAAAAAAGATCTGAACTAAATGTCATAATAAATATACTATTTAAATATATTATATAAATTGTCTGGAAAAAGCTTCATGCCTTAATTTTAATTATTATAATTCCTTTAAATATAACATATTTTAATATATTATATTTTCTTTTCTATAATTTCATATATTATGATTTGAATATATAAAATAATGAACTCTCTGATGTTTGTGATAAAATTGTTTTTTTCAAAATGTATGTGTTGCTCCATTTCTCTTAGTGTGCCAAGAGCCATTTTTCTTCTTATTTTTCATTCTTTCACTCTGAATGAACCCCCCCCCCCTTTTTTTTAGGGCTGCTGCCATAGCTGCTGGTCTACATATATGGAGTTCCCCGGCCAGGGATCAGATCCAAGCCACAGTTGTGACCTACACTGCAGAGGCAGCAACCCTGGATCCTTTAACCCACTGTGCCCACCGGGAATCGAACCTGTGTCCTAGTGCTGCAGGGATGCTGCCAATCCCATTGCAGCGTAGTGGGAACTCTGTGAATCAGTTTTAAAAACTGTATAACCTGTCCTGCCTTTATTTTTTTTGTTTGCTTTTGTTTTTCAGGTTACCCTTCCTTATTTGCTTCTTTTCTGTGGTAAGTCTGTAGATGGGTTGGTCTTTTGGATATTTTTAAGGATAAAAACCATTGTTTGTTTGTTTGTTTATGGTTGCAGCTGTTGTATGGAAATTCTCAGGCTAGGGGTTGAATCAGAGCCTCAGCTGCTGGCCTACATCACAGCCACAGTAACACCAGATCTGAGCTGCATCTGTGACCTATATCGAAGCTCACAGCAACGCCAAATCCTTAACCCACTGAGTGAGGCCAGGGATTGAACCTGCATCCTCACGGACACTATGTCAGGTTCTTAACCTGCTGAACTACAATAGGAACTCCCTAAAAATGATTTTTAGTGTTATTTTTCTGTGTTCTCTGTTAGCTCTGTATTTCCTTGGTGGAGACAAGCTCACCTACCTTTGTGGAGTTGGTTTCTTTCTTTCGTGTACTAATTCTCCTAAAAAAATTGGTGACTCTCGACTGTTTGATAGGTCAGACTTACAGCTGCAGGTGTAGACCAGAGCTCCTAAACCCACCAGCACTTGAAAATCACCCGTGTATAACTGGTCTCTAGCGAGACTTACACATTGGTATGGCTTTTGAAGCTCACCAGGGGACCCTTACGTGCAGCTGGCAGTGAGAGAAATTAGTGGAAATAATGGGCCTGGGACCTGGATCCTTATGGTGCAGGAATGAAGGAAACTATGTCTCCCCAGGTGCCCAGCATGACTCAGGATCCCAGATTTGCTATTCAGATTTTGGGCTTTCTCAGGAGATGTGTGTGGAAAACATTTTTCTTATTTTTTAATTTTTTTGACTCCTTCTGCAGCATGTGGAAATTCTGGGGCCAGGGATTGAACCTCTGCCACAGTTGTGACCTGAGCCATAGTAGTGACAACACTAGATCTTTAACCTGCTAGGCCATCAGGGAACGCCTGGAAAACTTTTTTTTTTTTTTAAAGCATCCTTTTCTACTTCATTATGTAATATATTCTCTTATGTTTATTTGACATCCTCGCCAACCCACTTTCACCTGCTTTATATCTGCAGGTATCCCTTTCAATCATCTGAAGATGCTTTCCCCAGCTTCCAAGTACATCTATACATTTGTCCTTTAAAAAAATATCACCTGTTGGAGTTCTCATTGTGGCGCAGTAGAAACAAATCCAACTAGTATCCATGAGGATTTGGGTTCGATCCCTGGCCTTGCTAAGTGTGTCCGGGATCCGGTGTTGCCGTGAGCTGTGGCATAGGTTGCAGATGTGGCTCTGATTCAACCCCTAGCCTGGGAATTTCCATATGCCTCGGGCCCTAAAAAAAGCAAAACAACAACAACAAATATATATATGAAACCCGTCTTTTTCAGAAGGAGTTTGGTTTGGAGAAAAGGAGAACATTTGTGCACAGGCAAGCATTCCAAAACAGAAATCTTGGAGTTCCCGTCGTGTTGCAGTGGTTAACGAATCTGACCGAACCATGAGGTTGCGGGTTCGATCCCTGGCCTTGCTCAGTGGGTTAACAATCCAGCATTGCCGTGAGCTGTGGTGTAGGTCGCAGACGTGGCTCGGATCCTGGGTTGCTGTGGCTGTGGTGTAGGTCAGTGGCTACAGCTCCGATTAAACCCCTAGCCTGGGAACCTCCACATGCCGCGGGTGCAACCCTAAAATGACAAAAGGCAAAAAAAATAAATAAATAAAACAGAAATCTTGATTTGAGTCTCAGGAATTCGGCATTTCTGGGATATGGGATATTATCTTGGATCATTAACCAATTAATCTAACCTAATATTCTGCAGCTCTATACTTTGATCTTATTTATGTATTGATTGATTGATTGATTTGGGCTGCCCTGCAGCATATGGATATCCCAGGCCAGGGATCAGATCCGAGCCACAAACACAAACTAAGCTGCAGTTGTGGCAATGCTGGGTCCTTGACTCACTGTGCCAGGCCAGGGATTGAACCCGTGTCCCTGCACTCCCAAGATGCTGCCCATCCCGTTGCACTACAGCGGGAGCTCCTCATAATTTTTGTGAAGATTCAGGCTTGTAAATTAATGGCTGGCATCTTTGCCTGATTTTATACATTACATATCTCAGAAATTTATTATGCCTTTTTAAAAAATATTAGGGGCAGGAGTTCCCTGGTGGCTCAGCAGGTTAAAGTCACTGCCATGGCTCCCGTCACTGCTGTGGCTCGGGTTCAACCCCTAGGATTTCGGCATGCTGTGGGTTGGGCCAAAAATAAATGTAGGGGCAACTACAGAGTAAATATTAAACAAATGCTGTCAGTTTATGAGGTTGAGAATGCGATTCTTATTCCATAAGTATTGCTAAGCAAGCATCACACCATCAGAGGTCCTAATTCTTTGTACATGCAGGCTGGATGAAGTTTTCAGGAGTGCATTCTGAAAAATCTGGCTCCCCACACTTTCCAGCACAAATGTCACACCAGAGTCTCTGCTCTGTGTTCTATTTACACTGTCTCTAAGTGCCAGTTTCTCATTACATCATCCCGAATCTCTAGCGCTGGCCCCTCTGCAATGTTGAGCCTTCACTAGCCCACTGGCTACTTGGTGTCTGTTTGACTTCCAACAAGCACCTCACACTTAACAGAGCTTATGCTAGCTTTGTATTTTCTTTCCCAATTCTTGCCTGTAGGAGTGGAAAAGTGTCTCCTTCCTCCCTCCAAGGTGCCTTGGCTCGTGTAACAGTTAAATCGACAGAAGACAAATTAATAGGAGAATGAGAAATTTAATTTATTTTGTACATACGGGAGTCCAAAAAAAGAAAATGAGACTCAGTGAAGTGACTGAAGTGGGCAGATTTTACACCTTTTAGACAAAGAAACCATATATTTGTAAAGAATGTTCAAGTGGAATGTACAAACAGACAAAGGGATTTGGGCCTGGGGCGGGGGGAGAAGATGGGGAAGAAGTAAGATTTGTGTATACAGCCTTCTTGTTTACAAATTCTAATGATAAGCATGTCCATTACTCTCCTAGTACAGGGAAGTTACCTTCACTGTGGGAGATTTATTTCTTGACTTCAGGGGGCAAAGGAGGGTCAGAGTGTTCTTCTTGCACTGGCTGTTTCTCAAGTAACTTTTAACTCAAAATAATCAAGCTGCCAAAGTGTCATATTTTAGGGTGACATATTCTGCCCGCCCTCATCCCCAAGTCATTAACCAAACACTTGAGTGTTACCCTCAGTTTACATCCTTCCCTCAATCAAACATCCAACCTGTTGGCTAGTCAAATGGCTCTACCTGGAAAACATACTTCTAGTTATTCAATTCTGTCTATCCATTCCCCGGATCTAAGCCACCTCCCAATTGATTCACTACCTTGCCTGCTGCCACTGGGCTCCAAATCCATCTCTCATCTTTTAAAAGGGAAAATTTGATTCTTTCATCTCATGCCTGTGCTTGGGGGCAGTTGGTGACTCCTTGCTGCCCTCAGGGCAAAACCAGAGAGGCCTGTCCCTTCCAAAGGCAGGTGAAGTTTGGCATGCTGGCCCCCCAGTCTCCCTTCCACTCCCAACATGCTGTCCCCCACTCACACCTGCTCTTTGACCCAAATGACATCTCCAGCTGGGGCACGTACACCCGTGTCTTGAGCCTTTAATCCCGGGCCTGGTGACCAACCTGCAGGCCTCCCCCCAGCAGTCTTCTTGCCCAAGCAACTCAAGTTTACAGCTGTGCATCCTCAACTTCTTTCTTTCTTTCATACTCCACACCCAGACCCCCAGAAGATCCCACTTGCTTTGAGTAGCCCTGTCTCAGTCTCCACCACGGCCACCAGGCCTGAGCCACTGCGCCCTCCCCAGGGTCACTGCAGTGGCCTCTGATGGCCTCTCTGCTGTTCTCACCCCTCTTCCTTCTATTCACACGGCAGCCCGTGAGCTTTGGGAACCTGAGTTCACTCCCAGATGTCCTCCACCCAGATCCATCAAGGATCCCCTTCTCACTCAGCTCAAAGCCAAAACAGTCCTCCAGGAGCACACTCTGAGGCCCCAGTCAGCGGGGGCCTTTGTGGCTGGGCCCCGAACCCCAAGGTCTCCTGCACTTGGCGTTTCTTCCTCCAGACACCTGGGTGTGGCTTGTTTCCTCAGCCTCTGCTCAGGGCTGCTTGGGGGAGGCTTCCCCCCATCCCATTGCCGTAGCTACAGTGAGCCAAGCAGACCCCGCCCCGCGGGGTTCCCTGTGCCCTTCCATTTCCTGTGCCCTCCTTGTCAGAATTCCCCCAGGAGGACACAGCATTCCTGAGAGCAGGGACTTCGCAGTGTTCCCAGAATGGCTTGTTTAGTTGAGGCTTATGTTACGGGACACCAATTCCGATGTGTGTGGTGGTGGTGGGGTGGATTTCCGACACCATCAAGCAATTCTGTGACACCAGCTGGGAGGCCTACAGTTCCACTCAATGCCGACTCGTCCACCTGGATATAGGGTCAGCTCCCACAGGGTAAGGGTGCGGTTCCACAAGACTGCTCCCACTTCAAGTGCCAATCACAGGTTCATGTTTGTCAGGTGAAGAATAAAATACTGCCTGCCCTATCAGTAAACAAAAGATGTCACAGTCATTAGCATTGCAGTCACCTCCAAGCTGGTGAGCCCTGAGGAGCTCAAGGGGGAAACAAACAACACCTGCCATCTAGCAGCCATCAGACTGCAGTCACTCCCAATGGTGAGCCCTGAGGATGTGAAAACACAGGATATTTGCCCCAGAGAGCTGAGGTGCATATCAAAGGAATGACTTCAGTGAGGCCAGACTCTTGCATCTTCCCATACATGGAAAAGCACTAAATTCCTTAGCTTGAGATACCTAGTTTTCTGTTATTAGCAGTACTCCTATCTATCCTAGCTCCCCCGTCACCTCCTCAGAGCAGTTTTTCAGGGTTACTTGAGATGCTGCCTCCCTGGCTTAAGTACCCATTTTGTCCCTGATAAAACTTAACTCGCAACTCTAATGTGCATTTTTTTCTAGTCAACCAGTTGTGCTTTTGGCAATAGATTATTTTACTTACTAGATCACCAGTTTATTATGTGAAATGAAGTCTGGCACTTGCCATCAGCCTCTACATGGATTAAATCATGAGCCACTTCAGCTGCCAACCAGCAGCACCCCCTGAGCAGAGGTGAAAATCAGGAGTGAGGTACTCTGTGCTCTGGGAAAACTGGAAGAACAGGCCCTCAGATAGATATTTTTAGGAGAAGATTTTACGTGCCCGATTATTGCATCTCCTTATATCTAGAAAAACAAATCAAAACCACTATGAGGTACTACCTTATACCAGCCAGAATGGCCACCATCAAAAAGTCTACAAACAATAAGTGCTGGAGAGGTTGTGGAGAAAAAGGATCCCTATTACATTGTTGGTGGGAATGCAAATTGGTGCAACCACTGTGGAAAACAGTATGGAGATTGCTCAGAAAACTAGAATTACCATTTGATCCAGCAATCCCACTCCTGGGCATCTATCTATCCAGAGGAAACCATGACTCGAAAAGACACATGTACTCCAGTGTTAATTGCAGCACTCTATACAATAGCCAAATCATGGAAACAACCTAAATGCCCATCGACAGAGGAGCGGATAGAGAAGATACGGTACATACACACTATGGAATATTACTCAGCCATTAAAAGGAATGAAATAACAACATTTATAGCAACATGGATGGACCGAGAAATTATCATGCGAAGTGAAACCAGTCAGGCAATGAGACACCAACATCCAATGCTACCGCTTACATGTGGACACATGTAAAAAAAAAGGACACAATGAACTTCTTTGCAGAACAGATAATGACTCACAGACTTTGGAACACCTATGGTTTCCAAATGAGACAATCTGGGGGTTGGGGGGATGCACTGAGGGTTTGGGATGCAAATGCTAACAAATTGAGTTGTGATGATTTTTGTGCACCTATAATTACAATAAAATTCATTAAGTAATGGGAAAAAAATGAAGTTAACCCCCTCTGGAGGGGGAAAAAAAGAAAAACACTAAAACCTTTCATGGTGATGTCTGCTCCTCATGACTAGTAGTGACCTTCAGGAGACCAGCAACAAACTTGTAAAATGTGTGCATGGCCGCAGGCACCTCCCCTCACCTTTATCATATACACTGATATTACTTCCCCCTGCATCTTTGGGGTGGTATTTCACAGTCATCTGAGAATGCGGCCACCTCCAAGTGTGAGCTAGTGAGTCCCTGAGAGCTAGAAAATCTTTGAATACTGGTCCTGACAGCTGAGGTGCATATCAAAGGAATGATTTCAGTGATCCCAGAACTCTTTTGTTCCTGCAACCTGCCCTTTGTTGCAAAAATTCCTGTATATCCTAGCTCCCCGCTTCTTCTTCTTGGAGCAGTTTCTCCGGGCTACATGAGATGCTATCTCCTGGGCTTAAGTCCTAATTTTGTCCCAAATAAAACTTAACTTTCAACTTTCAGGTTGTGCATTTTTTTAATATCATTTTTATGCTTGGTTTCATTTTTTTATTTTATAATAATTTTTATTTTTACCATTATAGCTGATTTACACTGTTCTGTCAATTTTCTACCATACAGCAAGGTGACCCAGTCACACATTCATGTATACATTCTTGGTTCTGACATTATTATGCTCCATCATAAGTGACTAGACATAGTTCCCAGTGCTATACAGCAGGATCTCATTGTTTATCCATTCCAAAGGCAATAGTTCGCATCTATTAAGCCCAAATTCCCAATCCATCCCACACCCTCCCCCTCCCCATTGGCAACCACAAATCTGTTCTCCATATCCATGGTTTTCTTTTCTGTGGAAAGGTTCATTTGTGCGCTATATTAGATTCCAGATATGTGATATGTAATTTGTCTTCCTCTGATTTACTTCATTTAGTATGACAGTCTCTAGTTTCATCCATGTTGCTGCAAATGGCATTATTTTGTTCTTTTTTATAGCTGAGTAATATTCCACTGGGTATGTATACCACATCTTCTTAATCCAATCATCTGTTGATGGACATTTAGGTTGTTTCCATGTCTTGGCTATTGTGAAGAGTGCTGAAATGAACATGCTGGTGCATGTGTCTTTTTCAAGGAAAGTTTTGTCCAGATATATGCCCAAGAGTGGGATTGCTGGGTCATATGGTAGTTCTATGCATAGTTTTCTAAAGTACCTCCATCCTGTTTTCCATAGTGGTTTTACCAATTTACATTCCCACCAACAGTGCAGGAGGGTTCCCACTTCTCCACAGCCTCTCTAGAATTTATTTGTGGGCTTATTAATGATTGCCATTCTGACTGGTGTGAGATGGTGCCTCATAGTACTTTTGATTTGCGTTTCTCTAATAATCAGTCCTGTTGAGCATTTTTTCATGTACTTGTCGGCCATCTGTATATCTTCTTTGGAAAAAAGTCTATTCAGGTCTTTTGCCCATTTTTCAATTGGGTTGTTGGCTTTTTTGCTGTTGAGTTGTATAAGTCATTTGAATATTTTAAATATTAATCTCTTGTCAGTTGCATCATTTGAAACTAATTTCTCCCATTCTCTAAACTGTCTTTTTTTTTTTTTATGATTTCCTTTGTTGTGAAAAAGCTTGCCAGTTTGATTAGGTCCCACTGGTCTATTTTTGCTTTTATTTCTGTTGCTTTGGGAGACAGACCCGAGAAAACATTTGTAAGGTTGATGTCAGAGAATGTTTTGTTTACGCTCTCTTCCAGGAGTTTGATGGTGACTTGTCTTACATTTAAGTCTTTAAGCCATTTTGAGTTTACTCTTGTGCATGGTGTGAGGGTGTGTTCCAGTTTCATTGATTTTCATGCAGCTGTCCAGTTTCCCAGGAACACTTCCTGAGAAGACTTTTTCTCATTTTATGTTCTTGGCTCCTTTGTCGAAGATTAATTGACCGTAGGTATCTGGGTTTATTTCTGGGTTCTCTGTTCTGTTCCATTTGTCAGTATGTCTCTTTTGGTACCAGTACCACACTGTCTTGATTACTGTGGCTTTGTAATATTGCCTGAAATCTGGAAGAGTTATGCCTCCTGCTTGGTTTTTTTTTCCTCGGGCTTACTTTGGCAATTCTGGGTCTTTTGTGGTTCCGTATAAATTTTTGGATTATTCATTCTAGTTCTCTGAAAAATGTCATGGGTAATTTGATGGAGATTGCATTGAATCTGTAGACTGCTTTAGGTAGTATGGCCATTTGTGCAATATTAATTTTTCCAACCCAGGAGCTTGGAATATCTTTCCGTTTCTTTGAATCCTCTTTAATTTCCTTGATTAATGTTTTATAGTTCTCAGCATAAAAATCTTTCACCTCCTTGGTCAGGTTTATTCCCAGGTATTTGATTTTTTGGGGTGCAATTTTAAAAGGTATTGTATTTTTGTATTCCTTTTCTAATATTTCATTGTTATTATAAAGAAATGCGACTGATTTCTGAATGTTAATCTTATATCCTGCTACTTTGCTGAATTTGTTGTTCAGTTCAAGTAGTTTTTGGGTTGAGCCCTTGGAGTTTTCTACATACAGTACCATGTCATATGTATACAGTGACAATTTTACCTCTTTTCTTCCAGTTTGGGTACCATTTATTTCTTCTGTTTCTCTGCTTGCTGTGGCTAGGACTTCCAATACTATGTTGAATAAAAGCGGTGAGAGTGGGCATCCTTGCCTGTTCCAGATTTTAGCAGAAAGGCTTTCACCTTTCCTTCATTGAGTATTTTATTTGCTGTGGGTTTGTAGTAAATGGCTTTTATCATGTTAAGGTATGTTCCTCTATGCCTACTTTGGTAAGAGTTTTTGTCATGAATGGATGTTGAACTTTGTCAAATGCTTTTTCTGCATCTGTTGAGATTATCATGTGGTTTTGACTTTCGTTAATGAGGCGTATGATGTTGGACTTTGTCAAATGCTTTTTCTGCATCTATTGAGATTATCATGTGGTTTTTGACTTTTCTTTTGTTAATATGGTGTATAATGTTGATTGATTTGTGCAGGTTGAACCATTCTTGTGAACCTGGGATAAATCCCACTTGGTTGTGGTGTATGATCTTTTTATATGTTGTTGGATTCAGTTGGCTAAAATTTTGTTGAGAATTTTTGCACAGGTTGTACATTTTTTTAAGTCAACGATTTCAAAAGGATACAACTTCAAAACAGCAAGATTGAAGAGATGCACAGGGAAAGCAGGGAGCTTCCTGGCTTTTTGAGCCCACCATGCTCCCAGAGTCTCCACACAATTATTATCCTGGAAGCTCTCTGAACACTGTCATTTTTTTTTTTTTTGGTCTTTTTAGGGTCACACTCATGGCATATGTAAGTTCCCAGGCTAGGAGTTGAATGGGAGCTGTACCTGTCAGCCTACGCCACAGTCACAGCAACACCAGATCCAAGCCGTGTCTATGACCTACACCAAAGCTCACAGGAACACCTGATCCTTAACCCACTGAGCGAGGCCAGGGATTGAACCTGTGTCCTCATGGATCCTAGTCCGGTTCATTACAGCTGAACCACGATGGGAACTCTGAACACCATCCTTTTCCATAATCAAAATCTTTGGTTGTTGATGATTCAGACTCCAGGTTCCCTCCCCAAGAGGTCAGTGGGTGGGGCTGAAAGTTCCAAACTTCTAATGGTGTGGCTGGTTCCCTGGCAACCAGCCCCCATCCTGAGGGACTTTCCAGAAGTCACTCCATTAACATAAACCCAGGTGTGGTTGAAAGAGGTTTGTTGTGAATATGAAGACCCCATCACAGCTTGTGTTACATAGGAAATTCCAAGGGATTTAGGATCTCTGAACTAGAAATGGAGACAAAGACCAAATACATATTTCTTATCATAGATCACAAAATCACACTGCCTCTTCTACTAGAACATTAGATCCAGGAGACAATTTTCCCCTGTGGTCCTAGTGCCTAGAATAATGCCAGGTACACGTAGGTCATGAATAAGTATTTGCTGAGTGTGGAAAATGAAAGGGGCTCGCCCAGGGGCCAGCAAGAGGGCCTCCTTAGATCTTGGTGGTCCAGACGGCCAGCCCCAGAGTCCATCCAAGAGTCATCCCGAGGGCTCAGGCAGCTGAGAGTGTCTGAGAGTTTAGCTAACAGAAAGCATCCAAACCCCAAACCTCTATGGAGCCATTTAAGAGAGGTTTACATACCACTGCACATGTGTCAGAAGAGAAGTAATTCCATGAGCGTCAATGGATCATGCAGTGTGGAAACCTTCCAGGGGGCCGGATGAGTGAGGCCTTGGCAGAAAAACTGAATTTGGATGGGTGAAGAGCAGGTGGGGAGAGGTTCCAGGCTTAGGGAGCAGTGTGACTCACAGAATCTTGGAACTTTAGAGCGGAATGTAGATGGGACTGAACAAGGCCTGTTCTGAGGAGGGTAAGGAGACCTCTGCCCTGGGGCTGGCGGGGGAGGAGGACGGGGCAGAGGCAAATCAGCAAGTTGGTGCCAGTTCCCCTGAGGGCCTCATCGGACCTCTGCCTGAGGAGTCAGCCTTTGACTCTGTAAGCAGCAGGGGACTCCTGTAAGCTCCGGGGTAAGGAAACAAACCCAGTAGTCAAGCAGGTCAAGTAATCACTTTGGCTACCTGGGGACTGGCTATCGGGAGACTAGGTGGCAGGGAGGCCCACCCTGAGGCTCTAGGGCAACCTTGGGGAGAGTGTAGGAATGGGAAATGAGTGAATCAGTAGGCCCCAGGGGCTTGTCAGTCTTGTGATGGAGGAAAATGTTGATCCCTCCCTGGAGGCCAGGGAAGTTGTGGTCCTTCATGTGCTGTTAAGACTCGGTTTGGGATGCCATCGGTCCACTGTGAGTAAGATCTGCTTTCTCTCCCTGAAAGTGCAGGCACTTTGGTCAAAACTTTCTCTGATCTCGGCCTCCACACATCAATGCACCTAGGAATGGTGGGGGGGAAGAAGCTTGATATATGACATGATTCATTTTCTTAGTACCTGTCACTCTACCATCCTTATGCTGGGCTCTAGTAAATACCGTGGTCTGTGGCAAGAGTCTCTGTAGAGATGTGAGCCCCTGGCCTGGCTGCCTGGGGTATAAGATGGGGTTTGGGAGGTGAGGACCATTCCGAGAAAGGATCATGGAAAAGAAGCAAGTGAATTGAGCAAAGCCAGGGGAGTGGCTTGTCAGCAGACCCTGAGGGAGGAACCCAGGGCCAGCAGATGGTCCTTTTGGAGATGAAAAGTGTCCTAAATCAGGAAGAGAAATGAGGGGCTGGCCTGCAGGAGAAGGAGGCCAACAGCCCCCTGAATCCAGACAGGCAGCACCCAAAAGTTCCCTCCTCACCCACATCCCCAGCCATAGCCTTCTGGGCAAGGAACCCCCACTTCTCATCTCTGTACTTCTAAAGTGGAAGGCCAGACCATTACAACTGCACTACATGTGGGGGGGAGTTTGACTGCAGAAGCCGGCACTCCCTAAACCTTCTGCTGTGCCCAGCCACTGCCCGCTCTTCCCACACCCTCTCTGATTCCCCATGAATACCGAGGGTTCCCTTTGCCCCAGCAGTCACTTCTGCCATCTCTGCCACCCCCACTCCTCATAGCCATCTCCAATGCCCAGTCTCTGGGTCACAAACACTACTTCAGAATAGAGCACACAAGGTATATTTTGACCCTAAGTGTTTACCAGAGAGGAAAAGAGACTGAAATAGACCAAACCAAAGCTTGCCTTTCCTCACTGAAATATCCCTCCCTTCAATTAAGAAAAAAAAAAAAAAAATCCTATGTAGGGAAATATAGAAAGACGATGATCATGAAATTTAAAAGTCTAGTTATGTGCAGGTAGGTAAAGGCTAGGCAGGGTGGTGAAAAGTGCAGAACCCGCTGGGTTCTCCATAAATAAGATTTAAACATCAGAATAGCGAATGCCATGGCTCCTTTGGATTTTGATTCTACCTAATTCTAGGAGGAGGTTCCCAGGCCTCTAGGGTTCCCCTAGACCCTTCCCTAGACGGGCCCCGGATGAGCCCGCCAGCTGCCGGTGACTGCGGTGTCTCTTCTCCCACACGGGGCGGCTTCCTCTCTCCTCCGCTGGAGGGGCGCTTCTGCCGTGTGCTTGGGACCCAACTGATGCTTCTGGGAAACGAAACTAAGCCGCCGCTCTAAAGTTTCCAGCTCGACTTTCTGTTTCCCGCTCTCTGCTATGTCCCAGGCGGGGCGCTGGGCGGGGAGGGGCTGGGAGTCTCCTCGGCGGAAAGGTCCTGACGGGCGCGAGGACAAGGGGGCTCTGTGCGGCGCCCGGCCCCGACGGCGGGCTTGGGCGGGGCGGCCGCTGACCGCGTCTCCGTGCGTCCCGCAGGCGGGGAGCCCGCGCCGCCGCGCCCGGGCCGCCGGCGATGATCACCTAGGAGGCTGGCGCGGGCGGGCGCGAGCGGCTGAGGAGCCGGGCGCGGCGACACGCGGCCATGGAGAGGGAGCCGGCGGCGGCCGATGAGCCCCGGCCCCCAGGGCGGCGGCGGCGGCGGCGCCGGCGCCGGCGGCGCCGGGAGGGCCGGACGCGCACCGTGCGCTCCAACCTGCTGCCATTCCCCGGCGCCGAGGACCCCACGGCGAGCGCTGCCAAGGGCGCGCGGCGGCTGAGGCGGTGCGGGGGCACTCAGCACCTGGCCGACAACCGGCTCAAGACCACCAAGTACACTCTGCTGTCCTTCCTGCCCAAGAACCTGTTCGAGCAGTTCCACCGCCTGGCCAACGTGTACTTCGTCTTCATCGCGCTGCTCAACTTCGTGCCGGCGGTGAACGCCTTCCAGCCCGGCCTGGCGCTGGCGCCCGTGCTCTTCATCTTGGCTGTCACAGCCTTCAAGGACCTGTGGGAGGACTACAGCCGCCACCGCTCAGACCACGAGATCAACCACCTGGGCTGCCTCGTCTTCAGCAGGTGAGCAGGGCGGGGCAGTTCGGGGTCCGCGCTGGGCCGAGGCGCTCCCGCGAACTTGGCGTCGGGCATGGCCCGAGTGGCACCAGTCAGGGAAGCCCGGAGAGCAGCTCAACTCTGGGCGGAGGGCCGGGCCTCCAGGATTCAGGGGCCCAGGAAACCTTAGACTCAGAACGAGCAGGGATGCCCTGACTCTGATTGTTACTTAATAGCCACGGTGGACCTGCAGTGATCCCAGGGCTGGAATCCGGCCGATGCTGGGTGTCCTCATCCCCAGCTGTCCTGCCTTATAAGTAAAAAGGAGGGAAATCTTTTCCTTGGCGCCCTAGCCCGAAGTACTGCCTCAGCCTTTGGCCTGGCTCCGCGGGCCAGGATGCTGAACTTCAACAACGTACTTAGTGTAAAGCTTGGTCTTAGACAACATCTCTTCTTGGGACAACGGAGTGAAACTGCCCCCAGGTTCTGACATGCCAGGCACAGACCAGATAAAAAGGCAGAGGTAGGAACAGCGGCATCCATGCACTGAAGTGAGCCGAGAGCAGGCCACCCAGCTGGGTTCCATCCCATAGTTGACTGTTTAGTTTTTAAAAAAATTAACCCCAGGAATTCCTGCTGAGGCATAGTGTATTAATGATCCCTCGTGTCTCTGTGGCGGCGCAGGTGGGATCCCTTGCCTGGTACAGTGGGTTAAAGATCCAGCGTTGCTGCTGCTGTGGCATAGGTCACAGCCCCAGCTGGGGTACCATCCCTGGGCCGGAATTTGTATATGCCACGGGGACAACAATAAAAATAAAATAAAATAAAATAAAATAAAATAAAATATTAACCCCGGTTTCCAGATGGAAAGGCTGAGGCTTTGGGGTTTTTTTTCAAGCCTTGTCCACCATTATACCAGGGAATGTACTTCCTCTCGGCTTCTCCTGCTCCTTCTCTCTCCCTGTACCTCTCTAAAGTTTTGGACCCTCAGGTGGGGGCCTCTGTGGATGCTGCTGTCTCTTCTGTCTTTACACTCCCCATCCCAAGAGAGCCCCCTGGCTGCAGACCCAGCTTGGAGCTTTGTCTGCTGAAGTTCACATCAAGGCCATACCCCTCAGGAAGGCAAATAGTCTTGGCTTCCAACCAAAGCTGAGCCCTTCTTTTCCCCCTGTCCTCTTTGCTTAAGTCTTGGTGTAAGGGCTTCTGAGTGAAGGCCATTAGCCTTGTTGAGTCTCCATCACATGTAAGCGGCCTCCAGGAAGTCCCTGGCACTCTCAGTGGGTCTTGGTTATTCCTGTGTCTTAGAATAGCTCAGATGAAGACCATGAATGCCTTTGAGTATCCCCGACCTTCCCAGCAACACTGGTTGTGCTTTATACTTATTTTACAAATGAGTAAACAGGTTCAGAGAGGTTAAGTAACTTGCCCAAAGCCACACAGCTGCTATGTAGTAGTTCTGGCATTTGATCCCGGTCTAACTGACTCCACAGCTTTTACAACATTCTGGTGCTTATGCTTCTTAAATTTATATAAGAATCGCCTGAAGAGTTTATTTAAAATAACATTTTAACAATTTGAATCAAAGAATAAATGATTTAACAGTTCTCAGGCTCCATCTCCAACACATCTGACAAGCTCATCTGGGATTGGGCCCAGGAGTCTGAGTATTTAATTAGCAAAGAGGTGATGCTGTACAGTGGCCCACCTTTGAGTAATGCTGCCCTGCTTGCTTTCAAGGGGTGCCCGTTGTTCAGTCAGCAAGCATGACGTCGGTGGAAAGGGCTGTGGGATTTCCTGGCTCCTGTTCACCAGACTCCTGAAGCCGAGAGGGAGGGGGCACCTTTATACAGACGTCCTTATTGTCCCCAGTGACAGCACTCCAGTCTTTTGCTCAGCATGACCCTGGTGGGGCTCCAGGTTTAAGTCTTTATACACATACCACTTCCTGTTTTTACTGAGCTGGTAGCTCCTGTAGCCTCCTTTTTTAAAAATATTGAGGCCTCAGGAAACATCATTTATTTTCCGCTTATAACAACCGTCACCCCCCCCCCCACACACACACACCACCCAACATGCCCATGAGAAAACCTCAGAGTGGAACCCAGATGCAATCTCTGGGCTCCATGACCTCGAACGTCTTCCTGGGATTCTGAAACCTTCATCTCCCCTTTGGTCCCACCCATCCAGGTTCTCCTCGCCTTCTACCCTGACCCCACCTGGCTTCTCAGACACTCAGTACCGTCCTTGTGGGGGGCAAGGCCTCGGGCGCTAGGATGCTTTAAAGAGAAGTTGCCCAGCACCTCCCAGCTCCCAAGTTGAATTCCTTAAATGCTTTTCCACGGAGAGAATGTGCCTTCTACCTGGGGAGGGTCCGTGGGTGTGAGATGGGTGGCAGCTGCGTGTGGAGAGGAGGCCTGTCTGGAACCGAGTCATCACTGTTCGGAAGCCCAGTCAGACTCCCCCAGGCCCAGAAAGCCTGGGACTGGGGCTTGTTGGCCTGGGCTGTGAGGCCTGTGGATGTCAGAGGTCTCCTGTCGGTCTTCGGACCTGACGCCCATTGCCTTCCAGCCGCCGTGTGGCTGCCTGGTCACGCCTGGCCTGAGCCGTTCCTCAGCCAGGATCCCATCTGGGGACCCATGGCACCTTGAGGCGTGTCCTCAGGAGGCCTGGGTGGGGATCCTGGCCCAGTAAGGCAGCTCAGGAGACTCCCAGAGGAGGGCATGAGAGGAGAGCGAGAGGCACATGACAGGGTCAGGGAGCCCTGAGACTGCAACCGAGTCTTACCCAACCTGTGGGTCGGAGGGAGGGGGAGGGGTATGGCCTTGACGTCAGGATCTCGGTGACTGGCACTGAGACTGGCCCAAGAGGCTTATTTTATGTCAGGCTGGAGTTCCTTTAGGGCCTTTGGTTACTACAGAGACAGTGGGCAGCACAGCAGTGCCCAGCTGGTCTTCTGCATTGTGTCGTTGTTCTGGTGGATGTGCTAATTGGAATTTAGTTGGAGCACTTTTAAATGCAGAGAGCAGCCTTTAGTTGGGGAAACTTCGCCAGATGACACTGTCTCTGGACTGTGGCTTCTTTGGGACCTCCTCTTGTGTTCTAACTGCAGTGATTTTTTTTGCATCATTTATTTACACCTGTTATTTATGTAATGTTTCCCAAATACCTGACGTCTTAGATCCTCACTAGGAGAATCTCCCATCAGGCTTGCTAGAAGTACAGGTTCCCAGGCCGCCCCACTGCAACCCTGGGCTGCTGAGCCCCTGCAGGTAGGAGAAGAGCTGTCCACTCATGGCTCCAGTTGCCTTTACAAATCTGAGCAGCAATCCCCTGTTTCCACTGCCTGAGCCCACTGTATCATCTCCTGGGTTTCAGACTATGTTTATGAAAATCCTCCTGAGTCACTCCAGCAGGACGAGAATGCAGTGGGTGATCCTGGGGGCTCAGGTCCTGCCTGTGGCCCCCGCCCCCCAGGAAGAGTCCATCTGAGCATCACTTGGCTGTGGGCTAGTGGGATGGGGTGCGCACGGAAGACCTTATTGGTCTCCTGGACCTCCTTTAGTGCTGGCAATGTCTGACTGGAGAAGCCACCTCCCTCGGTGCACAGGTGGGAAATAAAGGGGGTGACCGGGTCCCCCCCCTGCCCCGTTCCACTCTGTTTTGAGTCCAGGTGATGCGGTCTCATGTTTCTGTTGCTGGGGACTTGGACTTGACCTTAGATGATGGGCATTGGCTTCCAACACTGAGTGAGTGTCCAGCCGGGACAAGGCTGGTGCCACCAGGGTCAGCAAATGATCACAGGGCCCAAGGCTGGCGGGGGCTGGCAGAGGAGAGGGTACAGGAGTGCGGAGCCAGCCCAGAGTGTGGGTTCTGGTGGCTGGAAAGCAGAGAATAGTTAGAGGAGAAGGAATTGGAGGGAAATTGAAGAAGAAACATTCAGAAAGAGATTTGCCCAGGATGGGTGAGAGGCGGAAACGGGGAAAGCACTGTCATCTGCCTCTTTAACTATAGGGCGAGTGGGTGGCACATTGAAATCAGCAAATCTCACCCCGGCTGCCAGAAATGGAGTGAGCCTCTGAGGGGCGCAGCCTGAAATGGAAGTCCTGGGCTGGGTGCAGGCCCTGCCTGTACTGGACCCTGCCCAAGGCCCCCTGCCCTACCTCACTCTGTTTCCTAATTTGTCAAGCGGGGTGCTGGCCCCAGGTCCACATGCCCTTTCTGGCCCGATCCTTTAGCCCTGGGAGGGCAGGGCCCTTGTCCTGTGGCCCCCCGACCCTGCCTGGGTTAATGTGTAATTTTTTGATGACAAACTCAGGCACCTTTCTGTGTCTGTCTCTAGGAGGGTGCAAACAGCAGTGCTTCTGCATGAATTAACCCGAGGTGACCTTTCCCTGAATGGGCCTTTGGTGCTCCATTCTTGGATTTGAGTGTAGCGTTTCAGTATCATTCTATCATCTTTTGGGAAAACAGGTGATCAGGGTGCGCTCTAATGCTTATCTTGGACTTAGATTAATTTTTGTCTCTTCCTGTTCCTTTGATTCTCATGCCGTTTCCCCATTTCATCAAGGTTATCTGTCCAACTTGCTTATCCTGGGCTTCATGATTTGTTTTCTCAGAAGAGCCTGAAATGAGACACAACAACGGTTTCCTTTTGTTTTCTGTCTATTTATCTTGTCTCCACCCTCCTTTGCTCCCTTTCCTGGAGAGCCCAGTCTCTTCTTTGCCAGACCCACTTCACCCCTGGGAAGTACAGCATCTTTATCTTACATGAGATAAAAGATTTGTGGGAGCAAAGCAAATGAATCTGACTAGGAGCAGAGCAAATGAATCTGACTAGGAACCATGAGGTTGCGGGTTCGATCCTGGCCTCGATCAGTGGGTTAAGAATCTGGTGTTGTGAGCTGTGGTGTAGGTCACAGATGTGGCTTGGATCTGGCGCTGCTGTGGCTGTGGCATAGGCCAGCAGCTTTAGCTCCGATTTAACTCTGAGCCTGGGAACCTCCATATTTTGTGGGTGCGGGCCTAAAAAGCCAAAAAAAAAAAAAAAGATTTGTGGGAGCATCGACACCAGCACAAAACCCGGGGACAAGGACGTGCCAGGATAATGCAAGTCTTCTGTAAGCAGCACATCCCTCGGGGGTGCTCAGTGTGGTAACTCCTGAGTGATGATATTCGGACATTGCCATTCATATGGTTTTTGGAAATAACTTTTCTTGCGATACCTTTCATGTGTTGTATATGGGATCAAGTTACAGAGAAAGAACCTTTCTTTCTCTAAAGACGTGGTCGCTCTCGGAAGGTAGTTATGTTCACAGGGAGGTTTCCTTTTTTTTAAATTTATTAACTTGAGCTTTGTGTTTTATTTATTTTTATTTTTTTTGCTTTATAGGGCTGCACCGGCGGCATATGGATGTTCCCAGGCTAGGAGTCTAATTGGAGCTACAGCTGCCAGCCTACACCACAGCCATAGCAACGCAGGATCCAAGCTGCATCTTTGACCTACACCACAGCTCACGGCAATAATGGATCCTTAACCCACTGAGCAAGGCCAGGGATCGAACCCACAACCGCATGGTTCCTAGTCGGATTCATTTCTGCTGCGCCACGACGGGAACTCCAAGCCATGTGTTTTAGTACACATTTCCACCATAACCTCGGGACAGTCTTGTTTTCACATCCTCACTTCACAGAGAAGGAAACTGAGCTTCAAGGCTTGATAGCTGCCTTAGGTCTCCCGGGTAGCAGCTGGCGGTGCCATGGCTTGAACCCAGAATCATCCTGCTCTTTTTTTAAGAAAAAAACTTCAAAATTTTATTCATCTCAAAGTATTTTCTGATATCCCTAGTGATTTCTTCTTTGACCCATTCTATTTAGGAATGTTTTAATTTTCATGTATTTGTGACTTTGCCAGATTTCTGCTCTTGATTCCCAATTGCATTCTATTCACACAGAGAAGGTAGTGCACACAGAAGGAACCTCTGTGTCTCCATCATGCTGTTAACAGTTACCACCCCACCATAACCTTTTTTTATCCCACTCACTCCCTCGCTCCCTTTTATTTTATGTTTTTAATTTTATTTTTATCAGAGTATAGTTGACTTCTAGTGTTGTGTCAATTTTTCCTGTACAGCATAGTGACGCAGTCATATATGTATATAACTACATATATAGATATTCTTTTTCTCATACTATCTTCCATCATGTTCCATCCCAGGAGATTGGATATAAGTCCCTGTGCTATACAGCAGGACCCTTTGCCCCTTTTATTTTGAAGCACATGCCAGACATAATGGCCTTTCTTCTGTAATGTTTCAGTATTCTTGGAAAAGCAATGACTCCTTAAAAAACTAAACTATAAAACCTGTATCTACCTAAAGAATTAACATTATTAAATATCTAATCTACGTTCAGATTTCTGCTTGTCTCATAAATGCCTTTTTTTAAAATTTGTATGTTTGAATCAGATATAGATAAGATCTGCTCCTTGCAATGGACTGATCTATCTCTTGGAACTCCTTTATTCTTTTGATTTCTTCTTCTAAAATTCCCTTTCTCTCTCTCCTTCTCTATTTTCCCCTGCAAAGTATATCTGAAAAAACTGAATCACTTATCCGGGAGGGTTTCCATAGCTTGAACGTTGCTGATTCCTTTCCTATGAATCATGTAGTATGTTCTTTTATACTGTAATTCCTAAAGTGGTAGGTGGGTCTTGGTGCTTTATCAGGGTTTCATCAGGTTCGGGTTTGATTTTTTCGTGGTTGTTGAAACCCACACACATAGATGGTGCACGTCTGTCATGAGAACAAAAAGTTCCTTGTCCATCTTTTTGTGATGAGAGCAGACATTAATGATCATTGCCGACACCCGTTAATTTGTTAGAAGTTGTGAAATTGTGGTGGTCTAATTCTTTCATTTATTATTGGGAATGCTTACATACAAAGGTACTTACTTCACCTCATCTACTTCCTGGTTTCCCAGTGGTACAACTCATATAGGAAAGAGGTAAGTGCTTGCTTTAGATCTCCGGCATCTTCCAGTGGGAACTCATAGGCTTTCTAAAAGTTTTAAACTTTTTATTTTGAAGTAACTTTATACATTATGGAAAAGTTACAAAAATGCTATAATCTTCATCAACCTTTCTCTAACTTTAACATTTTACTTAGCTGTACCACAGTGGTTAAACTGAGAAATTAAGATTAGCATGGAATTTCCTTCTGTGACAAGTGGGTTAAGGATCGGGCATTGCTGCAACCCTGTGAAGACTGTAGCTGCAGCTTGAATTTGATCCCTGGCCTGGGAAATCCCATATGCTGTGTGTGTGACCAAACAAATTAACATTAGCACAGAACTATTAAGTTAAACTGTATTTTTATTCATATCTAAATAGTTTTTCCATTAATGCATTAACGAGTATTGGTTAGTCCTTCATGTATTGGTCTTGTATCCTGCCTCACTGCTGACTTATTTATTAGAGCTAATACTTATCTTGTAGATTCTTTAGGATTTTCTACATTAATCCTGCCTTGCTCCTGATCTGAGAGTGAAAACATTCGGTCTTTCATCATTAAGTGTGACACTAGCTGTGACTTTTTTTATAGATGCTGTTATCAGAGAAAGTTCCCTTCTAGTCCTTCTTTGTTGACTTTGTGGAGGCTTTAAAAAAATTTTTTTTTAATCTAAAGAGTGTTGGATTTTGTTAAATGCTTTTTCTTGATCTGTTGACGTGATCACGTGGCTTTTGTCCTTTATTAAATAAGGTGCTACGCTGATCTTTTGCATGTTAAACCAATCTTGCCTTGGGCTAAGTCCGAAGATTGGTCATAGTGTACAATTTGCTGGATTCAGTTTATTAGAATTTGTTGCATCTGTATTTATATGGGAAATTGGGGTGTGTGTGTGTGTGTGTGTATTTGGTTTTGCTGTTAGGATAAATCCTATACTGGCCTCACAGAAGGAGATGGGATTATTACCACTGTTATCTTTCTGGAAGAGTTTGTGAAGAATTGGTATTAATTTTTTACTAGATGTTTGAAAGAATTCTACATTAAAGATACCTTCCTTCTGGGCTTGAGCTTTTCTTTGTGGGAAAGTTTTTAAATTACTAGTTCAATCTCTTCACTTGTAGGTCTGTTCAAATTCAGTTGTGGTAGTTTTGTGTCTTTCTAGGAAACTTTATTTAAATTATTTGTGTCTTTCTAGGAAACTTTTAATTTAAGTTATCTAATATGTTGGTATACAGTTGTTCATAATATTCCCTTATAATCCTTGTCATTTCTGTATGGTTGGTGGTGATGTATCCTTTTTTTATTACTGATTTTAACAATTTGAGATTCCTTTCTTTTTTACTTGGTCATTCTAGCTAGTTGATCTTGTCAAAGAACCAACATTTTCCACCCCATTTCTCCAACCGAAGAGGATTTATTATTTTTTTCTAGTTGTATTCAAATGTTATTAAAATTCAGCCCTGTGTAAGCTTGTGTACAGCATAATAGCTTGACTTTAACATGCATTATGAAATGATTACCACAATGTTTAGTTAGTGTCCATCGTCTCACATAGGAAAAAAAAAGTAAAACAAGATTTTTTCCTTGTGTTGAGAACTCAGAATTTACTCTTAGTGACTTTCTTTTTTTTATTAATTGCTTCATGTATTTATTGTTTTTATTGAGGTATAGTTGATTTATAATGTTGCATTGAACAACTTTAAGTCTGTCATACAGCAGTGTTAACTTTAGTCATCATGTTTCTTTCTTTTTTTTTTTGGTTTTTTTAGGGCTGCACCTGCGGCATATGGAGGTTCCCAGGCTAGGGGTCAAATCAGAGCTACAGCTGCTGGCCTACACCAGAGCCAAGCTGCGTCTGCGACCTACACTATAGCTCATGGCAATACTGGGTCCTTAACCCACTGAGCGGAGCCAGGGATCGAACCCACAACCTCACGGTTCCTAGTGGGATTTGTTTCCACTGCATCGTGATGGGAACTCCTGTCATGTTAATACTGTATCCCCAGAACTTATAACTGGAAGCTTTTGCCTTTCAACCACCTTTATCCATTTCCTCCACCCACACTTTTCACTTTCAGTTCCACATGTAGGTGAGATCATATAGCATTTGTTTTTCTCTGACTTATTTCACTCAGAATAATACCTTCAAGGTCCCTTCATGTTGTTGCACATGGCCGGATTTCATTCTTTTTTATGGCTGGGTAATATTCTGTTTTACGTGTAGTTACTTTTGGAAAGCATTTTAAAGAGAAAGCTTGGAGTTCCCTGGTGGCTGAGTGGGTTAAGAATCTGGCATAGTCACTGCTATGATTTGGGTCCCTGGTGTGGTGTGGGGGTTCATTCCCTGGCCTGGGAACACATGCCACAGACATTGGCCAAAAAAAAAAAAAAAAGTTAAAATAAATGATAAGGCTTAGAAACACTAGAAGGGGTCTCTGTGACTGCTGGGGTTCGGCCCTTCACGATGGGGTGGGTAGTCCAGCTCCTTGTTGAACTCCCTTAAAGAGGAAACCTGATGTACTTATTTGTACAAGACTTACCTTGCTATATATAGAGCACTGAGAGAATTCACAGGGAAAATGGAGAAGCTATTTTGATCTCTGCTTTTTTAGACTACACTTTGCTTGGCTTTCTGTGTTTGCTTGTTTTGCATTTTCCCAGAGTACAGTCTGTAGGCATTGCCCCTGACATACCCTCTAGGTTATTTGTCCATTGGGAATACTGTATGTTGAAATACTTTTGCCTACCAAACTATTTTCATTAGGTAGTAATGAATTCCTTTGCCTACTTTAATTCAATCAGCAGCAATTAAAATACCCTTAATGAGGTGGAGCCCTTGCTAGCAGTAAGGTGCTGGGCAGATGTGACTCTTCTATGGCCCAGTCTCCTCCTTTAAACAGGAGGGAGGACCATGGCCTCTGGGCTGCTGTGAGAACTAGTGAGCTACTGCATAAGATTGCAGAGCCAAGCCCAGACAGGAGGGTAAGTATTGGACCAAGGGAGCTGCAGTACAGTTTAGTAGTAATCTGCCACTGATTATCATTGTTGCTAAGTTCTTTTGGTCCAGATTTTCTTAATTTTGTTATTACGCTGAAGTAGATATACTTCCAGCCAAAACAAAGACCTTTGTCATTTTGGAGCTCCCACTGTGGCTCAGTGGGTTAAGAACCCAGCATAGTCTCTGTGAGGATGCAGATTTGATTCCTGGCCTTGCTCAATGGGTTAACGATCAGGTGTTGCCACAAGCCGTGGCATAGGTCGCAGATGTGGCTCAGATCTGGCATTGCTGTGGCTGTGGCGTAGGCCAGCAGCTGCAGCTCCAATTTGACCCCTAGCCCGAGAACTTCCATATGCTGCGGGTGTGGCCATAAAAAGAGAAAAGAAAAACTTTGTCATTTAGCCTGTGTCAGTTTTTTTTTTTTAATTTACTTTTTATTTTTTAATGGCCACACCCATGGCATATGGACCTTCCCAGGCAAGGGATCAAATCCAAGCTGCACCCATGACTTTTGCCACAGCTGCAGTGAGACCAGATCCTTAACCTGCTGTGCCGCAGCAGGAACTCCTAGCCCATGTAGTTTTATCCTGGGTAAATGGACATCTTTTGAAAGCATTTTGAAGTATTGAAAGTAGCTTGTGGACTCCCATGGCTAACTTCATGGACCACTGGTCACCTCAGGATGTCCCAGTGGCTCAAGCATCTTCTTAAAAATGCACTTCACTGGAGAAGCCTGACTGGGAAATGGTGATATTATGGCTTTTTTGTTCAGATTAATAATTAGAAAGCAGTGTGGAAGACGGTATAAAAAAGGAAATGTGTGTGTGTGTATATATATATATATATATATACACACACACATACATATACATATGTGTGTATATATATATGACTGGGGTCAACTTTGCTGTACAGTAGAAAATGGTATAACATTGTAAATCAACCATAATTTATAAAAGAAGAAAGCAGTATGGAATGTTTTATAAATCTACTGGATTTGGTAAAACCCTTTTGCTGTGGTTTTAAAAACATCAGATGAGTTAAATTCCTTGACCTATTTGGTGATGTCTTCGAATTTCTTGTTTTCACCCATCCACCTTTCTGTGTAAAACAACTACCTCCACTTCCAGTAAGTCCTTGGTTTTCGAAAGGAGAACAAGTCTTGAGCAGTCAGGGTGGACTGCCTCTGATGATGGGCGATGGGCTTCACAGCCCTCCTGAGATCCCAGAGCTTAAAGTAGGAGCATCCATTCAGCTCAGGATCTGCTTTCATTTTTTCCTGGCACATCAGGTTTGCCTCTTTCTAGAACTGCCTTCCGTAGAAAGGCCTGGGTGTGAACAGACCGGAGGGTGGGCTGAGTCTGCCCCTTTCAAAGCTCTGGGAGCCCGCGAGAACTTAAGCACTAGGCCACCAGGGAACCCCGTTAGCACTTTTCTCATGGAAACATCTGCCTCTAAAGGAATCCAGTATCTGAAGGGTTAATGAAAGGGAAGGAAGCTCAAGTTGTCACTGGGCACTTTCCTCTCCCCTTCTCTCCAGCCTTGTCTTGCTGTGTGCTTCTCTGAAGGCTAAAAGTCAAGTACAGGAGAGCCCAGTTTTGATTCCAACCCCTCTGTTTTGTCATATGTGACATTGGGACTCTTGGTGACAGCTGCCCGAGGCGTCAAGCTGCAGATGGGGATGTGGGCATGGTCCAAGCTTGTGAATCCCACCCATGTTTCCTTGCGTTCTGGTCCCAGCAGCCTGGAACAAGGGCAGCACCCAGGCTGGGGGGCCTCTCCAGAAGGCGAGTGGGTGGAGAGGGTGCCCTGGGGCTTTATTCAGAGGGAGTGGTCACCTCTCATCCAGTGCAGTTCTCTCCAGCACCCGGGAAGAGACACAGATGTGGCCTCTCCCCTTGCCCTTGGCCAAGTTGGAAATCATTTTCATTTGACTTACAAAATCCATCCACTCTCCATATTCCGGTCATCTTTTAAGTGGCAGCTCAGGAAGTCTGCTGACTCAGAAAACTCAGAACAACCTGAGGCAAGAAAACAATTCAAGTAGAGAGGGAGTTGACAGGAGGGGTGTGGCCTTCTTAGGGTGCTCTCAGCTTGTGCCTCTGAACAAACAAACCGTTTTTAAACATATCCAAGTGATTTGTTTCCGACTGTCTCCTAAAGACAAATAAGGGCCACAAATGTTCCCTCGTCTTTTAATAGCCTCAAGAAACACATGACATTTCTTTATTTTTGAAAAGAGTGCTTCTATGAAACTGCATGAGATTTTTTAGCAGATGTGTCTGGTTTCTCATGACTAATGGGTAGAAACTGAGGCTGTAACATTCCAGATCGCAGTTATCATCCTCATCCTTTACTTTTCCATCTTTTGCTGTGACAGACTTTAATCACATCAGATGTGTGCGACTGTTCCTGACACTTATAAGTGGCATTGTAACATTTTCCACTTACAGCTTTTTTTTTTTTTTTTGGAAAGCAAACCGTGGCTTTTATGGAGGGTGGAAAGTTTGATTTATTACATTGAGATCTGGTTGCCGTGTTGCTGTCTTGAACATGCATGACACGTGGCAGCAGGCCGGGGCACTGGCCCTTCTCTGCAGCTTAGCGTCAGGACTGGGCCAAGTCCCAGGCCTGTGGTCCCCAAGGCAGGGGCGTCTCCCTGGGGTCTGTAAATATTCAACGCTAATCACCGTAAAGTCCCTGCTTCTGGTATTACTTCCTTCTTTTTATTCTTTCTGTTTTCTGCCTCATGGACTGCCTCCTCTGTGACTTCGTGGGAATTCCCTCACCGTGTGCAAGGGGGCTGGAGGAGGGGACGCTGTGTGTCTGTCATTCTTGGCACTGGTCCCAACCGGTGCATGCAGTGACATTTTAAATCTGTTCCTGCTTCTTCAGGCCAGTGTTATTACCTTTGTCTTCCTCTTATCTGTGTTTGGATGCTTTGACATTTGGGGCCTTGGCTCCTTCCAGAGCCAACCAATTCCTAGAGATGGCAAAGGACTGGCCCGTGAATATGCAGACCAACCAATCCAGAGGCCACACCCTACAAGCCCTTTTGTCAGACTATCACGTTCAAGGCCACCACCGTCCCCCTGCCCCCAATCCCCCAAGGCCAGATACCAGGTAGCTGGGGAAGGCCCCTATGCCCCAAGAGCCCGCTGAAATGGTTCCTAAGCCTGCTTACCCTGCCTCACCTGGTCCTTCCCCTGGAAACCACAGGAAAAGCTCTAGCCCATGTTTTCCCGTCACTCCCTCTGCCTCCTGCCTGACCCTGGTGCTTCTCTCAGTGACCTCTCCTCCCGCGAACCCTGAGAAACAAGTTGTCTTTTCACTGACAGTGTGTTGGCCTCACCACACCTGAGTAACAGGAAGCCCTGTCTCCCCAGAGCTACTGCCCCAGGCCCTCTTGGGCTTCTTGTGTGTCTGCCGTCACCTCCAAACTTACCTACCTGCCTTTGTCACCACCTCATCGGTGGTCTCCGTTCCTTATTGCCACCAGAGCTGTCTTGTTTCTTGGACTCTTGAAAAGAGTCCAGAGTGAATCTGGATGTCTTCTGCATCCCTCAAGCTGAGCTGTAGCCCTGGACCTCTGTGCACAGCGCCCCGGGCCACCTGCCCTGCACATATCTGCAGCTCCTCTCCCCTGCCCAACATCCCATCCCCATCCCAGCCCTTTTCTCCAGGGCCAGGTAACTGCTCCCTCCTGCTACATCTGTCCCTGGAAGAGGAGTCCCTCCTCTGTACCCTGGGCGTCCGTCCCCCACCTGATCTTTATTGTGAAGGCCACTCCGAAGGAGGACGGTTTTAAACCTTTTACTAACGAGTGAGTTCTTGCTCTACCTACATTTTGAAAAATTTCAAGGAACACAAAAGTTGTTTTTAAAGGAAAACAACTTTATTTATTTAATTCCCCTGTGATTACCTGAGAAATTAATATATCCCTTTGAATAGAGGACATTACAGAGAGTTCCGTGGCAGTGCCGTGGGTTAAGGATCCCGAGTTGTCGCTGCTGTGGCTCAGGTTGCACCTGTGGCGTGGGTTCCGTCCCCGTCCCCAGAACTTCTGCTTGCCACGGGTGCAGCCAAAAGGAAAACAGGACATAGTAAAAACGAACATATTACAAATGTGGATGGGTAGAAAAGTATTTCTTAAGCTTCATTACCCTCGTCAGGGTCCCCATTTTGGGAGAGGGCATAAAGGCCCTTTTCTTTGTGTTGCAATTTTACTCGAGGTTGGAGTTTATTAATCTTCCCTTTTGTAGAGGGTCCCGCTGGCCGGAGGTGGGATGTGCAGAGAAATGCCAAGATTTGTTATCTCAGGGTCATTTCTACGGAATGGAAAATTCTCTCCCTTTTTGAAAGCATTCAAATTGTAGTGTTATGACATACAACCAATGGGAACTGGTAAACATTCTATCGAAGTGGGTGACGCAGCCATTTTTTAATCCCTGTGTGCCTGTGGCCTTGTGTCATTTGTTTCTCCCATTTTGTTTCCTTCGTGTTATTTGGAGTGATACTAAAGCAAGGTGTCATCCCCACTTCGTTTGTCTTGAACAGAACTTTCTAGTGAAGGGGCTTTGTCAGACTTTTGGCAGAGAGTGATATTGTCGTGTTTGTGACAAATACTTCAAAACTGTGCTTGAAGACCAGGGGAAGGAGGAAATAATTGAAAAGGAGATTCCAGCCTTTTCTGACAGTGTCTGTTGAATTTAGAGTTTCTGGAATCATCCAGGAAGAGCATCCAGAAATAGCTTCTATAATTAGTGGTATCTGTGGTAGAACTTGGGGACTGGCATGATTGACCTAGAGCTCAAAACATGTGGAGTTTCGTGTAGGTGGCCAGGCATCTGTCTTTTATTATTATTACTATTATTATTATTATTATTATTATTATTATTATTTTATGGCTGCACCTGTGGCGTATGGAAGTTCCTGTGCCAGGCGTCGAATCGGAGCTGCAACTGTGGCCTACACCACAGCCACAACAACAACAGATCCGAGCTGCATGTGCAGCTTACGGCAATGCCGCATCCTTAACCCGTATCGATTGAACCTGCATCCTCAAAGACACTGTGTTGGGCTCTTAACCCCCTGAGCCACAACGGAAACTCCTGTCTTTATTCTTGAAGGCACCTGAAGCCCCTCTTCCATTCTGGATGCTGGGATGAGATCTGAGTAGATGGGGAATCTGAGAGGTCAGGGATGGGGGGAGGATGTTGAAAGAAGCTGTCTTCATAGGTACTTAAGAGCCGATGTGCAGGTGTACATGTGTGTGTGTGTGTGTATGTGTGTGTGTGTGTGTGTGTGTGCATTTACTGTCATGAGGGATGCAAGTAACAAATCACCTCACAGAGAAGAACATCTCTTTTCTGCACCAAATCTAGGCACTGAGTTGGTAACATCAGACATCCTGTCTGTATGGAGGCAAAGTGCAGTCAGTGTCTTAGAGAAGGTGCTCTGCTTCCTGCCCTTTATTTGTCTCTGCTCACACAGGAGAGGGAGTTTCCTTCTGTCTCTAGTTGTCTGTTTTGAAAATTTGTTTTAAAATTTTTTGGATTTTTTTTATTAAATATAGTTGATTTACATATTGTGTCAATTTCTTCTGTACAGGAAAGTGATCCAGTCATACACACACACACAAGAAACATAAGAAAGGGAGTATATGTATATATATATTTTTTCCTATGTTTTGAAATTTGGCTTCTGCAGAAGAATGTCCCAAGAACCCTCTGCACACACTGAGTGGGTTTGAGTGGTGAGGAAAGACGTTGGAATGGCCCAATCATGTTGGGGCAACAGTGAAAGACTGATGCCTCCCCTCCTAAGAATGAGAAGACGAAGATGTTTGACTCATCATTCTTACTTAATCCAGCACTAGAGGTTCTTGTTACTGAAATAAGGTATGAAAAAGAAACCAAATGCATACAGGTTGGGAAGAAAAATAAAACTCAGTTTGCATAAAACATTATTACCAATGAAGAAAATCCTAAGGTATCTACAACCCAAACCAGATCAAACCAAAACAACAACAAAAGAAGAGCTCATTAAGATTATAACATACAGGAGTTCCTATTGTGGCTCAGTGGAAACGAACTTGACTAGTATCAATGAGGCTGCAGGTTTGATTCCTGTCTTACTCAGTGGGCTAAGGATCCAGCATTGCCATAAGCTGTGGTGTAGGTCACAGGCCCGGCTTGGATCCTGTGTTGCTGCAGTGGTGTAGGCTGGCAGCTCCAATTTGACCCCTAGGCTGGGAACCTCCATATGCCACAGGTGCGACCCTTTAAAAAAAAAAGATTACAGCATACATGTAAAGCACAGGGAACTGTATTCAATCACTTGTGATGGAACATTATGGAGAATAATGTGAAAAAAAGAATTGTGTGTGTGTGTGTGTGTGTGTGTGTACACACACATGTATAACTGGGTCACTTTGCTGTACAGAAGAAATTGACAGAACATTGTAGATCAACTATAATAAAAGTTATTTAAAAAAAGATTAAAGAAAGTTACGTTTTGGAGGAAAAAAGATTGTAGCATTCAAGATACAAATCAGTTACTTTTCTATATACTGACCATGGACAAATGGAAACTGAAATCTTAACACAGTACCATTTACAGTTGCTCCAAAGAAAATGAAATACTTAGGTGTAAGTGTACCAAAGCTCATACAAGATCTGTATGATGAAGGTTACAAAAAGCTGATGAAAGAAGTGAAAGGAGGATTGCATTGATGTAGAGGCATACCATGTTCATGAATCAACATCATAGAGATGTCAGTTATCACTAAAATTATCTTTCGATTTAATATAATTCCTGTCAGAATCTCAGCAAGGTTTTCATAAACATGGGCCAGGTTTATTCTAATATTTACATGGGAAAGCACAGGTCATAGAGTAGTCAAAATGGTTTTGAAAAAGAGTAGAATGGGAGGAAACACCTTTTTCAATATTAATGCTTACTGTAGAGTTACAGAATTCAGTGTAATGTGGTATTGGCAAAGGGGTAGTCACATAGATCAAAGAAACAGATTAGAGAAGTCAGAAATAAACCCACACAAATATGTCCAATTAATTTGAGACAAAAGCAATTTAATGATGTATAGCCCTTTAAGAAATTGTGCAGGAAGAATTGAGTATCCATAGGCAAAAGAGAGAGAGAGAGAGAGAGAGAGAGAAACAGAGACAGAGAGAGAAGAAGGAAAGGAAGGAAGGAAAAGGAATAAGCCCTAAACCTAACATCTCATACAAAAATTAACTCTGTACACATGAAACTAACACTATATTGCAATACTGTATACTTTAGTGAAAAAAATTAGAAAGTTAAAAGGGCCATAGATTTAAATGTAAAACTATAAAACTTCTAGAAGAAAACATATATCTTTTCTTTTTGGCTGCACCTGTGGCATGTGGAAGTTCCCAGGTCAGGGGTTGAACTCACGTCACAGCAGCAGCAACAGGGGCTGCAGCAGTAACAAGGCCAGGTCCTTAGCTAGCCAAGCCAGAGGGGAACTCCAGAAAATTTTTTTCTCAGGACCTAAGACTAGGTTAAAAGTTTTTAGATGCAGAGTTCCCTGGTGGCCTAGCCAGGATCCGGTGTTTTCTCTGCTGTGGCACAGGTTCCATCCCTGGCTGTGAAGTTCTGCATGCTGTGGGCGTGGCCAAAAAAAAAAGTCCTTAGACATGATACTAAAAGCATTACCTATAAAAGGAAAAGTTGATAAATTGGATCTCATCAAAGTTAAAAAACATTTGCTGTGGGAAAGACCCTGTTA
The DNA here is from genome assembly GCA_004024745.2 of Catagonus wagneri. Lineage (NCBI taxonomy): Eukaryota > Metazoa > Chordata > Mammalia > Artiodactyla > Tayassuidae > Catagonus > Catagonus wagneri. The sequence goes on along the minus strand of PVHT020001749.1, from coordinate 557,684 downwards.
GGGAAAGAAAAGACAATTTATACAAAGTGCTGAATGCAAAAGTACATGTATTCAGAATACGGAACTCTAAAAATTGAACATTACGAAAATCCAGTTTGAAAATGGGCAAGACGTGAGGAGACATTTCACTGAAGAAGGTATATAGATGGCAGTAAGCACGTGGAAAATGGTCAGCATCTTTCAATAACAGAGAAATGCGGATTAAAACCGCAAGGAGATATCACTGCACATCTACTAGAATGGCAAGAATGAAACAGTGATAACACTGAAGGTTGCCAAGTATGCAGAGAAACTGGATCTCTCATATATTGCTGGAGGGACTGTAAAATACACCCATTCTGGGAAATAGTCCTTTTAAAACCATAAATAGAATTTCTCTAGGATCCCAGCTATATTCTTGGGTACTTATCCCAGAGAAATTAGAACTTATTTTCACGCAGAAACCTTTCGAAGAATGTAGGTAGGTTAATTCATAATAGTCCAAAGCTGCCAACAACCCAGATGTTCAAGGGGTGATTGGTTAAACATACTGTGGTCCATCTACACCAAGGTACTCAGCAATAAAATGGGATGAACTATTGATACCCAATGGCTTGGATGGGCCTCAGAGACATTTTGCTTAGTACCAAAAGCTGGTTTCAGAAGGAAATGGGCTACACGATCCCATTTATGCAGCATTTGTGAAAGAACATAATTCTGTAGATGGGGACCAGAATAGCGGTTGTGAGATCAGAGGTTAGAGATAGGGAGAGTGGGTGCGAGGGGGCCTTGTATCTTTATGTGGTGTTTATAAGAGCTTACAGGTGGGATATTGCGTAGAAGGACACATACCCACAAGGGTGCCTCTAAAGCTGGTGATACCTGAGCAAATTCTGTAGCTTATATTCTGGTCATTTTCCTTGTTTCAGTATTGTTGAATATTGTCTGGTTATGCAGGAATGCAGGGTGTTAGCCTGGGGGAGGCAAGCTAAACAGTGTACAGGCCCTCTCCCTACATTTCTTTGCAACTTTCTGTGACTCTCTTTTAAAATGAAAAATTTGGGAGTTCATGTTGTGACTCAGTGGGTAAGAACCCAGCATAGTGTCCAGGAGGATACAGGTTTGATCCCTGGCTTTGCTCAGTGGATTAAGGAGATCCAGAATTGCCGCTGTGGCGTAGGTCATAGGTGCCGCTCAGATCCCACGGTGCTGTGTCTGGTGTAGGCCAGCAGCTGTATCTCCAATTTGACCCCTAGCCAGGGAACTTCCATATGGTGCAGGTGCAGCCCTAAAAAAGGAAAAAAAAAGAAAAGCTTAAAAGTGATCATTTTATTATTAAGTACTCCAACTACTAAATATGAAAAGGAGATGCAGCAATTCAGGGTACCTAGGACCCAACCAGTGGGAACCTGAGGCTGCCAGGACCACGGCCTCAAGAGGAATCCCTGGTCTGTCAGGTTGCTGTGCCACTGCAGACAAGAGGGGGAGAGGAGGTGTGTCTGCCACTCTGCCCCGAGGTCCGTGGTGTCCGACCTCACACGTCACAGCAGAGAAGTAGCGCTGGGGAACGACATCTCATATGGGTGTGGTATAAGCATGTAAGACTTATGAATAACTCTAATTAAGGGCAAAATAGAAGAATCTTGCTTTTATTCCAGACCTGATTTTAAGGATCCTTGGTCCTCTGGTTATAAGCAATATATATAAAACACTTGGGAATATTAGCTTACATGCCTGGAAATATCCACTAGTATTTTTATCATGATGTCCTTTTATCTTATTGTTATGAGAAGTTCAGAAAGTTATGTTGGAAGGGATGCGGTAATGCATCCTGGAGTGACTTAATAGCCCTGTCTCAGTCATGAGAATGTCACCACCCTTTGCCTTTGAAATCAGGATCGTAACTGGATGCTGGGGGATAGCCAGTGTCCTCGAGAAAGAATGGGCCTGGGATATCAGCATATTGTTATGTCACCGTTGACACCTAGGTATAGAGACATTTTTAATATATTTACAAGAGATGGGTACTGCAGAGAAATACTCTAGTGCATCGAATGTTCCTAAAATAAAACAAGCCTTCAGCCAGAGACATTCACCCCCATGAGAGAAGCCATAATCGACACTGGCCAGTGTCTTGCAGTCCTCTGGGAAGATAAGGAAGTTCTCAATAGGAAATGTCTATGAAAACACCTTGATTGCTAACTGTAAGGAAAGGCTACTTCTAGAACAACATCGCGGAGGAATGCCCTGCCCTTTCCCTGTTTGCTCATGGGAAATAGGTTTTAAGGAAGTGCCGCATGCAATATCATTAATCAAGAACCTTGGCTCTTACTGGGACAGTCCCCTTATAAAACGCCTCAAGGCACTCCATTGCACAGGAGTTGAAGTCTGCAGAAAAGAGAAATATGACCTGCACTTGAATAACAGCCCTTATTGTTGGATTAATAAAATATTATATGGGGTGGGGCGAGGAGGGGTGGGAGAGAGATGGGTTGGGAGTTTGGGATCAGCTGATGCAAACTATAGCATGGATGGACAGCAAGGTCCTACCTACTGTATACACAGGGAATTCCATTCGGTATCCTTTGACAAGCCATAATGGAAGAGAATATGAAAGACAATGTGTATATATATGTATAACTGAGTCACTTTGCTGTATAGCAGAAATTAACACAACATTGTAAACCAAGCATATGTCAGTAAAGGAAATTTTTAAAAAATATTATCTGAGCTGGAACGGAGCTCTGTGGCTTTGAGCAGAGAGCTGAGTCCTGAAGCTGTCACTGGAGTGCTGTATACTCTGGTCCAAGCTGGGGCTGCCATTAGGCTTTCACATCCACTGTGTGGCTTGGAAAGGTGGCGCCCAGCCCAGATGTGACACTGCTAGGGATGTGAACTTGTACCAGGACTGCGCAGGACCTGAGCTTGCTTGGGGTCCTGGGCCTGGGTTTGGTGCCTGCCTTCCAGAGGCAGGAAACCTGAGATGAGACACATTCCAGTGTCAGGCCTCTGCGATTCTTACTGCTGAGTCATAAGCACTTTGCTTTGAGTGTGTTGGTTTCACATTGAAAAATCAAGAGTATCCCAGTTTCTGTTATGCCTGGATCAGGTCAAACAAGAACCTGCAAACCTCAGAAGACTGGACCTAGATGGGGTATACACTTTCTGAAAGGGTCTTCCCATCGGGCCAGCTCTGTGAGACCAGGCTGTAGAGGGAAGCCAGTCTGCATGCCTCTCTGACAGGTGCGCAGCAGAATTAAAACCTCTGCCATCTGGCCTTTGATATGCTAACCTTTCTTTCTTTTTTAAAGCCGGTCATCTACCCCATTGTGTTCTACTAGCATCTTAATAATTTTCACATATTTTCTTACCCTCAATAAATTTTTAACTAAGGATAACCCTGTGACAAAATAATTCCTCTCTATAACCACTATTTCTCTAAAGGTTGAAGGCCGTTTTATATTTAATGAGATGTACTGAAGTTAAAAAATCTCAGGAGATCCCACTGTGGTGCAGTGGGTTAAGAATCCAGCTGCAGCAGTTTGGGTCACAGCGGAGGCTAGAGTTGGAAGTGGGTTAAAAAGATCTGGTGTTGCTGCGAGTGCAGTGCTGGTCATGGCTGCAGCTAGGATTCAGTTCCTGGCCCCAGGAACTTCCATATGCTTTGGGTGCGGCCATAAAAAAAGATATCAGTATGTTTGAGTTTTTAATAAAATAGCAAATCTTACAGACATATACATGAATCCATTCATGTTAGCTTTTTCAATTGTGTGGAAGCGGGGAGCAAGCCCTCCTAGGGAAACCAAATTCCAATCAGCTGGAGAGCTGCTTTTTCGGAGTCTGTTTGCTTCCCTACGTGACTATTTCCTCTTCTCCACTCCCCATCCACTTTACGGCCTTGGTTAGCAGTCATCGCAAGGGTTGTTCTCCTGGAAGGATTCTCAGTGGGAAACATGCTTTCTTCCTGCTGGTTTATTCTTCTGCTCAGGGTAAAATGAGGTCTATTAAGGAAGGCTGGTGACAACAGGCACCTCTTCTCTGGGAAGCAGCTGGATCTGTGCTGTTTGCACTCAGGGACTTAAGTGGACCCCGTTTCAACTTGGCTAAATTGGGGGTGTAATGACAGGCAGCAGCGTGGAGCTTCACAGACACCTAGTGACACCTTCTGCTAAAGTTATGGCTGGAACTCCCTAGAGCGGTGGCTATCAAAGTGTGGTCCCTGGACCAGCATCATCAGCATCACCTTGGAGCTTGTTGGAGGTTCACATTCCAATGCCCTGTCTGTCCCCCACCAGCTGAACAGACACTGGAATGGGTGCTTTCATCTGAGTTTGGTGCCGCTTCGGCCAACTTGTAGAAGTTGAAACACTGGCCCCAGAGCACTGGTGCCATCAGCGGTCCCCCTCCTCTTGACCTTCATACTGCCAAGAGCAGTGCCCCCAGACAGGCTCATCTTTCCAAGAGCATCATCACCTAGTCGAGCCCTCCCTGAGCCATCTTCCCTCCTGCCCAGCTCCCCTTTTAAGCAGCTGTGCAGTGTGTTCCCCCTTTAGTTTAATCAAAGCCTGCCCCCTGTCCTCATCTGTTTCCTGGGAGCCCCCCTGCTGACTGGGCGCATACAAATGACTTCCATCCACCTTGCTTTATGTGAATGTGCATGGTTTCTGGTCCCCTACCAAATAGTGCCCATCTCCTTAAGATAATGAGATCTTAGAGCTTAAAGAGCATTACAGCTTATTATACCTTTCCTTGCCCCCCCCCCCCCCCACAGCATGCAGAAGTTCCTGGGCCGGGGACTGAACCCATGTCACAGCAGAAACCAAACCCCAGCAGTGACAACACTGGTTGCTTAACCGGCTGAGCCACCAGGGAACTCCTATACTTTCCTTTTTATTGGGCATCATCTACCCTTATAAAGCCCAGTTCAGGCACTCTTTGGACACCAAGGTGAAACATTGGCCCTTGTCTTTAAGGAACTTAAAGCCCAGCAAGAGGAACAGATGGTCTTGCTGGATGTATGGCTCTTTGCAAGTGATCTCTGTCCTCACTCTTCTCCTCTGTGAGTTAAGGGTGGTGATAGTACCCATTTCCTAGGGTTGCCACAAGAACCAGCTCTTATGAGACAATACCCGCAATGTATGCAGGACACTTTGTGGCACATAGTTGGCACTAATTAATTAAATAGCTGAGATGACAAAGAGGATGATCTGCCTTGGCTGCACTGTCCAAGAAGACTTCCTGGAGGAAGTGAGATTTACCTGGGGCCTTCAGGATGTCTTAGTGTTTGAATACTTAGACTCAAGTGTAATAATGTGGCCTGCACTTGATTGCCTTACTTTAGTGATGTCTGTGGCAGTTCAGCCCACACCAACAGCCTTAAATGCTTCTTATTGTGTTGTTGGCGCTGCCACCCTCTGTAGTCAGCGCGTGTTTCTTTTGCCACCAGACTTGTAGCATAGTTGGTTCAGACAACCCTGTGAAAGGAGGTTAGGGAAGAGAATTAACCATGAGGAAAGGGTACAGAACAAGAGAAGGAAATGAAGAGATATACCTGGGGAAGGTGGAACAGGAATAACTGGAGGGAAGAAAAAGCTGGAGGACCTTGGAAAGGTGAAAATGAAGGATGCACTTGAGCTCAAGGACTTTGGGATCGCCATGCTGTGCACCAAGGCTGCACTAACTCCCACAGCCCAGAAAACAGCTGCCGATGCTGTTGAATGGCTGCCTGTCCCTCCCCTGGGACACAAGGGGAGCCACTTCTGGGGACTGTTACCCCTGTTGGGGCCCATGGTGCATGGACTCTTTTTTTTTTTTTAATATAATGATTTTTATTTTTCCATTTTTCTTTTAAAATTTTGACTTTGAAGTGCAGTGTTTGGTAGCAGTAATGTACTGGCAAATGACCCTTCAGAAAATAAAACTGAGGACCCTACAATAAAGTCAGCCTGAACTGGCCTCTAACTCCTCCACCTTGGCTGCTGTGGAACCGGATTTCCATTCTGTAGAGACACTGGCTTTTCCATTTCAGTGTCTTTGGGGAGCGTGGCCAACCTGCATAGGTGCCTTGTGTTCCTTTAATTTCCTTTTAGGCAGAAGGCTAGTGCTTGCCCGCTTTTGTTTTACTTCTCAGCTTTCGTGTAATATATGAAAGTAAGGTGACTTGGATGCAGAGGTAAAAAAATGTGCTTGAAAAAAACCTGGAGCCCATCTGCAGTAGTTCCTGCAATCATAAAACAAAAGATGGGATATGCCGGCTCATCAGCGACCTGAGTTGTAAAGATGCGAGTTTGGAATTCCAGGGACGGACCTAGAATGTCCTGTCTTTGGGACCCCCATGCCCTGTTGACAGGGGGGCCTGTGTCCGCATAGGAAATGGAGCTTAGCTCTCCACCCCGGAGGTGGTAGTTTGGACGCGAACCAGGTGGCTTAAAGCAATGGAAATTTATTCTCTCACTGTTCTGGAGCTGTCAGCCAGGCCATGCTCCCTCTGAAACCTCTGGGGAAGAGTCTGTCGTTATGTCCTGTAGCTTCTGGTGGCTGCCGGCCATCCGCGGTGTTGCTCGGCTTGTGGCTGCACAGCTGCAGTTTTTCTCTTCATCTTTCCGTGTGCAAGTCTTTGTGTCTTTGTTTTCTTTACTGTTAAGGACAGCAGCCTTTGGATTTGGGCCCACCTTGTTCCAGTCTGGCCTCACGTTAGCTTGCTAAGACCCTGTTTCCAAATAAGGCTGTGCTCTGAACTTCTGGGTGCACAGGCCTCTGGGACACCGTTCATTACCGGGTCATTGCCTTAGTCACTTACTGACACTTGCAGGTCTCTGTTGAGAGGGTTCGTCAGTTCCTGTTTGTAAAGGAATCCATTTTGGTGGTGAAGATTAAGTGTTGCCTAAACTAGGCCTCTGTCCACCAGTGCTGAATAGAAATGCAGAGACAGAGCTGGGGGGTGGGGGAAGGAGAAAAAAATAGCTTTATTGCTCTGTCAGTCAAGGACACCACAGCAGGCTAATGTCCTAAAAACAGGCCCACCTTTAGGAGAGAATTGGAAGTGGTTTTATAGTTTGGGAGTAGGCAGTAGGGCCGCAGATAAGGATCAGGGTAGATGCAAGCTTGCATTTTTCTTCAAAGCTGGTGTTTAGTGGCCCTGGGACTGGTTCTGGTGGTCCTGGGATGAAGAAGACCTTGTAACATTGTCCATTTATTGGGGGTTTTAGTTTTGCAGAAGAGCTCAAAGGTATAGTGATGTGTATCCCTTGAGAAGGAACCAGGACCCTGCCCCAAGGGTTGTTTCCTTTTTTTTTTTTTTGTCTTTTTGCCTTTTCTAGGGCCACACTCGTGGCATATGGAGGTTCCCAGGCTTGGGGTCGAATCGGAGCTGTAGCCGCCGGCCTTCGCCACAGCCACAGCAACGCGGGATCTGAGCCGCGTCTGCAACCTACACCACAGCTCATGGCAACACCAGATTGTTAACCCGCTGGGCAAGGCCAGGGATCGAACCCACAACCTCATGGTTCTTAGTCGGATTCGTTAACCACTGAGCCACGATGGGAACTCCTGCACTGTTGTTTCTTGACTGCTCCTCCCTGGTCTCTGCATTCCCTCCCTTCGCTGATCAGCAGCTGTTGGAACCTGCCCTTTGGAACTCAGGGAAGGTCATGGAAGCTAAATGAGACCTATTTCCTACAAACAAGAAATGGGAGACACAAAGAAAAACTTTTGTGCCCAGGAGCCTGAAAGGGTGCTGCTTGGTTTCGTAAGTTAAGCTGGAAGGTTGTATGGCTCTTTCGAAATCCCTGACCATGCTTGTCTTCTGGGTCAGCACCTGAGCAGCAGGCAGTGAGATGGTGCCCATGGGAGCCTCTGGAAGTGCAGGGAGTACTTGGTCATGGTCCCTGGCTCCCCACACCTGGTGCAACACCTGGCACGTCATGTGCACTCATTTGGAACTTGTGGATAAATAGAAACTCAGAAACTGTGCTGCATCAATCCTTATGGTATTTGGGGAAAAAAAAAAAATCCTTGAAGACGCTCTGATTGCCAAGTATTTCGAGGATGTTGCTGGGTCAGCTTTGCTTTCACGTCGCTACCCACTGACGTGTGTTTTTAGAGAACTCCCGAAAGTGGTTCCCTCCCCTGTTAGGAATTGCCCGCCCACAGCATTCCCCTGGAAAGTATTATCAAGGAGATTAACTGTGTCCATGAATAAATCTGGTGGTTTTTGGAGGGAGCATAAACACACAGAACTTGCTGCAGTTACAACGCGTCATTGCAGCATGAGCACCTTGTATGGGTGGATCCGTGCAGCCCCAGCTGCACACGGCTTTTGGAATGAGCTGGGCTTCCTGAGGAGGGAGAGGGTGTGGGCAGTGGTTCCAGACGTCCAGACACAGTGGAGGGTGCTGGGTTGGGCCCAGGGTGCAGCCTGTCTGCGGGAGGAGGTGGTGGGCGGTGGGGAGACTGGCTGCATTTCAGTGGATTCGTCATGCGCCCCGAGTACGGTTTTGGCTCTGAGTGATGTGGATGGGCGGGTTCAGGGAGTCTGGCACATGGAGAAGCTGTGAAGCTGGGGGAGGGTGGATACCTTCTCTGAGAGCCTGGTCAGCCTGGCCAGTTGTCCTTTGGTATCATTTGTACGTTTGAGGAAATTAATGCCTTTGATTTGAAATGTCAGCTTCCACATGCTCTTAGGTATTGGAGGGCTTATCAAGAGACAAGCTTCTGAAAGCTAAATTTTTACCTTTTAAATTTTTTTTCATATTTTTATTTTTTGTCTGTGCCTTGGCATGCGGAAGTTCCAAGGCCAGGGATTGAACCTGTTCCACAGCAGTGACCCAAACCAAGTGGTGACAACACTGGATCCTTAGAGGCCACCAGGGAGCTCCCTAAAGCTGATTTTTTTTTTATAAAAAAAAAGGGGGGTTTAATAATTAAAACCAAAAGAGGTAGTCTTGTAGTGTCATGCCTTTCTGGCTGTGGGAGAATTATAGTCCCCAGTTACAGTCTTAGAGTCACAGTCTTAGAGTTCAGAACCAAGGACCCCACTCCCACCCCCCAACCCATGGTGAGAGGAGAGGTCCTACAGAACAAGGCCCGTCAGTCTAGCAGAGGTGTGGCATCTGGAGGCAGATGCTGAGTGAGGGTGACGGAGGATGGGGGCACTGACCGCTGGCACTGTCTCTCTTGCAGATAAGCCCCTGTGTGCTTATGCTGTGGGGGGCCATCCTTACTCCCCCTTCCCTTCATAGATGGATTCTGGTTCCAGGTGGTTTTCCCTCACTTGTCACTGCACCACCTCCACTGAGCTAGCTGGACAGCCTTTACCCTGTTCACTTCCTGCCTTGGCCTCTGGCCCCATCACATGCCACATACACCCTCTTCCCAGCAGTCAGAGCAGTGCCTTACATGTAAAGACACACAGGCTTCTGCTCAGCAGCCTCCCTGCCTCCACAGCCACCCGGAGGAAGACCCAGAGCCCTTCCTTGGGCCTCCGGGGCTCTGTACCCGGCTGCCTGTGGCCTGCCTCCCTTCCTCCTTTCTTTGCCCCCTGCAGGCGTCCCGCCACACACTCCACTGTTGGCTGTGTCTGCTTCCGGACCCTCGGCGGCTACCCCTCTGGGAACCTTCCCTGAGCTCCCTGGCTCGCCCTACACAGTGCCATCCACACCCGAGTTCCAGTGTCATATCCACGGGGAGCCCTTCCCTGCCCCCTGCTCTGTTTATCCTGACAGCACTCACCACAGTCCACCTGCTGCTTGTCTGAGCCTTTAGTTATTTTGGAGGCCCCTCCTGTTAGCGTGTGAACTCCACGGGTGCAAGAGGTTGGCTGCACACCTGGCCCCCCTGAGGGGAGCACACCTGCCTCCAAAACATGTTCATAGTCTGCATACATCACATGTATTTTAAAGAGCAAATGACGTCACAGTGCTCACTAACTCTTGCCTCACTTATTTAAGACATTTTTTTTTTACTGGGTTCCCCATTTTTATGCATTTTTTAAATGGGGCTAATACTTTCCTGCTCAGTGTAACTTCAGGTTAAAGGGATGCAAAGTCCTGATAGCACTGCTTCTTGGGTGTGGCCAGGGGTTGTCTCCATCCTTGGTAACATGACCCCCTGCCATGAAGACACCTGAAATGACACCCCCAGACAGATGTGATCAATCTTTGTAAAATTCCTTTATAAAAAGCAACTTTGGAGTTCCTTGGTGGCACAGCAGGTTAAGGATCCGGCCTTGTCACTGCTGTGGCTCTGATTACAGCAGTGGTGCAGGTCTGGTTCCATCCCTGGCCTGGGACCATCTGCATGCTGAGATTGTGGCCAAAAAAACCCCCCCAAAACCCTCAAAAACCTATTTTTTGCACATCCTTGTGTTATTATAAGAAACATGGGAAAGGAAGGAGCATGCATGGCCTCCTACCTCCCATCCCTGCTCCCTGTGTTGGTTCTCATGAGCACAAGTGCAGTCATGACATCTGCCGCTGTGGTTTCTCCTACGTGTGTCCAGCATGTGTAGGATGCTGGACATGGCTGTATTCATACACAGTGAACAGAAGGTAGCCAGGTATCGCCAGCCATAGAAACATCCACCTTCTGAGTGGAGGTTCCATTTCTATAAATCTGTCTTGAGAAAATCATCTTTAAAGCAGTCAGATTAAAATGTCCAAAGATAGTTTTTACAATAGTAAAAACAGAACAGAACTGAAATGCTGCCAAATTAGAATAATAGATATTACGGTATACTCATTTTTTGGAATAGAATGTGTTTATTAAAGTGTATTTAATAATACTTTTCATGACATAGGAGTACTTATATTTGAAAAAAGTACAAGTGAGATTTAATATAGGATGTTAAATTCCTCCCTGTTTTAGGCCCTCTTTTAACCACATTCTGTAAGTTTTAGTGTTTTGTGTTTTCATTTGCACTTATCTCAAAGTATTTTCTAATTTCGTTTGTGATGTCCTCTTTGATCCGTTGGTTATTCAAGAGTGTATTGTTTAATGTCCACATATATATGTGTGTGTGTGTATTCAACAGTGAAAAGCTGAAAACCTTCCCACTAAAATCTGCAATAAGACAAGGATGCTGACTTTCACCACTTCTATTCAGCACAGTATTGGAAGTCCTAACCACAGCAATCAGACAAGGAAAAGAAATAAAAACGTATCCAAATTGAAAGAGCAGAGGTAAAATTGTCATTATATGCAGATGACATAATACTCTATAAAGTATTCCACACAAAAGCTACTAGAACTGATAAATGAATTCAGCAAGGTAGCAAAATACAAGATTAACATATAGAAATCTGTTGTATTTCTTTATGCTAACAATGAAATATCAGAAAGGGAGTGTAAAAAAAAATCCCCTTTAAAATTACATTTAATACCTAGGAATAAACCTGATCAAGGAGGTGAAAGACTTATATACTGAGAACTACGAAACATTGATAAAGGAAATTAAAGATAATTTGATATCCCATGATCTTGGATTGGGAGGATTAAATTAATGTCATTAAAATGGCTTTACTACCCAAAGAAGTCTACAGATTTAATGTGATCTCTATCAATTTACCCATGGCAGTTTTCACAGAACTAGAACAAATAATCCTAAAATATATGAAACCACAATAGACCAAGAATTGCCAAAGCAATCCTGAGGGAAGAAGAACAAAGCTGGAGGCATAACTCTCCCAGACTTCAGACAATACTACAGAGGCAGAGTAATCAAAACAGAATGCCAGTATGGGAGTTCCCATCGCAGTGGAAACGAATCTGACTAGGAACCATGAGGTTGCAGGTTCGATCCTGACCTCACTCAGCGAGGTAAGGCTCTGGCGTTGCGTGCGCTGTGGTGTAGGTCACAGACGTGGCTTGGATCTGGCGTTGCTGTGGCTCTGGTGTAGGCTGGCAGCTGTAGCTCCGATTAGACCCCTAGGCTGAGAAATTCCATAACAGATATATGGATCAGTGGTACAGAATAGAGAGCCCAGAAATAAACACACACCTATGGACAATTAGCCTTTGACAAAGGAGTCAAGAATATACAGTGGGGAAAAACAGTCTCTTCAGGTAAATCAGTGAAATTAGAACATTCCCTCAGACCTTACCCAAAAATAACCTCAAAAATACTTAAAGACTTAAATATAAGACATGACACCATAAAACTCCTAGAAGAAAACATAGGAAAACTTTCATTCCTTGATGTAAATTGTACCAATGTTTCCTTAAGTCAGTCTCCCATGGCAAAAGAAATAAAAGTAAAAATAAACAAATGGACCTAATCAAACATGTACGCTTTTGCACAGCAAAGGAAACCATCAAAAAATTAAAATAAAACTTACAGTGTGGGAGAAATATTTGCAACGGAAATGGGGTTAATTTCCAAAATATGCAAATATCTCATACAACTCAGTATTAAAACAAATGAACAACCCAAGCAAAAAATGTGCAGAAGACCTAAATAGATATTCCTCTGAAGAAGACATACAGCCCAACAGGCACACAAAAAGATGTTCAACAGTGCTAATTATTAGAGACATACAAATCAAAACTGCAGTGAGGTACCACCTCACACCAGTCAGAATGGCCATGATTAAAGAGTTTACAAATAGTAAATGCCAGAGAGGGTATGGAGAAAAGGGAAATCTTTTACACTGCTGGTGGGAATGTAAATTGGTGCAGCCAATGTAGAAAACAGTATGGAGTTTCCTCAAAAGTTAAAAATAGAGTTGCATTCCCACTCCTGGGGATATACCCAGGCAAAACTTAATTTGAAAAGATACCTGCACCCCTATGTTCATAGCAGCACTATTCATGATAAGCAAGACATGGAAGCAACCTGAATGTCCATAGAGAGATGAATGGATAAAGAAGATGTGGTATATATACACGATGGAATATTACTTGGCCATTAAACATGAAATAATACCATTTTTAGCAACATGGATGGACCTAGAGATTCTCATACTAAGGTAAGTAACTCAGAGAGAGGAAGACAAATTCATAGATACCAATTATATACATAATCCAAAATATGATACAAATGCACTTATTTATAAAACAGAAACAGACTTACAGACATAAAAAATAAATTTATGGTTACCAAAGGGGAAAGTGGGGGTAAATTAAGAGTTTGGGATTAACAGACACAGACCACTGTT